>CM074443.1:10086215-10686215 GCA_037101425.1 Elopichthys bambusa
TCAACATTAAGAAGTCATGGCCATGAGAAAAATATGTCGTTTACCACAATTTTACATCACATGGCCATGACATAGGGACATTGTTACCTCTAAAAATTCTTATCACAAAAACTTATCACATTCCCATGAATTAATATGTCATGTCCACGACAAAACTAAGTGAACCAAACATCTCCTCCCAGTCATTGTAGTTATGAGATTGTTTTAAATGTTTTTTGAATTGCCTTAACAAATGTTCATTGGAAAGATACTTTTAAACATGAAACCAAATCGCCGGTAGGTGGCGGCAGGTGACCATCTTAATGAGTAAGTCATTGAGTCATTTATTTAAACGATTTGTTCAAACGGCTGATTCATTCAAGAATGAGGCAGTTGTTTATGAATGGGTCATTGAATCTTTGACTCAACCGATTTGTTCAAAAAGCTGAATCATTCAGTAATGAAAACACGGTTGAGTGTTGCTGTGAGATGCACTGTGGTTCTGCTGCTGTATTTTTCACTGCTGAAACAAAAACAGTTAATATTGCATCTAAAATGTAAGTGACTTAATTTTAACTACTGGATTATTAAACTGTTGTATAAAATCAGTGTAAGATTTCCAATCGTGATGGTAGCCTATTCAGGAAAACAGCACTCTTGGTTGTATGATGTTGCTTTAACCCTTAAACCCAAAGTTTTGTGCCGGCGGTACAAAATGGCATATCATTACTTACAGTCAGTGCTCCCAATTGAAATGAGTCCAAAATCAACATAATCCATTATTTTGCTAACAAGATTTTCCTCACAGAGAACAACAATTTTAAAAACGCCTTCCATGTGTAAGGGCTAAACAAAAAGGCTACCTTGGTTCCAAATGCTGTAACTTTTGATTACTTTACACTATCACCTCAAAATTGATCCAGATGCAGAAGTTCATTTTCCTCCTATCTTTTTCTTTCTGAGTTATTGCATGTCAAATAAGAAAGATATGTGAAATTATAATTAAAAATGATATATATTTTTTTCTTTTATCAGCAGTTTCTCAGCATGAGAATGTCCAAATGTAATAAAAAAAAAAATTTCTAAAAATTTAAAAAGTTTGTTTTAATTTCTCCAGCGCAACCTTGTTACCATCAGTACATTATAGCTAGTACGCACATTATATATTATTATCCACTATCATTAAATAAAATCAGAAACATTCTCAAGTTTTAGTGATTCCCTAGTTATTTATTTTATCTTTTACTTTTGTTATTGACGTTTTAATCAGGCTACTTGTCTGGTCTGGCAAGTAAAATTCTCTTTCACTTGCCCCTTCAAAAAATCCACTTGTCCTGGACGAGTGGACAAGCGTTAATGTCAAGCCCTGTACTATAAAAAAAATTAAATTTATTATTAAGGTCATGTTGTTACAAACATTTAAATGCCATACATGTTTGGAACAACAAGAGGGAATTTTGTGATTTTTTTTGTTTTTTCATTTGTTAACTATTCCTTTAACAGTACAAGGATAAGAAAAGCCACCGCCAATCATCACCAAACTCTGCAATGAGATGGTAGGGATGCAGATATTCATGCCCACACGTTAGCGTTTAGGAGGGGCTCTGTGGGTACTGAAGTGTAGGAGGTTGATGCTCTATGTTTGATGTTTTGCATACTCATCCATATTACACTTTCACAGTATATCTCTCCTCTACCCACTTCCCCCTCTCTCCCATCTTCACCACGTTCATTAGTTATGCTTGAGTGAATTTTCAATAAAGACTAGATGTTTTTAAATAATAAGAGTGTCGGTCTTCAGAAATCTGGACCCATGAAAATGAACTCCTATAGCCTGCACTGGTGCACGCACGTTCATGAATCGAGTTTGTTGTTTTCTTTTCTGTGTACTAAATAATAGATAAGCTGTCGTGACCAAGTGAGGCTTTCCTCCACCCACTCAAATAATGGTAGTTTCTGGTGTGCTTCCCAGCAAGCAGATCCACTTCACACTGTAGCACACACACAATTCCCACACAGTTGGCAAATGACTGTCAAAATAAGAATGTTTTCCAAACCCCACATCTACATATCTATTCATTTGCATTATGTTTTTTAAAGACTTCCTAAAAATCAAATAACAGTGTGAACACAATGCTGTGTCATAACATTGATGACTTGAGCACGCCCCCATGCGTTACCGGTGTCTAAAGCCTGATTGGCAGATGGCTGTCCTATGACGTCACATGGAGCATAAGTGTATAAGTATATAAAGGTGCCTGCATTAGACGTCACCAACCTTTTTTGTCCTCAGGATCTGCTTGTCTAAAGTGTGTGCGTGTGAAGATGTCACCTGTCAATGTGAGCTTGGGACCAGTTTAGAGTGTGTGTATCACCTTACTATGGCGCTGTTGCACACAAGCTCTGTGTTATGAGAGCAGCAGAGCGAGTGCTGACAGCTCTTGAGGGAGCTGTAAATGCACGCGCTGTGATTAGTCGCGGTGGGGAAGCTCTGCTCCCGCTTGATACTTTTCTTGAGGGATCCGAATCGAGCACCTGCTCCTCGCATTTTGGACCCTGTGTTTGCTGAGGCAGTGCGGTGGTTTGATCATGGGGACTGCAGATAAACTGGTAGATGTGTTTGACAAGGGAGTTCCCCTTTATCAAGCTTTCCAAGATAGCTCCATTGCTGGGGAATCCCGCTGGGTGGCCGCTTCCACCTGAATGAGAGTATACCCAGATAGCATGTAATCATTGCAACAATGTTTAGTCAGTGATGATTTGTCAATGCTAATTGCATTGAATTAACGTTACAAAGGGATGTTGCTTCAGTATCACTCCTGCACCCTTAGTTAATGTTGAAGCAATGTTGAAATTTCAAAAAAAAAAAAAAAAAATCAATGGTAATGCTATTGAATCAACATTACACTATGATTGATTCTACATCACTGATGTTGAAGCAACATTGAAATTTACAAAAATAATCAATGGTAATATTGTTAAAGTTGCCATAGAATTGAAAATTTACCTTGGCATAGTTGAATAATAAGAGTTCAGTACATGGAAATGACATACAGTGAGCCTCAAACACCATTGTTTCCTCCTTCTTATGTAAATCTCGTTTGTGCAAAAGACCACTGAAAAACAGGCAAATCTCAACATAACACCAACTATGATGCAACAGTTGGGTTCATTAATATGTACACCCCCAACTTTTGCATATGCCAGCCTATGTTCTAGGCAGGCAAGGCAGTATTAACGTCGTGGAGCTACATAGCCGAATCATCCGACATTCTGCAAGTAGGCTATTGTGAAGCCATCAAGCAAGGACAATAGTGAAAATGGCAGATGGATCCATAATAACTGTTCATGATCCATGATATCATGATATATTTAGTGATATTTGTAAGTTGTCTTTCTAAATGTTTCGTTAGCATGTTGCTAATGTACTGTTAAATGTGGTAATGTTACCATTGTTTGACAAATGTGGTAATGTTACCATTGTTTGACCATGTCGTTATTTTCATTTTAACCTGAAAACGCCTGTAGTCTGTATAATTCATAAACACATCTTCATTCTTTATAAATCTCTCCAACAGTGTAACGTTAGCTTTAGCCCCGTTAGCCATAAAGCATACTATCAAACTCATTTTAGAACAGAATTTTAGCAAACATCCACAAAATACATGCCATACTTACGTGATCTGATATGCTGCATCATGAACAGTTTGTAAAGATCCATTTTGAGAGTTATACTGTGAACTGTAGTGTTTATGCAAATGTTTCAATGTTGCAATGCAATTGCGAGCTTGGAGGCAGGGTGCACAAGCATTTAAAGGTGTACACACACAAATCGGAGCATTTTTAATCCCACCCCAAAATAGGCAGTTAAAACCATAGACTGTAAAAAAAAAAAAAAATAGGAACGTAGTGTCCGTGACATCACCCGTAGATCTCTGAAGAGCATTTCTGAAGCGAAAATGAGGCAGCTGCCCTCTTAGCAGCGTGTCACCGCACGTCACTCCCGGTAACTGAAAATGGGCAAAGAGGCAGGACGTGGCTGGAACTGAGGTGCCTGGTTACTGAAACCACGCCCACCTAGCTTGATGTGATCATGTTAGCAGGCAAAGGAGCTTTCTATCTATCTTAGATACTATCTAAAATATTAATAAAGAAACCAAGTTATATCATTTGAAAGTTCTAAATGTTAACTTGTGTTAACGGTGTCTTTTTTACGATATAGATGCTCCAGCACCAGTAATTGTAATTTGTGTGGGGTGTGCAAATAACAACATGAAAAATCAAACGGGACTTCATACCTTTATAATGAAATGGCGATAGCGAGAAGAATCCGTGGCACATGGGTAAAATGTCTATTAGTGTCCATTGAAAAACAAAAAACAGTACTTTTTGTCCACAAAAGCATTAAATCCATGAAATATTGATATATTATCCATTGTTGGCATCACATTTCTTCTGAATGATCTGCTCTCTATCATCGTTCTTCAAGAAATTATGCAACCTGAGCAGCGTTTATGTTGTAAAACTGTATGATTGTATATATCTCACAAACAAATGAGCCTGCGTCCAAAGTATAATGCAGCATATAATTCAAAATGCAGCAGTTTTAGTTTTATAACTAGTAAATCTCACAAACAAAACTTTTAGCCAATGCCACGATCCATCCAACAATGTGTGTTTTGTTTATCTTCCTCATGCGTGCACATGTACAGAGACGCACATCTGTCTCCAGTCTTGACCATTTAAGCAGCAAGCCATATTATTGTATAATTGTATATATTATTATTTTATAATTGTATAAAATAATCCAGAAAAAAAGCACAAACACGGCAGAGATGCCAAATTCAGCGGCTGGAATTAGCTGAGGTAACATGACGCAGTGGCAATCCACCTGTCACTCAAGGGACCATGCCCTTAATTATGCAGAAAATTAAGGCTTAATATAATATAAACAGATGAGTTATAAAAAAAATTCACCCCCCTCAGAGTTGTCATGAAGGGCAAAATTAGCTGTATAGACCAAAACCACAATTTGATCCAGGCTGTAAATATGTTTTTTTCTGCTGTAAAGTTGGCCATTTTAACATGGGACTCAATGAGATTCTGCTCCCTTTTGGAGCCTGTCCTTAGTGGCCAGTCGATGAATCGCAGTTTAAGTCACTTCCATATTGGCTTAAAGAGAAACTGGGGGAGGTTTCCGCTTGGTTAAAACATGGTATAATAAAAAAAAATCTATAGGTATTTTGAGCTGAAACTTCACAGACACATTCAGGGGACACTGTAGACTTATATTACATCTTGTGAAATGGAGATTCTAGGGCACCTTTAAATCAGCGTTACACTACAATGCTGATTCTACAACGATGCTGAATCAATATTGAAATGAACAAAAATGATCAATGGTAATATTGTTGAATCAGCATTACACTATGGTGTTGATTCTACATCACTGTTCTTGAAAACATATTGAAATTAACAAAAATAATCAAATCAAAAGTAATATAGTTTGATCAATGTTAACATGATGTTGATTGAACTAAAATGTCAACATAAAATAATGTTCTGAACAACATTAATATTTCAGCTACACTCAACAAATCTCTGACCATTTCAAAGTTTTGGGAAAACCTTTTAAAATGTAAATGACACCTTTCCAGCAAATTGAGTCGACAAAAGCATTACAACCTTTAAAAAAAAAATTCTTTCAGAAGCTTTCTGTCATAAATACACGTGGTCCAACGGTTCAGGTTTTCAAAATCTGGCTTGCATCAGACTACTGCCTCTTTTTCTTTGGGTTCTCTGAATTCTGAAAAAGAAAGCATGATGTTACTTAAGAGCAAGTCAATTCAGTTGTCATACATAGTTACATTTAAGAATGTACATTTAATATGCTAAACACAATATGATTCCCTTTTTATAAATTACTAAACACAGAATATTCTAACTATATTTATAATACTGTTAAATTATGTACATTTAATCTAGTTATCAACACTTCAATAACACTATAGGAAAGTGTATAATCTTTCCACCCAAGTTTATCTCCAGCTCTAATTAAACACATCTGAAGCAGCTAATCAAGGTCATTAAGATCAATGTGAACTTCCAGGCAGGTGTGTTGGAGCTAAACTAAACAATAAAAGAGCTTAGGGTGTTTTTTTAAATGAAAATTTCTTTAAAGCTGCAGATTCACCTTATGTAGACCTCAATCTGTTTAAATATCACAAAATAGCCATGTCAGTCACTTTCTCAAACACAAGGTGTAGTTTTTTTGTGATTGTGTTTCAGTGGAAACAGGATAAACTGAATGGAGATCGGTTGCGTTCCTCAAATTCAGGAATATGAATGATTACCTGATTAAGCAATAAAGATGAAGTAGGAGTTAAGGCACAGGATAGCATCAAGTCCCAGGTTGGGTGATGATATTAAAGGTAAAGTATGATATTCATGTTCATGTCACTTGCATTTCAAGAAATGTTGTTGGAACTTTAAACATAAAATTCCTAATAAATATTACTAAAGTAAGATGCATGCACTTTTTAAGAATTTAGAAAATGGATGGTTTATTCAAACACTTAAATAACTTTTTTAAATAAATATATCTTATTAGATTCAGTAACAATAAATCAAATGCAAATAACAAGCACAAAAAACAAACAAAAGAACATAAAAATAATAAAGATGAACCATTGTTTGAAACCCAGAGAAGTCAGGTGGTTCAACAAACAAGTCCTACTGTACACTACTGCACCTGTGTTTTCTCTCAAATGAGGAGGAACTGATTAGACTTCTGAGAAGTGTACGTGCAAAATGTTTTTTAACCATTTTTCAACATACTTGCTAAAATCATGAAGGCCCACTCCTAAACCAAGCCCCCAGTGGATTAGAGCAAATCAGATAAAAGCCCATCATGGTTTGAAAATGCCCCCAGGGATTGGGAAACACCCACTAATGTTCTACAGAGATACAGACCTGCAAAATCTTGTAGTCATCAACTACAAATCACTGTTAGTTCAATGTCACTGTCTCCACCCATGTGTGCTGTTGGCTTTCATCAAAATTTCAATGTTGATCCAACATACTTTAAACATTGAAATGTCAATCTCAAGCAAAATGATGGTGGATCAAACTCAACATTGTATCAATGTCACTATGCTATCTGGGTATTGTGTGTAAGTTCTGAGGGATTAGACGCGGAGAGAGTTGAGGCGGATGTTATAAATAAACCACCTCCTCCCCTGCCCCCATACAATTCTGTAAACCTTAATTTTTCTCATATTTTGTATTTACCTAGGAAAACCTTGCTCAACACTTACATCCTGCTTATGCAGGGGCTCAGGCACAGAGTTTGGACTAATGTCAAGAGAGTGGGATTGCAGTGAGATTGAGAGGAAGACTGTTCTTGGTCCAGAGCAGTGCTATTGTTCAGCATGCTCCTGTGGGACTTAGGTCCAGAGTATGGACCAATGTTGAGCGTGAGTCGCGGTGCGTTCCGCTTTCTTATATGGTCCAGATTATTGCTTTTTTTCAGCATGTTCCTCTGATGTAAGGTCTGCTTAAGGCTGTGGTAAATGTGGTCGGGGAGTTGTTGCAACCCCTTCCCGTTTTTTGTGTCCTCCAGCATAGCTGGGGGTGTTAAGCAGAGTGTGGCTGAATGTCAACACGGGAGCCTTTGTACAGTGCGGGTGAAGAAGTCTGGGCATTCAGGGCGCCAGGCTAACATTTGAGAGCAGTGGCATAAAGGTAATTCAATCATATTACTAATGTTTCGCATCAACCTCTGGTTCCTGCGCTCTGCCTCGGGATCCGGAAGCCTGCTCTGTGGCCTTTTCCACCCCGAGCGAGTAGCTGATGCTGGGTTTGTCCAGCTCTGAGGAGGTACATGTGCTCAGCATTGAAACGAGTGATTTGGGTGACTTGCTAGCCCAGTCACTACAGTATGAGGAGCTCTTGGAGGTTATTACTCATGTCGTGGCGAAACTTAATATTGATTGGCCAGCCGAGAGAGGGGAAGTGCGAAGAAGTAGTAAACTCAATGAGCGCTTCCTCCAGTCAGCTCAACAACCTCCACGTCGGGTTTGCCGTTCTTTCAGGATCTCCACACTGAGGCATATTCATCTAGGCTTTCAAGTTTTTCGAGACCCTCTGTCCATCAGTACTCATCTATTGTGGGACTCTACCAAAGGCTATGGGATGATGCCCAGGGTTGAGGAGACATTAGCATCTTATCTCTCCCCTGATGCTGCGTCATCCCTAAAACCCCCGACATTGCCGACCAAGCTGTGCCATGTTCTATCATCGCTGGTGGGCAAGGCATATATGGCAGCAGGTCAGGCCGGCACCTGTCTTCATATGATGGCCATATGATGGCAGTCCTGGCGGCGGAAAGATATTTGTGGTTAAATCTCTTGAGCATCAAGGAGAAGGATAAAGCCTTCCTTATACCATCAGGCACAGAAGGAGAGTATTGCCTCTCGAAAAACCAAAAGCCCCCAAAGGAGAGAACAGATCTGAGGACCGTTATTCTCTCTAGGCTAATTCGCTTCAGGGCACAATGCCTGCTCCTTTTAAATATGCCGGTGGTCAGCCTCAAGAGTTAAAACAAATTACTTACACGCCTGTGAAGTGTTACCCAACATATCTCAGTGGGTGATGCGCACAGTTTGCAAAGGGTACAGACTCTAGTTCGGGTCTCGTCCACCCTAGTTCAGTGGAATTCTAAATACAGTGGTCATGGAGCAGAACTTTCAGTCTCTTCTGGCAAAGGAGGCCATAGACATTATTCCTCCCCCAGAGAGAAACACCGGGGTTCTACAGCCGGTATTTATAGTTCTGAAAAAGGATGGAGGGTTATGTCTCATTATAGACCATTGTCAGAGCAACAGTTCTCTGAGGAGATTCAGGTTCAAGATGCTGACGTTACCCCTTATTGTGAGTCAAATCAAGTCTGAGGACTGGTTTGTCATGATCGATCTAAAGGACACCTACTTTCATATCTCACAGGAAGTTCCTGAGGTTCTCTTCTGGGGGGAAGCTTTCCAATATCGGGTTCTTCTGTTTGGCCAAGCACTCTCCCTACGCACTTTCACAGAATGCATGGATGCATCCCTAGCGCCCCTCAGACTTCAGGGCATAAAAGTTCTCAACTATATAGAGGACTGGCTAGTGTTAGCTTAGTCCCAGGAGATGGTGGCAGGACATTGAGATGTCATGCTTGACCACATGAAGTGCTTGGGGTTTTTGCTCAATGCAAAGATCAAAGTGTGGGGTGCGGTCATGGAAGACCACTCAACCCAAGGTCTGTGGAGTGAACATCATCTTTCTTGGCAAATAAACTGCCTAGAGATGTTAGCAGTATTGCTAGCCCTGAGGCATTTTTTCCCAGACCTCAGAGGCTACCATATTCTATTTTGAACCAACCAAGTCAGTGGTCTCATACATAGACACAGATCTCCCTGATGATTTGTGTCCTCTGTGCAGACTGGTGCATCAGATTCTTCTATGGTCCCAGGGGAAGGTGCTCTCTCTGAGAGCAATGTTCATCCCTGGGCACCTGAATTTGGGAGCAGATGTCCTGTCGAGACAAGGTCTGAGGCCCGGGGAATGGAGGCAATTCGGCCAGGTGGTCGTAGATCTAACACAAGAGAACTCTCATTGTCCCCTTTGGCTCTCCCTCACTCCTCCAGCTCCTTTGGGACTGGACGCTATGGTACAGCCGTGGCCGAGGCTTCGGCTGTACGCATTTCCCCCAATCACTCTGCTCCCGGAAGTTCTAAAAAAAGTTTGCCAGGACGAGGTCTGTCTTCTTCTGGTAGCCCCGTTCTGGCCGAACCAAGTTTGGTTTTAGACCTGGTAGCCCTCCTAGATGGCCCCCTGTGGGAGATTCCTGTCAGGTGGGACCTCCTAACACAAGCCGGGGGCTGCAGATTTCACCCTCAGCCGCAGATGTGGAAACTGTGGGTCTGGCCCCTGAGGGGGATCAGTTCCTAAATGTAGGTCTCTCTGCTGAGGTAGTAGAGACCATAATGGCACAATGTTTCTTCTGGTTTTTTATACTAGTGCTATTTGATCTGATTTCCTGGATTTAAAGCAGAGAATTCTGTGCTGAATTTGAATGCTTCCCAGTAGATTTCACAGCGCTGCGTAGTAATGGTGTCATATGATCGAGATAGCGCAAGCTCAGAACAGGTTTACACGTGCCAGTCTGTTACTGCTGTGAGCTAATAATCAATCTGCGCTGCACTGCTCAAATGAAAAGCGCTTTTTCGTTTCACTTTTGTTTAGTTGGCCACTTGATGTTTCTCATTTGAAACAGAAATGGCAGCCCTTATCAGTTGTGCAATGTGGTGATCACACCAGTGCAGTAAAAAATGCAACCATTTGGTTGCAGTCTGGAGCCCTGTGAATAGGCTGTACAAAAGATCAGAGTGGGCATTACCAAAACACTCATGCCCGACTCCTTCTGTTGCACCTCTAGCATGGCCCTGGAGTTTAAGCTTGATAATCGAGATTGAATTGGAAACTTCCACTCTCTCCCCAGTTTTCATATTGGTGTTGGAACAGGATTATGCTCCTTGTGTTGCTCCTCAACCCTAGGCTGCCCGAAGGTCTCTCTGGTCCCTGATTCCTTAGAGCTAGGTGTTACGCTCCCTCAGTGAAGTGATTATGCATCCCACCTCCTCGCTTATCACCCTCTCCAGTACTTGGAGTACAGAGGAAGCAATTACGTGCTTCCTGTATACTCAGCTCTGTATGGCTAATGGGTACGCCATCTTTATCAATGTGCCTCCCATGTAGTCTCCAGGTCAAGTCAAGTCACCTTTATTTATATAGCACTTTTTACAGTACAGATTGTTTCAAAGCAGTTTTACAGTGATAACAGGAAAATAATGCAACATAGTTTGTTTTGGCTGTACAACAGCTCTAGAAGAAAATAGTGTCATTGTCCAGCTTAAGTAAGTTCCGTGAGAGAATTTTATTTTCCTTTACTCAACTTATTCTTACTGATGTACTAATGTTTTTTTGTAATAAATAGTCGTTCATCATTTTTTAATTATTACATTTATAATTTCACATGTATATACATTTTTGTATTAATTTATTAAAATGATATATTTTTTAATTTTTTACATATTGATGCATACATTGCAAAACATTTCTAAATGGTTTGTGATTAATTGTCAAGCATCGTGGAGATGAACTACTGCAAGCAAATGTGCATATTTAGATAAATGCAGTGATGAGTCTTTACAAGAAGCTGGAAGGAAGGTTGAAATATTGATGCTGTCACTATACGTGTCCGTTAACCCTCATCTCACCTCACACTCATCAACCTAAGGTTTCATATTAAGATATTAGCTTTAAGATACTAATTAAAACATAGCTAGAGGCAGTAACTTTACATGGTTCTTCATGGAACCATCAATGCAAATAAAGAACCTTTATTTTTAAGAGAGCTTATAAACTCATATGTACCAGCAAAACCAGCTTCTGTGTTTCAAAAACCAGCTTGACCATCTTAAAGATGAAGTGTCGAAGCGCCGAAGTGGCATCAAACTATCTATTTTATTAAGAAACATATCAAGCCAAGGATTTTTAGGAAAAATATAAAAAGCCTTTATTTATTCATGGCTTGGGTATTTAAAAACAGGTAACTGCACACCGACGCGGTGCGGCCAGTAAGCCTTCATCAGGCATATCTCTTTTATTTCACTGATCTGACTGATCTTTATTTTTTTTTAAGTTCTTTTATTTATTTATTATTCTGTTTGTGTACAATGGTGCATAAATTACATGCTTCACCTTTAAGGCGATGTCTCTAATGCACTGAACTCTGACACAATGTCAAGACCTTATCATGACAGTCAGAGAATTTAAAAAAAGTATTGCAGAATGTAAAAATCGTACATGATAACGAGTGCCTCATAAAATCTCCTTTCCATGGAACTATCTGCAGTATTTTTAACGTGGAGGCCAAAGTGACGCGTGACCTTTGTGACTCATGATGGATCACAGGTATATATTCCACTCCAGAGATCCTGCTCTGGTTTCTGTCATGATGTTCCATGTTCATATTAAATCATGTGTAGTCATTCAACTTTAAACACATGCCTAGCTGTGAGGAAAACAGGGGTGGAAAATGTTCAGGAATCCAGTAAATAAAACAGGAGGCAGGTAAATGATAAGGTTAGAGTCTTGGAGGAGTCTCTCGTCCTAGTTAAAGTCTGGATTAAATCCTCTTTTAGGGTTCTGGAAGGTGAATAATGTCTCACCACTCACACACTCTCTACTGATCTCTTTCTCTCCCCAGTGCTGTAAATTTGAAATGCTAAATTCTAAGTTTAAATCTTCTTTTAGGGTTCTGGTAGGTGAATAAATTCTTACAGGATGAAGGGAACACTCACAAACTCTCTCCTGATCTTTTCCTCTCCACAGTGCTGTAAGTTCCTCCCCCCCCCCAGTTTGTGCAGGTTGCCACAATTATATCTGGACAGGTGTGGGGTTTTTTTCCTTGAACATTTTTAGGTTATAATTTTGTTGTCACAAAAGACCAGTATGTATTAAATGAACTGTATTCCCAACCCAACATGTCCTGCAGCCATGTCCTCATCTCATATATGAAGCACCTGCGATTCAGCAACTGCCTGCTAATGCACTCGCATTCGCATAAAGTAGCCTTGTTGATAATTTTGGGTGAGTAAGAGCAAAACACAAGATACAGTATACTCAATGCCCTGTAGATGGCGATATGGCTTCTTTTGTAGCAGAAATCAACTGCTGCAAAATAAGTTAGGAGCCATGCAAAATGTAACAAGTAATTGCTTTACTCATCACAAATATATTTGAGTAAAGAGTAAATGTACTCAAGTAGAGAGTAAAAGTTGCTAATATCTTTGATACTAAGTCAAAGTACAAAGTAACCAAAAAGATACTTAAGTACAGTAACTAATTACATTTACTCAATACTTTACACCACTGTAATGGCGAAAGTGCTCGGTGATAGTGTGCATTTCTTGTGACCTCAATTAATTAATTAAAGAATATATATATATATATATGTACACCGATCAGTCATAACATTATGACCACTGACAGATGAAGTGAATAACACTGATTATCTCTTAATCACATCACCTGTTGGTGGGATATATTATGCAGCAAGTGAACATTTTGTCCTCAAAGTTGTGCAAGCGTAAGGATTTGAGCGAGTTTGACAAGGGCTAAATTGTGATGGCTAGACTGGGTCAGAGCATGTCCAAAACTGCAGCTCTTGTGGGGTTTTCCCGGTCTGCAGTGGTCAGTGTCTACCAAAAGTGGTCCAAGGAAGGAACCGTGATGACAGGGTCATGGGCGGCCAAGGCTTATTGATGCATGTGGGGAGCAAAGGCTGGCCCATGTGGTCTGATCCAACAGACAAGCTACTGTAGCTCAGATTGCTCAAGAAGTTAATGCTGGTTCTGATAGAAAGGTGTCAGAATACACAGTGCATCGCAGTTTGTTGTGTATGGGTATGCATAGCCGCAGACCAGTCAGGGTGCCCACGCTGGCCCCTGTCCAACACTGGGCACGTGAGCATTAAAACTGGACCACGGAGCAATGGAAGAAGGTGGCCTGGTCTAATAAATCACATTTTCTTTTACATCACGTGGATGGCCGGGTGCGTGTGCGTCACTTACCTGTGGAACACATGGCACCAGGATGCACTATGGGAAGAAGGCAAGCCGGCGGAGGCAGTGTGAGGCTTTAGGCAATGTTCTGCTGGGAAACCTTGGGTTCTGCCATCCATGTGGATGTTACTGTGACACATACCATCTACCTAAGCATTGTTGCAGACCATGTACACCCTTTCATGGAAACGGTATTCCCTGGTGGCTGTGGTCTCTTTCAGCAGGATAATGTGCCGTCACAAAGCAAAAATGGTTAAGGAATGGCTGTTTTGGCAGCAAAAGGGGGACAAACACAATATTAGGAAGGTGGTCATAATGTAATGCCTGATCGGTGTA
Organism: Elopichthys bambusa; assembly: GCA_037101425.1. Taxonomy (NCBI): domain Eukaryota; kingdom Metazoa; phylum Chordata; class Actinopteri; order Cypriniformes; family Xenocyprididae; genus Elopichthys; species Elopichthys bambusa. Next base: position 10,100,198 of record CM074443.1, read on the forward strand.
TATGAAAAAGTAATTTAAATGAAACACAGACAAACAGTTTCAGAGATTTCAGTATATCCCGTACGTAAACACAAATAGCTGCCCATGGCCACTAAGATGGCCACTCAGTGAACTGAGTTGCCTTAAAGGGACTTTAAGGGCCACTCACCTCAAGGTAATGTTGATACAAACTGTTAAAATTGGAAATAAAAGCAGTATTTTAAAGAAATATATTATTATTATTATTATTATAAATTAAATTAAAAACTATTATTAAAAATATTTTAAAATATATTTTCTGTCCCTCTGTTCTGTTAACAAATTGTGTTTGTTGTTATGGTAATGTTGTTTTATTTTTATTTTTATAATTATTATTATATTATTATTATAATTTGAATTTTTTTTTAAATAATACAATAAAAATAATGTTTAAAAAATAATTTAATTGGGTTAACAAATTGTGTTTGTTATGGTAATGTTATTTTCTTTCTTATTGTTTTTGATTATTATTTAATTATTAATTATTATTAATAATATTTCAAGTTGAATTTTAATTTAAAAAAATTTATATTTTCTGAGGTATCTAGTTTTATATTCCTTTCAATATAAGGGTTAATGTGTTTGTGTTCGGCTATGTCTCAATTTATATATATATATATATATATATATATATATATATATATATATATATATATATATATATATATATATATATATATATATAAGAAGTAAGAAGTATATATAAGATAAAGAAGGCTAACATGTTGGAGTGCAGCGACGCAGCTGGCAGAATCAACATCATTGCAGAGGTTTATAGGCTGTACCTAAGCTGTTGAAGCTCCGGTGCAAATCTCTATAGGGCAAAAAGAAATGAACTGCAGCACCGTGACTGTCCCGCGTGGAGCATGCAGGAGTATACCGCAGAGTGTTTAGTGGGAGGGGAGAGCAGAGATCATGGGTAGAGGAGGCGCACGAGGCATCGAGAGCAGTTCGGACACAATCAGCTTTAGGGATGTAGTCGATGCGGCTTGAGCTCCGTCTGTCCGAGCTCGTCAGTATGAAGAAACATTCGGCCCGGGTCGCGCCGCTGTCCGCCTGTAACAGTCCGGTGCTCACCCTGACCAAAGTGAGAGGTACGTGCGCAACGGGCTCCGTCCGCAACACGATTCGCGATTTAACCTCATTCTGTACGGCGGTCTGCTTTCCTACATGTCTTAACGCGCAGTTCAGTGTGTTCTGATTCTATAGTCTTTGTAATTTAAATCGAACTGTAGTGCATCAGCTAAATAACCTAATTTTACGGAGAAACACCTAATGACTCCTTTGGCTTTACGCATCACAGTGCAGATGTTTGGCTGTTCTCTGCGCTATTCATGGTTAGAATATCAATATAAACAGATTATTGTTGAGGTTAAAAATACATCAAATCCAAAAACATCTACATTCATTCAAATCCTAAAGACATGCCTATGTATTTTTTGTCATACTTGGGTATCAATTCTAATCTGATCATATCTACAAGAACCATGTAAAATTTTGTGGAATTCTGATTATGAATTTTTACATGGGTTTAAGAGAGGAAGATGGGCTGATTATCTGTTATTTTTATCAAACAAGTCATTCCTTCAGTTCAGAAGATTATGCAAAAAAGTGCATCTGCTTGTTATTGCAGACAGAAACTTCACACACTTAAAGCTGCTGGCTTCCTCTCATTGGCTGAAACAGTTAAATTATTGGAAAATGTTAAGATTATGTTTTACTTGTTGTTATATATATATATATATATATATATTTATTTATTTATTATTTTTTTATATATATAAGCACTCCGTCGTTAATATACAGCTGCCAGAAACTATATTGTGAGACATTTTGGTGACTATATTTTTAACATGAATAATGAATATTGTAAATTTTACTTTTATTTATCACTTACAATTTTAAAATACATTTTACTGTAGTATTTCTGTGCATATAATATTATTATTAATTATATTTAGTGGTGTCCTGATTTCATGGCAGTACAAATATGAGCAATGAGCTGCTTGGTACATCAGGCTGATTACATGTCCCATATGTTACCATTTCTGTGATGTATGAACCTTGTACATGCTCTTTCCCCAGAAGCTGAGTTGTTGTGTGCATGTGTGCTCAAAACCATTATTATTATTAATTATTTTGTTGCATTAGCTTGCGATTTTTTTTTTTTATTATTATTATTTTATTTTTAATAGAAATCAGGACAAAAGACAGGTACTCTGAGTTCACATTTTCCTCTGGTTTTGTGGTCTGTATCAAACTTGTATGAGCATAGACAGAAATATCAGCAGTTTTTGTGAAGGTTACGCTCAGAAGTTTGCAGCTTTGTCATACCCTGACATCTCATTTATGCACATTTCATAGTATGAGTAACCGTCTTCCCCAGATGTCCAATCTGATGTGATGACCAACACCAGCTGAAGAAATGGACTCATGCTTCTGAGACAAATCAACACATTGGTTATTGGTAATCGCTTCTTCTTTTGATTTTCTAATTGATTTCTTTGCACGCATATTTGTGCTTTTATGTGGACTCTTGATCTGCAGAGTCTGGTCCAAAGGTTGAGGCAGAAGCAGCGGAAGCTGCTATTCTCTAGAGTATGTTTATGTGTAATATAGTGAATGAGGTGGGATGTTAAACACTCAATGATCTTTGGTTTCAGCTCTAGCTCAGACCCAAGGGTCTACTCATACTGTTGCAGTGGTGTAAGCCTGCCTGCAGCCAAATTCTGGCAGCTTCTATGATTACTAAAAGCTTTATGTTGGCAGTTCAGAGATCTGGTGGGCCTTGTGGGCTTTCTTTGAGGTGAGGTACAGAAAATTCAGCAAAGGTGAAATGAGTCATTTTTAAGATGTTAATACACTTACTTATATCCCAGCTTAATACTGCGCAAAGACAACTTCAGTTCAGTTAAACCATTTTCAGATTGATTTCCCCAAAAAGTGTAAATGCTGTGGGATTATTATATTGGCAACAAATGACATGAGTTTGGGGGTGGGACTATTTATTGCTCACCCGATATTGACATTTGTTCAACAATAACCAACAATATTTTATTTATTTGTGCGACCATTATTAATTTGTACAACAAAAACTGTGGATATTGTGAATATGTATCTTCATTTACACATTGTTTTGAACAACCAGCCAGTAAATGGTAACAGTTTATGGTTCATTTAGAATCGAACATAACCAAAAAATGACTGGCAGTTCAGTGAGGGAGTCAGTTGTGAACATCTATAAATGATTCACTGACTGATTAAGATTCAAACAAATAACTAGTTGAATAACCCATTATGTAGTGAATTATTTTGACTGACTCATTAGAAAGAAACTATTTATAAAAGTCATTTGTTTGCAAATCGGACATCATGTGTACTTTAGGATACTTGTTAAACAATCACATTGCCATGCACCCAATGCTATATGGAGTTATACAGTGTTTAGTTATCAGCCTACTTATAAGTGCTGAGATTCATTTCAGCTTACACGTTAAGCCAGAGGAATCTGTAAACCCAAGCCATTCCTCCATCAGGCGGTAAATCTAATGCAGGGTGGCAGAAGTAAGAGGCTGTAATAAACCTGCAGTGAGTCATTACACTGATGTGACTCACACGCCTTCACTGCCAAACTCTTTCTGTATACATCTTGGCTTTCGTAAGAACTCTGCGTCCCTGTTTGGAAGCCAGTGGGCCGATTTAAGGGGGGTAGGAGGGGGCTGGTACATACCCAACTCTAATTGAAGCGTTTTAATCAAATATATTTCACATCAGTCAGCCATGGCACAAAGCATCTATGCTGCAGTGTTTTTTTTTTTTCTTTTTTTTTCTGTCTGACATCAATCAGTTTGATTCAGAGCTTTAGTCTAAGAATAACTTTTGCATGTTGCTCATGATACGTTTGTGTTTGGATGCACGTAATACAGACTAAGAGGCGTTTTGCGTAAGTGGAAACGGGTACTTTTGTCTCTTGTTCAGCTCACTAGTGGGGGGAGAAATCTCATTAAAGCGTCACTTCAAACATATACATTTTCTTGTTTGGATTACAGGACAAAGATATTCAGGAAGTCTTGACTTTTTATATTATTACATCGATATATGAATACAAAGTTCTGACATGAAACTCTAGATGGTGCAAGCTGATATGTACTTAACTTATTCTGCTAGCAATCATATCATTCTCTACATGGTGCAGCTGATGGTTTCTGTTGCATTAGCAGCCAATGAGCTCTCTGATCAACATTCAAATACTTGGTTAGCAGTTTGCAACACATTTTGAAACCCTCCACCTTCCCCAGCTCCACCTATATAGATCTGCTATGGGTAATATCATGCAGGTTATTTGTGCAGCAGCATGTCTTACATGATCACAGCAGCATGTCATGAATGTATTGGCAGAAGCAAGTCTCTGATTATGATCAGGCTTGTTTTATACCACCAGAGCAAGGTATATGTATGTAAACATTTAAAAACTTTTAATACATATATAAAATGTACATTGTTTGCAGATAATTACATGCAATATTTCCTTAATACAAATATACAGTATAAAACAGTTCCGTCACAGCAGAATTACTGTTGCACGTCTCTGAGTGACACACAGTAGTGGTGAATTGTTCATGAATGATTCATGTGTTTTTGAGCGAATCAATTCAGTGACTGATTCAATAACTCACTTGTTGTGTTCCTGAATGAATCAGTGTATTTGAACGAGCCCATTTACTGCCATTATTGCGCACTCAAAAAAAATTAATTGTTGGCAGCAGTGTCAAGTGGTTCCATGCGACTATAATAAGTAATTTGTACAGATAACAATTTAGTTGTATGAACAAAAGAAATTCAAGTAAAGCTGACAAAATTTCTTTGAGTAAATGCAAATAATTTGAATTCGTCACTGTTACATAATATTTATATGTGCCGTTTACTTAATAGTGTTATGTTTATTACGTAAGGTGACCACATTTTTTGACTTAAATTACCTTATTAACTATTTGTTCTACAAAATGCACTCAAAAAAATAATAACTCATTAAACAAACTCAATTTAATTGAGAGCAGGAATTCCATCCTATAAACATGTATATGAGTCCTCACAACCTAAACACAGGCTCCACTCTTCTGCATAATGGTAACCACAAAATTCAAAAATATTACAGAAACTCCTCTAAATGTTCAACATAACTGAACATTAAATACTAACATAAACTAACAACATCTTTCTGGGAACTATGGATCCACTGCTGTCAACATTAATTTGTGCATTTCACTCAGCAATGTTAAAGGGTTAGTTCACCCAAAAATAATGTCATTTATTACTCACCCTCATGACGTTCCACACCCATAACCACTGAACTCACATTAACTGTTTCAAATATGTTTTTAGTACCTTTATGGACTTGAGAGGTGCAGTAACATTGCTGGCAATAGAGGCCTCACTGAGCCATTGTATTTCATCAACAATATCTTAATTTGTGTTCCGAAGATTAACAAAGGTCTTACGGGTGTAGAACGACATGAGGGTGAGTAATAAATTACATTATTTTTATTTTTGGGTGAACTAACCCTTTAAGTTGACTGAACAAACACTTATTAAGTAAGGCTGACAATACTAATTTTTAGTAGAAACCACTCAGTTAAATTAACTACAGTTCATGTAGTTATATGAGTTTTTAAGTAATATGAACGGATGTTTTGAGTGAAACTAACAACAGTGAAAGTTCATTTTTTGAGCGTAGTTTTCCAATTTTAATTTTTTTTATTTCCTAATATAAATACAAAATGCCTTGTTTTGTTCACACAAGGAATTATGTTTGTCATTGTTTTTGTCATAACTTTTTCTTGTTTGACGAATGAATTCTCATGAAGTCCATCTAGCAAGGCCGAAATTGTCACGTGTAGACTTGGTTTAATTTTCATGGACTTTTACTTTGTTTTGCATTGTTCTTTGATTCCTTTGTTCCTATTTTCTCACTCATCATTGGATACCGTGGTTTTTGATTAGTTACTCGCACCTGTTTCCTTTTAGTTCATTAGCTTGTTACCCTGATTTTTTAGTTGTTCATTGTCTGGTGTTGTCTGTGTTACGTTTGAGGTTGAGGTTTAATAAAGTGGCTGCTTCATTTAGATCCACTGTGCTTCACATCGTCTTCTTCGTCTGACCAGACGTAACAGAAATGTTTTGGAACATTTTATTGATGAGTTTCGGCACACTTGTCTCAGCGTTTGCAAGATTGAGCTGGATTAGTATTGTATGCTTAAGTCGAAGGCTGCAAGTTAACTGTCAGATTACTTGGGCACTTCACACTGTCAGGATATTTGTGTGGAAAGCTCTGTTTGGGAGACACCTGCAGCGCTAGCTCATCAATTAGATTCAGCAGGGGACTTACAGTCTATCTATTATGTATTGATCTAGAGCAGGAACGCTGGCGTGACTCCAGTCTGTTAAACTGCAGTCTTCTTCTGCAGGATCTATAGGCTGTTGCGGAGAAGGAGATAGAGGGGCGGTTGGACTCTGTTTAGTTTAGTCACTGAATTAATTTATAAAAGATTTTTTGTTTTTGTTTTTGATAAACAGAAAAGATTAAATTAATCAACAATCCACTTTAATGTCTCTGATGCTCAATACTGCAGTACACAGCCATTCACACACACACACACAGTAGGTGACTGGCAGGGATATGCTTTTCTCTGTCAAGTCCGTGAGCCGTGAGCAGGGTCACAACAGAGTGTGACATCCCGGGCATCTGTTCTTCTGGCTGGACACTTCAGGGTTCACTGACCTGCTGCACCAAAGCACACACACAGAATACACAGCCACTTGTTTTCATAGACTTCTACTGACACACACACAAACATCCGGTCAGTACTTGTTTGTACTGTATTTTCCAGCAGCATCATCCCCAGACTGATGCTGCCCATCAGATGCTGACAAAAAAAAAAATTTTGCATACAGATGGATATGGTCTGACCATGATGAGAATGTTTGGACATAACATGTTTAAGTGAGTTTGTCTTCAAGCTGTGTCTTGTAATATGATGCATAATAATGTTTTTTCTTTAATTGCATATGGAGAGATTGTCTTCTTACTTTATAAACCCTGGAGCAGCCCCACTGCAGACCATATGCAATGAGTTTGAAAACATATGGGTGGTGTCAGCATAAATAAACAGTAATTTATGAGGGCCATTATCATGCTACAGCAAAGCATCTGCCACTCTTAGCAGCTGGATGACTGGAATGCAGAAACTTACACCAAGCTACTAATATATGTTTTTAAAAATCTTCTGCTCAACCAGGATGCATTTATTTGATCAAAGATACATTAAAACTGTGATATTGTGAAATATTATTACAATTTAAAATAACTGTTTTCTATTTTAATATATTTTAAAATGTAATTTATTCCTGTGATGGCAAAGCTGAATTTTCAGCATCATTCCTCCAGTCTTCAGTGTCACATGATTCTATATTTAAAGGCTTTAACACTTACTTAAAGCCTTTATATATAACGCATTATAAAAGTATTTTTAATGCATTAATTACACCTTGTAATGCCGCTTGTAATGCATTGTATGATTTTATTAATAATTGTAACCACAGTTATAATACATTATAATACTGATCTATTATTAAAACACATGACAAACAACCAATTTCAGATGTAACAAAGAATCTGCAAATATTATAATGCATTTTAACTTTGGCTACAATTATTTATGAAAAGATGTAATGCATTATAACGTACATTATGAAAACATTTATAATGCATTATACATAAAATCTTTAAGTAAAGTGTTACCAAAATTCTTGTTATTATCAATGTTGAAAACTGTTTAATATTTTTGTGTAAACCGTGATAAATTTTTTCAGGATTCTTTGATGAATAGAAAGTTCAAAAGAACAGCATTTAATTGAAATAGAAATCTTTTGTAACATTATAAATGTCTTTAACTTTTAGCTGAATAATTATTATTTTCTGTATTATTTTCTTAAAAAAAAAAAAAAATATATATATATATATATATATATTAAATGGTAGTATATGTATTTTTGTATCAAATAGCTAAAGAACAAATGTCTCCATATTTTTTAAGAGGAACCATCATTTCAACATTCATCATTTCAGACCACCAAAAGAAATCCAGTAAAAATACAGCTGAACATTTTTGATCAAATGTTTTCAAATGATTCATTGAACTGATTAGTGGAAATAAATCAAACTAATTGTCGTGTCAAGGCCGAAAAAAATCCATTAAAATCATCACAGTATTTAGTGTTGTTTAATATTATATCTCCAGCAAAATCATTTCAAATATATTGTAAAAATTCAATTTATATCGTCCAGTCCTAACAATGGTTTTCTGTGGTAATCGACAACATGTCTCTAAATCTTTCAGCAGTGCTTAACTTGCATTTAACATGCACGTCCCCTTCAAGGACGTGCTAAGCATCTAGGGAAATCCACTATAAACCGTGTTGCTCACGAATCCATGGGATATTGCACTGCAGAGCTATACCACTGTCACACAGATGGCAACACGTTCATATTTTATCTCTGACTGTTTGAAGTCACGCACTCACTGATGTCCCAGACACGCTTATGATGATGCTATTACAAAATAACATGGACCTGCTCCGTAGTGCATCTGTGAGAGAGAAAGCTGTCCTCTTTCATGCTGGTTGCACTCTGTGCAGAGTTGGCACTACAAAGTACTGGCAGTTATCAGCAAGAGAGATCTGCACTGCAGAGACAAACATAGAAAGGAGGAAAGCTACCAAAGATTACGTACAGCTCACAGATGCATTCCAAAATAGATCAAAATGAGCAAGAAAAAGGTTCTAGCTGTGGATGCACAATTTAAGCTACGTCCTCATTTGAAATTGCATCTTTTTCTCTACGTTTTGGCCTTCTGTCCACAATGAGACAATGTTTTTGTCCTGCTAAACAGAGCTTTCTGAAGACGCTTTCCCAATGCTGTTTTCACGTTGTATAGTGTGAGTTGAGAAAATGGAGGTATTTGAAAACGATAACGCATTTTTAGTCATGTGACTCATATTGTACCAATGGATATCTATGTTTGTACTGATATATGTGCCTGCTATGTGCTATTAATTTTCATAGTGTTGCTAAAGATAGTTGTTACTTGTGTATATAAATACCTTTATATTACATTCCTGCAAAGATGACAAATATTTGTCCTGCTGCAAAACATGAGAGCAATTATGTTTTAGACCATACATGGAATGGTGATTGAGTGCGACCTGGTCGCAACAGTAATAGAGGGTATGCATTGACATCATTTTCCCGCCAGAACACGCCCACTCAGCCAGACTGAGTGGTAAAAGAACTGGCTGCTTGACTGGATTTAATAGGGAAAACAGAGAAAACGCGAGTAAAACAAATGAGTATCCGTTTAAACTAAATGCTGGACTCGATATAGTGTTCCTTACAACTTATCAAAAATCCAGTGATTCATGGATATTGACATGCAGCCATTAATTGTGTTTCCTGACATTTATGTACCTGATTTCGACATCATGGAAATACATAAAGCAAAATTTTAAAGCTTTTTATAAAAACAATATAGTTAGGTCTAAATCCAGGTGATTACTTACAGTCAAAGCTAAAATTATTCAGACATTTTTTTATATTTTTGATATATTTTTACTAGTGGGTGCAGGACACTATAGTTCATTTATGTTTATTCATTAAGTGAGGATAGCAAAATAAACTGTGACATATTATACCCAAAAATTCTTCATACAGTGGACTACCAGTAAAATTGATAAAAATTTGGAACAAAAAATTATTCTGACACTTTGACCTGACCATGTTTTGCTTAAGTGTTATCTGACATAATTAAGATTAATTTTTTTTCCTGACACAGTTTAACTCTGAGATCTTGCCATATTTTATTACCTTTTTTTTTTTTTTTTTAACTATAGTGAATAAACTGTATTAATGAACAAAATGTTCAAGGTGTCTGAATAAAATTTGGTTTGACTGTATATCAATGTTATATATATCACCCAGCTCTACAACTTGTAGTAGTTTTTATCAGTGTTATGGCAATTTACTAATGTAAGTTGTGTGTAGTAAGAGAAACATCTTGGGTTACTTCTGTAACCCTGGTTCCCTGAACAGGGAACGAGACGCTGCATCGAGACGCATTGGGAACGCTCCTGCATGATTGCGTCATGAAGCACTTGTGAAATCAAACCAATGGCATGACAGAACATCAGAGGCGGGTGACGTCACAGACATCATACCCAGCATGCCCAGAACAAAGAACGCTAGCTTATGATTTGCTGAAGCGATGCGCTCACAGGCACACAGGGAGTATGGCAAGGCGACACAGCGTCTTGTTCCCAAGACGTTCCCTTTCATGGGAACTCCGAGCTGCGTCGAGATGCATTGGGAGCCCTATCCAAACTACGCCATAATGCCAAGTGCCTGTCTGTTATCTTACGACGAAAGCACAGCAGACCCCAGAGTGGAGCCTAAGTCAAGGTTATTAAACCTGATTAACGTATGCTGAGAGGACCACCCAGCCGCATCACATATATCATGGAGGGGGACCCCCGAGATTAAAGCCATTTTAGGAGACCCATAACAGACAAACAATGAAACAAACTGAAACAATGTTCAGTTTTACACCACAGGGCAGCTCTGTGGACATACTTGTCTAGCAGATTGAGTCTTTCCTGATCTGGACTGGAAAATGGAGGACAAAAGGCCTGCAGTACAATCAGGGACATTGGTGGGGACCTTAGGTACATAACCAGGTCTAGGAGAAGAAAAGCCCCATACCAGGCGCGAATTCCAGACATGAAGGAGCAACCGAAAGTGCTTGAAGATCTCCAATTCTTTTGAGAGACGAGATAGCTAACAGGAAGATAGTTTTTAGAGTAAGGAACTTTTTCGAAACATGCCGCAACCTGACCTGCTGCCGTATAAGCTTTGATGTAGTTCTTAGTGGTTTGGTGGGCAGCATCGGGGATTTGAGGGACAATGCAGACTCAGGCGAGAGATAGCTCGCAAGCATCCCTTCAACCCGAGGCATAGCCCCATAACCGTATTGTTTCAGCTCTATAATGCTTGAATAAGTCGATTTTTGGGGGCTGAAAACTGTACCAGTCTTTTCCACAACCTCGACACCTCTGTGAAAGAACGGTAATCCCAGACGCTGAGGTTGTGACCGGGAGGTTAGAAAGCGCTCGTCCAGCTTGCTTGTCTGGCGAATTTCGCTTCTTTCAGCTGGCCACTCAATATTTAGTTTTTCCTACTGCCCTGGTCACAACCTCAAGCATCTCCTCATATGCTGGAGATTGAGATGGCGAGTCCTCATCTCCAGCATCGACGCTCACCACATCCAACTCCTCGGAGCTGGATAGATGGATAGATCCTCTCTCCGGGGGGATGAAACCACAGCGCTTTCACCACCAGAGGAGAGACACTGGGTCTGGCAGGTGAGGGCAGAGAAAGGGCTGGGCCCATCTCTAACCCCTCTGTCAGATCCATTTGTGAACCCCACAAATGAAGCCGCTGAAGCGTTCGCTGAAGACAGAAGCTAGCGTTCTTTGTTCTGGGTATGCTTCATAGTTTCCTGGTCTGTGACGTCACCCGCCTCTGACGTTCTGTCATGCCATTGGTTCGATTTCACAAGTGCTTCATGACACAATCACGCAGGAGCGTTCCCAATGCGTCTCGACGCAGCTCGAAGTTCCCATTAAAGGGAACTGCACGTCGATCTGCCCCATTAATTCACACTGAGACACACAAAACTTGCAGGATTCATATTTAAAAAGTTTTTTTTGCGGTTTAATACTCACAGACACTATATCAAGATTAGAATAAAGAACTTAAGAAAAAAAAAAAACTTACCTTTCACAATCATCGGCTCAATCTAGTTGATCCTCGAAATGAAAGTGAAACCAGTCATACTCATCCTCTGAGGCAAATCCTTTTAAAATTATTATCTCAAAACGATGGAAAGTACATGAAACTAGTACATGAAAGTACATGTACTTTTTCCGAGCTGACATGGACGTTCACTCTGTTGCATGTATCGCCTCAGAATTTGCATCTGAATAGCGTGGCCCGCTCCGCGGGCGTGGCCGAATTAGTGGATAATGAGCTGAGCCGCGAACTACTGACATGTCTCTCTTTTCATACAGATTACATAAACAGAGAATACTTATTTGAAATAATATTTCGATTTGATATCATTTAAAACCTGACATTTCAACGTTTCTTTAGACATATGTCTCATTTTTGTGTCATTAGTATTCACTAAGTTACAGTTCATTTTCTGAGGGAGTATCAGATTAGACTTCATTCAGAGAGAGACTGCGGCTCGCGCATCATGTTAGTTTTCTTTATTTTGCAAAAAGCACAACATTTTGCTTTTACTCTGAGTGTACACAAATAAAAGAAGACATTTCACAGATTAGAATGGTATATAACTCTTAATTGATATGTCCAAAATTGAGTATTTTTAGTCTCTTTCACACTGGTAAGAAAAAAACCGAGGTGGTATCACCAGCGATACCGCCAACTCCAGAGTGTTAATGACTTCCTCAAGATGGCTGCAGTTACCATTATGGTTCATCTAGCATTTTTAAGACTCGCCATTGTGGGCTGTAGGCGTATTTTGGCTAATGCAGGAAATTGGGTGAAAGATGACTCATTAAATCTTAATATTTTTCCATTGCTTTTGGGTTCAGTTTGTGTGCTCATTATACCAGCACCTACCAAATGCCATTCCCTACCACTTCTTTTTTTAAGCTCACTGTGTCACAGTTTTTGCTGAGTCTGGGTCACAGAGGTTCTGATTCAAATCTGTCACAGCTTTGAGGCTGAACTTTCATGGCATTTTGTGACTGTGAGCTCTGACCGCTGCCCTCATTGCCAATGCACTTTGTCTGTGCTCCTCTTGACATGTCAATTCATTTTGTAATGCATTTTGTGAGAAACACTCACTAGCCTGATTCAACAGCAAGCCTCTGGCACAGACAGATTTGAATCTTCCCTGTCAAAAACAAGAACTGTTACTGAAAGGTGTGATGCCTTCGAAATAGAACCCTTCAGAAGTGTTCCTACATAAAAAAAATAAAATAAAAAAAAATGAATGGCAGTGCTAGCTTCAAATCACCCTGTCTGGGTTTATCGTACAACAATGACTGCACTATATATTGTACCTTATTATTTTGGATTATGGCGTTTTCAAACTTTTTGATGCCAACTACCCCCAAATGTTATTATTATTGTCTTTGTGAAGGACCAGCATTTAAAGGCAGATATTTTGCAATCAATTTATGTTAAATCTATACTACTAAATTAAATAAGTAAATAAAAATAAGTGTAATACTTTTGTTGTCATAAATATTTAAGTAGTCTCGACAGAATGAAATACAGAATGAAAAGTAAGTAATAATGTAAGATTCTTAGAATATTTCCTTTATTTTTCACACTTTTTATCTTAAATTTTCCACTGTCCTCCCAGTACCTCCTTGTGGTCTCCTGGATCATCTCTTTCTGATGGTGAAAAATAGAAATGGAAATTGCCATTAACTGCACTTAATCCTTTAGAAATTATATCAGAAGGCTTCCATAAGAACCTTTTTAATAAATTTAAATTGCTATGAAAGTCAAAGGCTTAGTCATTAGCAGTAAGTGACATTCTGATTCAGACTCCATCAGTCCTGCTAAAGACGTCCTTCTGAAGTGAAGAGTCAAGGACTTTCTCTCACTGTTAATTATACAAAATATCCTTGCAGAAACTGCATTTGTTGATGATAAAGTAGTCTCATTGACATCTCCTTATAGCAGCCAAATCACATGCTTATTTTTCCACATGCAGTATCGTTTTGATGGTGTGTTGATGGTACAGGGGAGAGTTAATGAAATTATTATTATTATAAATGGGATGTTTATATATATATATATATTTTATTCTCTAATTATTATTATTATTATTATATTTGATATTGGGCATTTATTTATTTATTTACTTCTTTCTTCCATAGTGCAAATTTCTTTACGATTTCAGTAACACTTTATTTTAATGGTCCCCTTTAGACTTTCTATTGACTATAAGTCACATACATGTCAACTAACTCTCATTATAGTTTTAATAGACTGTCTGCTTAATATCTCCTAACACTTTATTTTGATGCTCCCCAACAGATATTCTACTGACTATAAGTTACTTTGCAAGTGCAACGTATTCTACTAACTCTCTAACCCCTTATTCTATAAATCCTAACCCTACCTCTAACATTCTACTAATACTCAACTAATCCTCTAATGAGAGTTAGTTGCGATCCCAATCCTGTTGGAGTTTGGGTTCCTTTGCCGCTGTTGCTTTTTGGCTTGCTTAGTTGAGGACACTTGATATTCAACAATGTTTTTGATCTGCCTGCATTAACACCATTGTATGTAAACTGAACTGAGCTGGACAATGACATCACTGTTTTCTTCAGAGCCGATGTACAGATGAATTAACTAAATTAATAACTATTGATTTTTACAAAGGAATGAATCAGTGATTCGGATCTAAACTGCTGAAATCACGTGACTTTGGCGCTCTCCGAAACACTGATTAGATTCGTAAAGCTCCGAAGCAGTGTTTTGAAATTGGCCATCACAAGATATTTTTGAAAGTCGTTATTTTGGGGTTTTGGCGCACAAAAAGTATTCTCGTCTTTATAATATTAAGGTAGAACCACCGAACTCACATGAACTGTTTTAAATATGTTTTTAGTATCTTTATGGATCTTGAGATTTTCAATGGCATTGCTGGCATTGGAGGCCTCACTGAGCCATCGTATTTAATCAAAATATCTTAATTTGTGTTCCGAAGATGAACAAAGATCTTACGGTTGTAGAACGACACGAGGGTGAGTAATAAATGACATTATTTTCATTTTTGGGTGAACTAACCCTTTAAGTACTTACTTTAGGGTAAGATTAGGGTTTGCCTAATTTAATTTAAACATTAATATAAAGTGTTACCGAATGTTTACCATCAAAATAAAGTGTAACCAAGATTTTTGCTGAGCTTGTGTGTTGTATTTGTGAGCATGTGTCTCCAAAGATTTCTATCGCATCATCAGTCTTTATGGTAACTACACAGGTTCACTGCTTTCAGATAATTACCCACATGTTAAATACCCAGTGGTAAAGGCAGTTCATTATGAGGGAAGTGGTGTAGGTTTGAAAACACATACAGCGGCAGTGCTGGGAGAGTGCAGTGACTGCTAGGTTTTGTTTTGTGAAGGGTAGCTTCACACATCCATGAACAGTTTACATTTCATGGGTCATTTAAAAGAGCTTTGAGGTTAAATACATTGAGTAGTCTGACATGGAAAATACACATCATGACTTCAAATTTTGGCTTTTTTGGGTTTCCCATTAAGATTCAGTGCACTTACTCATATTGCCATTTTTTGTATGATTTTGCCATTTAAAATTCTTCTTCCTGGTTGAATATATCCTTTCAGATGTCAGTGGATGTGGCATACTGTTGCTGTTTCCAAAGACAAGCAAAGCTGCACTCGACTAAAAACTAATTATTCTCAGTGTAAATGCTGCTAAAGTGCCCTGCAGCAACTCTTATCAAATAGCGCTGCTTATGAAAGGTATGCAATCACTGTTCGTTTTGGAATCTTTGGAAGTAAAATAGATTTCACATTTGCTGTGGTGTATGATATGAGAACAGCTGTGTGTGTGTGTGTGTGTGTGTGTGTGTGTGTGTGTGTGTGTGTGTGTGTGTAAATATAGATTAGTGTACACTATAGTTTCAGTTTACACATGCACTGTGGGTGGTGTTATTTGACTGGGAGTAATTTGATTCTTTCTGTATGGAAACTGTAACTTCTGTCAACAGAAACAGATCTATTGATGAACATGCTGTTGTGTTGTTGTTGTTTGGATGTTGAAAGCTTCTCCATGCACATCCCAAAGGGTGCAGGTACATGAAGGCTAAAGAGTGTGTTCGGGTGGACTGGTGAACTCAAAAAGTATAATCATGGATTCAGGGCTCTCAGAGTCAGCAGAAACAGAAAATCTTACATAATACCAGCAAATAATTAAGCTGCTTTAAAGAGTCTCTTAGAATTTGGGACATACAGCTTCTGTACCTCTAAAAGTAAAGCCGGTGTGTCTAAAAATACCCAGAATTTTGCTGTATTACTGCATGCTGTATATGTGAAATTTCTCTAGGCTGTTGGTTGTACATGAGAGGGTCGCAAGAGAAAATCATCTTTTACTTAAATCACTTGCTGTATGTAGATTAGGATTCAGGCTAGTTTGTGATATCAAATTATCATTTGAAATAGAAGCTTTTAGCTATGCAATGTGTCTGTAATAGTCTAGAAAAGTAGCATCATCTACTGATAATGGACCAATAGATTAATATTAGATAGTATATATGGAGAGAGACATTAAATTGAATATCACACCAAAAATTAAGATTTCTATTTCAAATAAATGATTTAATCATCAAAAAATCCTTTATATATATATATATATATATATATACAGTCATTGATAATAAGAAAAATGTTTCTTAAACACCAAATCAGCATATTAGAATGATTTCTGAATGATCACGTGACACCGAAGACTGGAGTAATGATGCTGAAAATTCAGATTTGCAATCACAAGAATAAATTGGACAATTAGAAAACATTTATTTTAAATTGTAATAATATTTCAGAAAAGTACTGTTTTTGCTGTATTTTTAATCAAGTAAATGCAGCCTTGGTGAGTATATAGCCCTGTTTACACCTGGTATTAAAAATGTGTTTCTGTCAAATACAGGTGTAAACATGGTCTAAAATGTTTCGAGCTTGTCCACTTTCTAACACTTCCAGAGGTAGTCTACTTGTAAACAAATCAACCAAAATGCATCAGGGCCTAAGAGACTTCTTTCAAAAGCGGATACAGTATGCTTGTTGTATGATGCACATGCTGGAATCTAGTTAGTATGGTAGTTTGTTAGTATGCTAGTCCAAACAGGGCGGTTACTTTCTTGTGTATAGCCTTGCAAATTAAAAATCATCTATCATTGCCTTGTTAAGAATGTTATTGTGTTTCATAGAGTAATCAGATGCTTCAGCTCTTAGGATGCACCTTTTTCTCTTTATGGATAAAGAGATTGAATCCTCCACCAGGCGCACGGAGAGTAATTACTCCACTCGTTTATTCTGCGTGTGAATAAATGAAGGGCTATTGAGAGCCATTAAGAGCATTTATAAATGGATGGTGGGCTTGAGATGTGCTTATCTGATCTGAACAATAGCACTGCAGTTCTTGAGAGACTCCAGACAGATTCTATTCAGAGTTCCTGTATTATTAAGTAATCTTGGTTTTCAAGCATTTCCCCTTGACACTTTGAAAGAGTTTCTGTGCTGAATGAGTAAACTGTGCTATTGATTGCCTCTTTAAAAAATTCAGGGAACACTGGTGAGAAAGTGAAGTTTCATTTCTTTGATGAGACATTTTTGAAAGTCGTTTTTCAGGTAATCTTAAGGATTTTTAAAATGGCTGAAAAACTCATGTAATACTGGAATGTTTGACAAAAATAAGTGTCAGTAAGTTTATTTCTAGTAAATTAAAGGGATAGTACACCCAAAAATGAAAATTATCCCATGATTTACTCACCCTCAAGCCATCCTAGGTGTATATGACTATCTTCTTTCAGACAAACACAATCGGAGATATATTTAAAAGTATCCTTAGTACTTTATAATGGTTGTGAATAGGGGGTTTTGAAGCCAAAAATAATGCATTCATCCATAAAAAAAGTAATCCATACAACTCCAGGGGGTTAATAAAGGCCTTTTGAAGTGAAGCGATGTGTTTTTGAAAGAAAAATATCCATATTTAAAACTTTATAATTTAAAATAACTAGCTTCCAGCGGACGACCGTATGCAGAAGGCATAAGTCGACCAAATGAGTAATCCTTTGACGCGATGAATGACGCAGGATGTTTGAGTATTGTAAGCTTAGACGCCTCTCACGGTTTAAACAAATAGGGCTGTGCAACAAATTTAAGCTCCTCTTCTCTTATATCAAAATCCTCCGACATTTCTCTTTAAAAATGATCGTTTTAGACTTGAAGATGCATTATTTTTGGCTTCAAAATGCGCCTTGAGGGTTTTTGGGTGAACTATCCCTTTAATACTTTTATTCAGCAAGGATGCATTAAATTGATTAAAAGTACATTTATAATGTTACAAAAGATATCTATTTCAAATAAATGCTGTTTAAATATTAAGCAGCACATAGGAATAAATTACATTTTAAATGTATTAAAATAGAACCCATTTTTTTTTTTTTTTTTTTGTAATTATATCTAATTGGAATTTAAGAAATTTATATTTTATATTAAAAAAAATGTCATCCAAATATGTTTATACATAAATTAAATATATACATATAAAGATGCATTTTTTAGTATATTTATCTTTTGAAAAGAGTTCTGAAAGGAAAATGCAGTCTCATGCAATTTTTTTTATTCTCCGAATATGATTTATGCATTTTCATAAGATCATGAGAGCCAAAAATGTGGAGAAATCTCTTTTTTATAAGTCTGTGGTAAATGGGATATTTACAAAAAGAGCAACTGCAGTTATAAACTGCATAAATACTGCATCCAGATTACCTCATTTGTACTGCATTACTGAAAACGTCACA
Source organism: Elopichthys bambusa (assembly GCA_037101425.1). NCBI lineage: Eukaryota > Metazoa > Chordata > Actinopteri > Cypriniformes > Xenocyprididae > Elopichthys > Elopichthys bambusa. The sequence continues at coordinate 10,118,920 of CM074443.1, forward strand.
TTTCACTCCATAGATTGTAGTAATACTGCAACCCTGCAGTTCATATATGAGGGGGAGTATTCTTAGTGTTAAGTGATTTGATTGTCTTTTTCACTGTTTGCACAAAACCATAATAATAAAAATGAAGAAGAAAAAAAGCTCATAAATCAGCAGCTGATGTCATTTTTTTTTGCTTGTAGGGGAGGACCGGCCGAGGGAGAACGCCGTGGGTACCGCCGAGGGACAGGCGATGGTGGGCGGAGCAGGGGCGGAGTCGGGGACGGGGAGGCAGAGATTACACTGCTGTGTGCGAGTGACAGCCGTCCAAGTGCGAAAAGCATTATGGGGCGTGGCCATGGTGATATGTGTGTGCTCGTCATGGGCAGGCTCCACCCAGCTGGCCAAGCTGACCTTCAAGCAGTACGATGCACCGTTCACTCTCACATGGTTCGCCACCACATGGAACTGCCTATTCTTTCCTCTGTATTATGTAGGCCACCTGTGCAAGAGCCCTGAGAGACAGACACCAAAACAGAGGTTCAGGTAAGAATCTGGACCCGTGAGATTGTGTTTATCCAGCAATGCATTCTGGGACTGAATTCTCTGGAAAAAAATGCATGCAACTTAGTACTGTAGGTTCTGGAACAGAGCGAAAGATTAAAATGTAGTACAGTTCAGAATATCCAACTGTTTTGTGTTTGCCTGGTAAATTTCTTGAAATCCCTCTTTCTTTGATCCTGATATCTGTTGAGGGGGACACTTAGGAAATTCCGTGCCATAATGCATGGATGGTTTGTCCTCTCCGGATTTGTCTTTTGATGTTGTATGTCCTGAATACTAAGCAGACTCATTGCATATTTAAACCGACCCGTTAAAGGAAAGTATCTTTCTGCTCTGTCTAGGAAGACCAAAGTAAAGAGTGTTTGGAAAGTGAAATATACTGTAGATTCTGGTGAAATGCTTCTTTTATTAATAATTTAGCAAATGCTGTAAAATGAGAAAAATTTGTCATACAGGGCAAAACAATATTAGCAGCACCACAGGACAGGATTTGAAGAGTAAACACCAGCTGTGGAGTACAAAGGCTTTGTAAAAATGGAGGGGGGAAAGGACAGAAAGAGATTTCTTTTTTGTTTTGTTAATATGAAGTGCCTTTGTTTATAGTTATGCATTAATTAAATGATGCAGTATAGCCAACTTCATTTATCCAAAGCCTAATGTTATTAAAAATAGTAGATTTGGCTTTTGAAATCTAGCCCAGAGACTCATTTAACTTCTTAGAGAATAAACAATAAAGGTTCTTGTTGTAGACATATTCATGCTTTTTCTTTTTTTGTGGATCATTTAATATGTTGACCTTAAAAAGTGATGTCAACCAGCGATAACCTAGGATACACTACAAAGACTTGGTCCCTGGAAAATGTTAAGCTTTAAATTGAAGTAAATGGACCTCTGACTACATATTCATGCACAATGTGACTTAAAGGGATAGTTTACCCAAAAATGAAAATTATTCCATGATTACTCACCCTCAAGCCATCCTAGGTGTATATGACTATCTTCTTTCAGACGAACACAATCGGAGATATATTTAATAATATCCTTAGTCCTCAGAGGTTTATAATGGTTGTGAATGGGGGCCCAAATTCTGAAGACAAAAAAAAATGTATCCATCCATAAAAATTTAATCCATACGACTCCAGGGGGTTAATAAAGGCCTTCTGAAGCAAAGCGATGCGTTGTGTAAGACAAGTATACTTATTTAAAACTTTATAAAGTAAAATAACGAGCTTCCAGCACGACAGCCATACACATTCGCCTTACGTCCAAAAAGCGTTCCGCAACGTAGTACACAATGCCATGACGTTTTACACCCCTTTTATACCCCTTAAAGTATATGTTCATGGATCAACATTGGTTTCAGAATAACAGTGCAATTAAATAAGCCATAACTCTTTCCATAATTTCCACTAAAATCAGAGGTAGATGACAGTTGTTGAAGCTTGTAAATGTAATAGAGACAAGAAGCATTTTTTCAAGTTTTTCACAAGACAAGAAGACATTCTTTCCAAAAACTTGAGGATAAACAAACACAATAAAGCCAAAGGTGTATTTCTATTGTGGTTCTCAATGTAATTAATGATGGAGGCATGTGCATAGGTGAAAAGATAATATTCCCAGCACCTCTGCACAAAACATTAGATACCATACAGCCAGATTGAACAGTTAAGTAATTATAAACATCTTCAAATAGAATACCTTTCAAAGACTCTAAAAGGAATATTTCTCAATTAAAAACATGGGGAATCACATACTGTATACAGACCAACCCAAAGTAATGAAACTTAAACCAAGACAGATTTTAACAATGCCCATAATGTTTACACAGACTAAACTAATAGACACTCTAGTCTATTTTGAATGAAATGGTTTAGTCCAATTTCCTGTGGACTTCACAATTTGCCTGACTGTCACAGAGTCCATTAGAGTCCATTATTTAAATCTAACATGGAGGTGAACTGAGGACAGCTCTGAGCATAATGGCTAGAGATCGATTGCAGAAACAAGCGTGTGTATTTGCTCATCAGACCATGTCACACAGACACATTCAACATTTCAACAGGGAATATAGCTTTAAAAGTTTTTCAATTGTTCAAACTATCTGTTGGGTTTTTTGTGTGACAGGGAGAGGTTTTGAGAGGGTGGTACTTATTTTGAGACTGACATCCAAATATCCAAGTTTAATATAACAGCAATTTTAGAAATATAAATCTTTTGTAATATTATGGCCCGGTTTCACAATCAGACTTAGCCTAAGCCAGGATTAAGCCTTAGTTTAATTAGGATATTTAAGTAGCTTTTATAAACGTACCCTAGAAAAAAACATCATCTTGAGACAAAACAATGGCTCTAACATATTTTAAGATATGTCAGTGCAAGTTACTTTCAGTTAAAACAGCTCAAACAAGCATTTTAGTCTAGGACTAGCTTAAGCCTTGTCTGTGAAACCGGGGGTTAAAATGTAAAATGTTTTGATCAATTTGATGCATCCTTGCTGAATAAAAGTATTAAAAAATCTTACCTACCCCAAACTTTTAAAAAGGTATTGTCAAAGGCAAATCAAATGTAATTGTTTTGGCACTAAATTTGTGTTTTATTTTTGTCTGTGGTATTTTAGAGAGTGCTGTCGGTTCTTCGGGGACGACGGACTAACAGCAAAAGTGTTCTTCACTAAAGTGGCCCCTTTTGGCCTGCTGTGGATTCTGACAAACTACTTGTACCTTCAGGCTCTGAGAAAGATCAACAGCACTGATGTGTCTGCCCTCTTCTGCTGTAACAAAGCCTTCGTCTTTCTCCTGTCCTGGATCGTGCTGCGTGATCGCTTCATGGGCGTCAGGGTGAGTGGATGGATGGTTCGTTGGACAGATGGAAGAAATTCTAGATATCGATTTGACATGCACTTTTCATAATGCTTGATCGCAAATGTTGCTAAAAGAGTTGGTTGGTTGGTTGGTTGGATGGATGGATGGATGTCATGGCAATGTTTGCTTGTGGATTGATAACTGGTGTTCTTTTCTCTGGGTCTCTTCTGCCGTCAGTGTCAGAGTCAGTGCCATCATAGTACAATATTTTGCTTTCATAATCACCTTTTCCTGTCTTCTTCCTTTGTGCTCCTTTCTTCTATTTCCTTGTTCTGTTTTTTTTTTTGTTTTTTTTACCGGATCAAAGAGACCAAAGTGCTGTGTAACATTTGCTTTGTCTGTGTTCCTGTTCCTCTCTCTCTCTCACACACACACACACACACACACACACTGCAGTGCTGGGCAGATTTTGGTGAGTCAGGGTGTTTGGACATCTCTGGCGCAGTACTAGTTAAGTGGGTTCCATTTAGAGGACATTAATTGATAAAGAGGGGCCATGAGCTCACATTAGTCAGTAAGAGTGTATGGTTTGTGATACAGTTCAGATGTGTGATGTGCTGCTCTCCCAGGAGAAATGACCTACAGTCTTATCAAAGATGTGAATGTAGTAATTAAATGTAAACAAGAGAGAGAAAAAATGATTTGGAAAAAGAAACAATATTTCATGTCAAGTGGAACAACTCAATTTAAAAAATTTTTAATTGTCCTAAAATAGTCTTAATTTTCTTTGTGTTAAATCTATTTCTTGTTTCTTGCTTACAATTTTATGGTGTAATATGCCCTGGACATGTTATTAACAGATTTCATGGGATACATGTGTATTTCTCTGTTTCTCCTGATAAGATGATGGTGATATGAATATAGCCATATCCATGGAAATGCAAAACAACGATCCTTCAAACAAGGGCAAAAGAACAGAAATAGTTGGACCAAAACAAAACGTTGTTCAGGAAGCTGTTATGGGGAGTCTCTGGGTGGGAGTAATCAGTCTTTCTGACACCCTCATAATGTTTCTGTACTGCACTCAATTCAGTTACGCTCTGGAAACATTTTTCATTTGGACACACATGTGAACACACAAACATACACACACACTTGTGTATTGAGCAGGCTTGTTCCATCAGATATATTGCCAGAGTCATACTCCCTTGAATTCTGGGTATTTGTGTGTATAAAAAGAGGAAGAACCACAGAAATGTTTAATATAAAATGAAAGTTGTTGTTAATCCATTCTTTTTACATCAGTATTCTCTGGAAGACATGATCTGCTCTAAAAGACAAGTCTTCATTCATGTTAATTGATTTTCACAAATCACAATTGATTTGATTAAGTGGCTGTATCGATCACACTCATATAATTCCCCTTAAAGATTCAAGAATATTCTGTTTAGAGGACTCATGTGGATTAAATTGTTAGCCCATTGTTTTATTCATTACATTACGCATGCTTAAGAGTCTATGATTGGAGTCATTTCTGGCATGTAATATGTTTAGCAACAGTTCTTCTAACCCTAATTGATGGAGTGTGTAGCTTTTCATTTTGTCAAGATTCACCAGGATTAAAATTGTGAAAGAATGGTTGGGAGGGAGCATGAAGAATCATTTTTACACATAAATTGGCACCTTAATTTCATTGAAAGTCTATGGGATGTGCTGGAGTAGACTTTACAGAATGCTTGACTCTTGCATTGTCAATTCAAGATTTTGACCAAAAACATCTTGATTGAAATAACATCACAACATTTATTTCCATCAAGAGGTGGTATATATATATATATATATATATATATATATATATACCACATATGTGTGTGTGCATATGTGAAATTGTCACAGAATATCAAACTTTTTCTAAACATTTAGATGTTTTTACTATTCTAATACATGTTGTAGTCTACAGACCATCTTTTTGCTGTTTGATGTAACACATTGTGATGCCTGTGACCTTCTTTTACAAGATTGTTGCTGCCATTCTGGCCATCGCTGGAATAGTGATGCTGACTTACGCTGATGGCTTTCACAGTCACTCTGTTATTGGCATAACATTTGTAGTGGCCTCTGCATCTGCCTCTGCCCTCTATAAGGTACCCCACTTCAAGTCAAAACTCTTTTGTTATTGCTCATTGAGTGTATTTTAACACTAATTTACCGAATGTTTTTCAGTTAAATTATTTGGTTCTGTGTCATCAAAACTGTACTGATCAATAACTGCACCTCTTTACATAGTTTTGGAGTGACAGGTGTCCTTGTAGAGCCTTGTTTTCTGTAATTAAAACGACCTCACTGATCTATTTGTCTTGATTGATTTGCGATGTGCTTTCTTGTGGTCACCTGAAAAGGACAGATCAATAAGGGAACTGGAAAGAATAGATCAGTTGGCTATCATTACAAACATCATGAGCTAGAAACCAGCTACATTAAACCCTTGTATTCTTTCCTGCAGACATTTGAAAGATAAAATGATGTTATATTCTATATTTATCCACTGTTAGGAAAGTTGTTTTAAATCTGTAGTTTGCTATACTACAAGCTAAAGTAGTTACATTCAGTCATGCTGGTACTTAGCTACACTACAAGTTTTGGAACTAAATAAAGGGAAGGTCTTTTACCTCATCAAATTATATACTGTAGTTAAAACATGGCACAAAAACAATGAGAATATCAACTATGAACACATTTATGTTAAATAGAACTATTAAAACGAACACTGAATCAGCAGTACTGTATTTAATTTTACACACACTTTATTAGGTACACCTGTTCAACTGCTCGTTAACGCAAATATCTAATCTGCCAAACACATTGCAGCAACTCAATGCATTTAGTCATTTAGAAATGGCCAAGACGATCTGCTGAAGTTCAGACTGAGCATCAGAATGGGGAATAAGCTGATTTAAGTGACTTTGAACGTGGTATGGTTGTTGGTACCAGACGGGCTGGTCTGAGTATTTCAGAAGCTGCTGATCTACTGGGATTTTCACACAAAACCATAGGGTTTACAGAGAATGATCTGAAAAAGAGAAAATATCCAGTGAGCAGTAGTTTTGTAGGTGAAAATGCCTTTTTTTGATGCCAGAGAATGGCCAGACTGGTTCGAGCTGATAGAAAGGCAACAGTATCTCAAATAACCACTCGTTACAACCGAGGTCTGCAGAAGAGCATCTCTGAACACACAACACATCGAACCTTGACTTTCTTCCCCAGTGTGATGCTCAACTTCAGCAGGATCATCTTGGCTACGTTCAGACTGTCAGTACAAATCAAATTTTTGTGCATATCCAATTGAAATCTGAACAGATTTAGCTAGTGTGAACGGCCAAAAATCACATAATGTGTTTTTTACGAATCCGTTTCGAGCTACATTCATATGTGGTGCATTTCTGGAAATCTGTTTAAGTCTGACCGCTCTGATCGGATTTCGCATGGTTTATGTGACTTTCTCACGCCTGTTAAACATTATGGGAAACATGCTGAAAGTCGTGGCAGAATTAAGGCTGTGTTGTTGCAAAATGCTGGACGATATAATGACAATATAACAGAAACACAACAATGAAACAATATAACTGTTTTAAAACCTGCAGAGACGACAGTGCGGAATAAAGCCACGCATACGAGCCTGCTGCATTTCTGCCACTGCATCAAAAGACTCAGTAGTCCAGCACGGCGGCTAGACATTATCATGTTGTAAATAAGACAACATTTGTATTGTAAACCCCTCCGTGTTGCAGTTATTGTAGCTGTATTTGGCATATGCCTACCAACGCTATGTTATTACCATAGAAACCAATGCAGATAATCTGGAAAACGAAAGAGTGGCATAGACACACAAATCGGATCTGAACAGTTGTGATACACAGTGTGGATGTCAATAATTTTGGATCAGATTCCAATAGGATACACAAATAATGGGGTTTGGACTGACAGTGTTAACGTAGCCCTTGACCATGTCTACATGCCTAAATGCATTGAGTTGAGAAATGCATGTTTGTGTTAATGATCAGTTGAAAAGGTATACCTAATAAAGTGGCTGGTGAGTGTACAACCCGAATTCCGGAAATGTTGGGACGTTTTTCAAATTTGAATAAAATGAAAACTAAAAAACTTTCAAATCACATGAGCCAATATTTTATTCACAATAGAACAAAGATAACATAAATGTTTAAACTGAAAATTTTACAATTTTATGCACAAAATGAGCTCATTTCAAATTTGATGCCTGCTACAGGTCTCAAAATAGTTGGGACGGGGGCATGTTTACCATGGTGTAGCATCTCCTCTTCTTTTCAAAACAGTTTGAAGACGTCTGGGCATCAAGGTTATATGTTTCTGGAGTTTTGGTGTTGGAATTTGGTCCCATTCTTGCCTGATATAGGTTTCCAGCTGCTGAAGAGTTCGTGGTCATCTTTTATGTATTTTTCATTTAATGATGCGCCAAATGTTCTCTATACGTGAAAGATCTGGACTGCAGGCAGGCCAGTTTCAGCACCCGGACTTTTCTACGATAAAGCCATGCTGTTGTAATAGCTGCAGTATGTGGTTTTGCATTGTACTGCTGAAATACACAAGGCTTTCCCTGAAATAAACGTCATCTGGAGGGGAGCATATGTTGCTCTAAAACCTTTATATACCTTTCAGCATTCATAGTGCCTTCCAAAACATGCAAGCTGCCCTTACCATATGCACTTATGCACCCCCATACCATCAGAGATGCTGGCTTTTGAACTGAACGGAGGACATGGCGTCCGTGATTTCCAACAAGAATGTCAAATTTGGACCATAGAACACTTTTCCACTTTGAAAGAGTATTTTAAATGAGCCTTGGACACGACGGCACTTCTAGACCATGTTCACATATGGCTTCCTTTATGCATGATAGAGCTTTAGTTGGCATCTGCAGATTAAAGATTGCATGGCAGATTGTGTTTACCGACAGTGGTTTCTGAAAGTATTCTTGGGCCCATTTAGTCACTGACACAATCATGCCAATAAGTGATGCAGTGTCATCTTAGGGCCCGAAGACCACGGGCATTCAATAAATGGATAAATAGGCTTCTGCCTTGTCCCTTACGCACAGAGATTTCTCCAGTTTCTCTGAATCTTTTGATGGTGTTATGCACTGTAGATGATGAGATTTGCAAAGCCTTTGCAATTTGATGTTGAGGAACATTGTTTTTAAAGTATTCCACAATCTTTTTACGCACTCTTTCACAGTTCTGCCCATCTTTACTTCTGAGAGACTCTGCCTCTCTAAAACATCCCTTTTATAGCTAATCATGTTACAGACCTGATATCAATTAAGTTAATTAGTTGCTAGATGTTCTCCCAGCTGAATCGTTTCAAAATATTGCTTTTTCAGCCATTTGTTGCCCCCGTGCCAACTTTTTTGAGACCTGTAGCAGGCATCAAATTTGAAATGAGCTCATTTAGTGGATAAAAGTGTAAAATTTCTCCATTTAAACATTTGTTATCTATGTTCTATTGTGAATAAAATATTGGATCATGTGATTTGAAAGTCTTTTAGTTTTCATTTTGTTCAAATTTAAAAAACGTCCCAACATTTTCAGAATTCGGGTTGTATATAGCTAAAATAATATAATGTGAATAGCATTGAATGTTCATTGAAATGAACCAATTAACCGAAACAAACTTATCTGACCTGGTCTTCTTTTTTGTTAATTTTTTTTCTCAGGTGCTTTTCAAGCTTGTCTTGGGCAGTGCCAAGTTTGGAGAGGCAGCTCTGTTTCTGACCATTGTCGGAGGTGCAAACTTTGTCTTTATGAGCTTTGTGCCAGTTATACTGTACTTCACACATGTTGAGTACTTCACATCCATAGCTGATCTTCCCTGGGCCTACCTGTGTGGAGTAGCTGGACTCTTACTAGGTAAATAAAAGACTGACAGAAAAAAAAAAACATATATTATTATAAGTATAGTGTTAATATATAGTATAATGTGCACCTGCACAACTGTCTTAAGAGACACACACACACACACACACTTGTACTGACATGTAGTTTACTGTTCATCAATTTCTTCTTCTTCTACAGCATTCAATATTCTGGTGAATTTTGGCATTGCTGTTACATACCCTACGCTGATTTCACTTGGCATTGTGCTGAGTGTCCCTGTCAATGCAAGTGAGTTAATTTTCATCAAAGTAAACACCTTTTATAAGAACACATCTACAGTCATTACAACTTCATAAATGCCTCTAAATGTGTATTTTGTTGGTGTTGCAGTGGTGGACCTTTACACCTGTGATATCCACTTCAACACAGTGCGGCTCATCGCTGTTTTAATCATCTGCCTGGGCTTCCTAATGCTACTGTTACCGGAGGACTGGGATCAGTGTTTAATTGAGCTCGGCACCAAATTCAGAAAGCGGGAACAGCCTGTTGAACCAGCTGAGACTGGAACCAGCTCAGGACTCAACTGGACCCGACGGGCCAGGACCTCCATGTCCACGTTTTCTCACTGACACACACTCACCTTCTCCCATTCTTATTCTAGTGACTGGATGATGCCAGGAAGAACATTCATTCCCTAATATTTTTCAGTCAATGAGGCTCTGTAGGCCATCATTTACCATAATTTTCTTTCTTTTTTTTGCGTATCTCCCAACTGTAAGTGGATTGGAACAATGACTTGGGTCTTTATGTGGAACTCAAGAGCAGGGGTCTCAAACGACCGATTTACAGGCCAAATTTGGGTCATCAAGTGTTAAGTTCGTCCTTAAATCCAGCCCACAAATCCATTTATAGACTTTAATTTTTTACATTTTTAATTTTTTTAAATAAAATCTGTACTAGTTACATTTAATTTTTATTTCAATTAATAATGTTTATTTTTTATTTTATATATTGTTGTAATTTAATGTATATTATATATTGCAATTTAATTTTTTATATTTCTTATTGTCCACATGGCTTTTACGGGCCTAAAACTTGAATGTAAAAGAAGAACTGTAGCCCAGTTAATAAAAACAAGCAAACGCTGCACTGCACATTTACAGTAAATAAGTCAAAGTCAGAAAAGTTTGAATTACATGCATCTACATCAAACTAGATTCAAACTATGGAGCGGTTTACACAGGGAGAACTTGTTGTGGCAATAAGTCTTCAGTGGATAGAAGTTCCTATTTTTGATGCACTATAGCTACTCCAGCCACTTTATTTTGCCTGTCTGATATATATAAAAATATTTTTAATATCATATATGTAAATTGATAGCTATGTAGTCTTTTTATATCGAAATATTTCTGATTGTTGTCACAGCCAGCTTGTGATTTTTCTTACACTGCTAGTTGCAGAAAAGAAAATTGCAGTAGTTATAGAATACAATTCCAGGCATTATTACGCTAGTTATGAAGAAAAGATGTATCGCTCTGTCCATGCCTCAATAACTCTATGTAGTTCAAATGTATGGTCGTAAAACTTTTAAGACATGTAAAACTGGCCAAAAATGGAGGACTTTACCAGGCTGGTCGCCCACGGGTAGTTTGAGTTTGAGACCTCTGCTCGAGACCCATTAACCAATATCTCCACAATGAAGAACCCCTGCAGATCTTCAGATGGTTAAACTCTTTGGAGCTCACATTATGTCTCTGACTGGCACGAATCACTATCAGTGCCCATTAGAACATGTGCCAAACACTGATATAGACATTAAGAACAGCAACTTGTGCAGTCGTCTTCTGGTACAACAAAGTTCTGCCTTGCAACAGGTGCATCTGAGGGATTTCCCTTCCCAAACTGTGAATGAAGATGTTTTTGAACTCATGTTGGTTAACAGCGATCTTGAGGGTCTAGGAGAAAGAGCAAAACAGGAGTAGCCTCAGGATACCATGGTGCCGAGGTTGGCTGGGATGCTGGAGGACTGCCCCTGTCCAGCTTTCCTTGTACAAACAAAGTTCTACCGTCCTGTGGGTGCATCTGTGGTCTAAAAGGGTTCCCTCTCCTAAACTGTGGTGGAAATCTTTTGTGGGTTAACGACAGCATCCAGACTGTTTATACTGAAGCTATACTTTGTTTCCATCAATTTTTTTCTGAGTCACATGCTAACCACTGTGAGGACACTTCAGGGGCAGTATTGGCAAACTGAAAAGGCAATCTTCAGCAAGTCGTGTTACCGTCAACGGTGCCATGTGCATCCAGTGAATGTATGACCATTTCTGAAAAGTGCGCCTACACTATGTGCTTTGAAAAAGGTGGTGACTAGAACTGATACGCCACCTTTACATACACAAAACACATCCTGCACTTCATAAGACTCAAATCACTTTTTTTTAACACTGCATCACATTTTTTAAAATGTTCCTTTTTAATGACTGTTCCTTTGGAAGGGTATTAGTTCTACAGGAAAATGCATGCAGAAAATGCCAATAAATTCTAGATGATGGCTTCACTGCCTTTTCATTGATTTGCAATAGGATCTCATCAGCACTGTCTCCCATTGTCATTGTTATGATGACAATAAATATAATATTGTATTCCTCTGGAATTATTGCTAGACATTATTGTAAACCTTTGTAAGGAATGATTTTTACACTGATATGCATTATGATCACATTTGAGGAAAATGACAACAAAACAAATTAAAACATCCATTTAATAGAACCGCTTTGTCTGTTTTCACATGTACCATGTAAAACTAAATTTTCTCATCTGTTTGTTTTGTTTAAAATGTCAGTTGATTTAGAGTCCTATAGACTGATGAATATCAAACAGCAAAAATGCTTAATTTCACAGACCAACTGAGTGGGTTTCAGTATGTCCATCAAATGAATTTGTGGAATGTTTTAGTAAATAGAACATACCTTGTGTCAAGATAAGAGCTGCCAGTCATGTTACATCATTTAATATTTTGTCGTTTTCTGTCATTTATTATGCAGAATATGATGCAGAGAAGACAAAGATTATACAGTTTAAAGACCATGGTGCAATTTTATTTTTGTATTAATCGATGTTTCAATCCATGTTTTTGTTTGCCAATACACCTTTTGACCAGAGTGAAGATGGTAATGGAGAGGGAAATAAAAAGCTTTAAACATTATTGACAGCTCTGAAAACTTCATCAACATAACTGGCAGATCTATCAACATGATTGGCAGTACAAATTAAAAATACAGTTACTATAAAGCACCTATAATGGAAGAACACAGACCAGAAAGTAAACATTGATATACATGGTTTCAGAAGTATACTTAAGGACAGTTGGTGTGAGACTAATATAACAAAATTGTTTCTTAATTGTTATTACATTTATACACTCATGATCACATAACACAGGTAAACTCAGTAACTTTCACATGACAAGCCACAGTCTACAGAAATCATGTTGGCAATGCATGACCTCAAGTTCATCCACTCAAAATAGGACCACCTTAAAAAAAAAAAGGATGATTTAATTAAGTTAAAAGCTAAAATAAAAACAGTTTTTACTGTAAGTGCTATAACAAATATATGACCTTCACCTTTTCTGTTCAAAACCCTCTGAAACACTGGCCCATGCTATAATCATAAGCAAAAATAATCATTCTAAAAACTTTTTATTTAAATTTATATAACATGATCAATATAACCGTGTATATATACACTATATGGTTAAAAGTTTTGGGACGTCTTTTACATGCACATGAACTTTAAAGACCTCCAATTCTTAATCCGTAGGGTTTTATATAGAGTTTGCCCACCTCTTCTGGAAAGGCTTTCCACAAGGTTTAGGAGTGTGTTTATGATCATTTTTGACCATTCTTCTAGAAGCGCATTTGTGAGGTCAGGCAGTGATGTTGGCGAGAAGGCCTGGCTCACAGTCTCCACTCTAATTCATCCCAAAGGTGTTCTACTGGGTTGAGGTCAGGACTCTGTGCAGGCCAGTCAAGTTCCTCCAAACCAAACTCGCTCATCCATGTCTTTATGGACCTTGCTTTGTGCACTGGTGCTGGAACAGGAAGGGGCCATCCCCAAACTGTTCCCACAAAGTTGGGAGCATGAAATTGGAAACCCATTGTACGCACTGTTCTTGAGCTAATCTGAAGGCCACATGAAGTCTGGAGGTCTGTAGCTACTGACTCTGCAGAAAGTTGGTGACTTCTGCAGAAAGTTCAGCATGCGCTGACCCCGCTCTGTGCCTACCACTTCATATATACACACATATTTTATACAATTATATATATATATAAAAAATATAATAATAATAATCTTAATAATAATAACATTTTCTTTACAACCTTATTATGGTACATTATTATTTAAATTATTTATGCTTAATAGAACTTAAATTTTATTGAACCTATAACATTCAATGAAAATAATCCACCACTAACAAAATACAATAACAATAACATTCAGTTTTGTTTCCATTATGCAGGACTCAGCAAATATGTTCCACTCTGACGGTGATCTGTCCATAAAAGAATGTGGCTTGTTTCTTTTCAGTAGCAGCAGAATAAGGGAGTCTGTTCCGCTCACGCTGTTTGGAGGGGACCTGCAAGAGGTCCACCGTCCTCGATCCTTGTCCACCACATTTATGACAAACAGGACGAGAACAAGTGGCCACCGGAAGAACATTATTCAATTGCTCCTTGAGGCTGTTAGGAAACTGAGAGCTGAGATTGAAAACAGAAGAGTACGTTGACTCCACGTTGTTTCTGGAGTGCGCCGTGGAACTGTCGGTCAATCCGTTAGTGGGGTCACTCTCGCCTCCACCTGCACCTGTAGACCTCTCAGCTCCTACTCTCTCCACAACGCTTCCCAACCTGGCCTGGATCTTCCATTTCAAACTCTGAAAGGCCCCTTGGAAGCGCTTGCTGAGGAGTGCATACAGAAACGGGTTGATATCTGAATTAAACAGCACCAGCCAATAGGAGAAAGTGACAGCAGATGGGGGAACGAGGCTCCTGGGCCGGGACAGGGCGGTTTCAGTGGCCTGCACCAGAGCTACACTAATATAGGGTGTCCAGCACAAGAAAAAAGCAGCGATGACCAGGAACAACCTCAGGACTCCATGATGCTGAGGTTGACTGGGATATTGAGGGCTACTGCTATGGATTTGAGCCATAAAAGAGTGCAGACGTCCACCAGTTGGCTTGGAAGACATCTCAGATGGTACATCTGGAACAACTTCATCAGGAAAATCCAACTGATCCATCACAAACCTCCCACTCACATAGTAAATCAGCCTGGATGGTGTGTAGGTGTCAATGAATGAGTGTTGTAGATTCAAGACAGATGTGGTTCTGTTACGCTGGAGGTGTTCTTCCAAACTGTGGATCCTCCTAGCGTGGTATTGTGCCACACGGACAATCTTCACATAGCAGAACAGGATGACTGTAGCCGGTAGAAGAAAAGATAAGGTGACCATAATGACTGTGTAGCTTGGGCTGTTGGCCCAGTTCACAGCACAGCTGTACATGGGAGCCACAAAACTAATGTTGCTCCAGCCAAGGAGAGGAGGACAGCTGGTCAACATAGCTTGCAGCCAAATCCATAGCACCACCGAACCTATTCTCCATATCGTGCAGCGGGAATCGTACCGCAGGCAGTCCACAATGGAGAAGTAACGGTCCAGGGCAATAGCGGCCAGTGTTAGAACTGAAGCGGTGCAGTAGACTGAGGATGTGTAGCCGACATACAGACATAGATCCTGGAAGATCAAGAGAAAAACATCTGTTAAAGAGTTCAAAAAGTTATTTTGTAACTTCAGTCAACTTAAAGGTGATGCATGTTTTATCAATATTAAAATAAACGCTGGTTTTATGCAAACCATTGCTATGTTTTCTTTAAAATGTTGATCAGCCTATAGAGTCCCATTCACACCAAGGATAGCTAAAACGACAACTATAGCTAATTATAATAATTGTCTAATTCCAAGAGAATAGAATTATAAAAAAACAACACAGAGGAACAATACCGTTGGAATCACTTTCAGAATTTTTTTTTTTTTCCAGCTGATGAAATGACAAACATTGTCAGCCAATCAAAATCCATCTGACTTTAAAGAGCTTAAGAATTTAAAGCAACAGATGACAAAACTGCAGCACAAGCTTATAATAAACAGAACATTGTCATCCACTGGTGTGGACGCTAATATAGTTCCCTTTTTTACTCAAAGCTGCGTAGTCATCACTTTTAGAACATCTTTTGGTGCGACGAATGTCTGAAGCCCTTTTACCATCGAACCATTTTATTGGCTAGTAGCGCTTAGGTCCGCCCCGAGAAATATGTCACGTAGCTCATATCAGCGTGCTACGATACCTTTCGATAAGTGCTTCCTTCGTACATAGAAATGTGATGAAATTGCACATAGCACACTGATATGAGCTACGTGACATTTCTCAGGGCAGTGCTAAGCGCCACTGGACAATAAAATGGAGTGATGGAATAAGGGCTTCAGACACTCGTCACACCGAAGGTTTTCCCATAGCAATGGTTACAGGAAAGGTTACATATGTAACCGAGACGTTATCATTATAGTTACAATTATCGGGGTGAACAGGCTTCAGCTCTGAGAAAATAGTGAAGTCCACACCACAACTATAACAGAGGAACGGTATAATTGGATTCACTTTCATCAAGATTTCTTACAGATGATAAATGATAAAAACATTGACAGCCAATCAGAATCCACCGGACTTTAAAGAGCTCCAAGCATTTAAAACTGCGGCACGCATACATTATAAAAAGAGTGTTATCGTCCGCTGGTGTAGATGCTAATATAGTTATTGCTTTTGTTATGAAGGCCTTAATGGACCTTAATTCAACCAATGGCTTGAGTTTGTGGATGGGACTAATGGTTTGGTCGACCAATGGCAGATTGTGGAAACTTGTTTGGAAACAGTCATTACTTTTTTCTGTTTGGTGTCGCTATGGTTCAGACATCATACACTTCACCTTTAAGTTATAAATGTTGGATGTAAAGCATTATGTACTAACATTGTAGTTGACCCATCCGTTGTTCATAATGGAAACCGCCACAAATGGCATGACGCCTATTCCCACTAGGAAATCGCTAATTGCCAGATTAACGATCAGGACAGAGGTCACAGTGTGGAAGGTTTTTGTGGCTGCCACAATCACAATGACCAGAATGTTTCCTGACAAGAAAGAACAAAAGCACATTAGAATAAATACATTTTATATGAATTTTGTAAAAATTCTATTACAAAATAATAAAATAAAATAGGGGAAAAAAAGAAAACCTGTTAATGTCAAATTTTCATTTAATATTTTTGTAGCCTGTGTTTATGTATTCATGGGTGTGATGTCACAAAAGCACAGATGTCTGCAGTGATTTAGCTTCAATTGTTGTTTTTTTTAAGTGTTTTCGGTTTGATTTGATGTATTTTATTTCTATTTTTCATGACATCACCCCTTTAAATGCTACAGCATTAGGTAACAATTTATATAAAACATATTAGATCAGTATGTAAATATATATCCAGAAGCTTCATGAGAATTGTGACCATTTGAATGAACACGAACCAATGATCTATACTATTATATAATGTAGTGGGTCATTCCTGTTATGCAGTGCATTATGAGTTCTGTAAAAAAAAAAACATGGGGAAACAAGTCTTGATATCTTTTTTTTTCCACGGAATTATTAATTTCAAGTAATTTTGAGGATGTTTAGAATTTCACAGGGTTTAAAAAAAAAAAAAAAAAAGATTAAAAAAGTTTTTTTTGCAATCCTCCTTTGAAATTCTGAAATTATCATACTAATTTCTGTAATTTTATCTAACAGGGTGGAATGTTTTAGAGAGGCAAAACCACACAATGCCACAAACTGCATAAAACTGATTGCTAATTCTTGCTGATGTTTTGGCTGTTGTTTTCCACCAAAATAGTCATATCCTACAGGATGATGTAATTAGGGCTATAGATTTTATTAGCATTCTTTTAAATACCAATTAAAACAATATTCACAAGAAAACATTTTCTTTTAAAAAAATTATTTTATCTTATACCATAATTCCACAGATATGTATATAGCAACATCAAATGCAAAACTTTCTCATGTTCACATGACATCTATGACATTCACACACATTAACAAAGCATGTTGTTGAGTAGTGTAAAGCTCACCCGTCACTGCGGCCAGACTCATCAGCACCATCAAAGTCTCCAGCACCAGATGCGCCCGAGGCGACAGAACCGTTGAGTTCCTCAGTGCAGTTCGCATCTGAAACTCAGACTCATCTGAATTAAACCACTTGTGAGCCGAGGACTCCATTTAAAAACAATCAGTCTGATTAAGTCTGATATCCTGACCGCATGTGCGTCACAAGCAATCTGGCCATTTACGGTCTTTAAAAAAAAACAAATCTTCCATAAGAATATAAAAAAGAATATATTACTGTATCAAAACAATAACTCATCTACACTTAAAGCAGACAGTTCGCTTCTTACTCCTCTCTGGTTCTTCATTTGCCCTGTGAGCACCTGACAGTGCAGTTTTAGTATCTCCAGGGTCCCTTCATCAGTTTATCTACAGTGATGACAACATGGAAAATCAAACGCTTGACTTGTGAATTACATAGCAAGAGAAAACAGATCGCCTGAATATGAGGCTCATTTGAATAGTCTATTTAAACAGATGCTTAGTTTCTCAAGGGTTTACAGTGGCTATGGATGTACTTAACTGAGACTTTTTGCATTGCATTTTCAATGCTAAATGTGTGGGAACAAATATGATTTGTGTAAATATGAATTCAATAATAACTTTGTAATTTTGTGACAAGTTTATTTAACCTAAATTCAAAGCAATATTAAAATATTTATCATAAAATACAAGAAAAACACAAATTCATCAGACACCACATTTAAATGTCAATACAGAGTGAAAAATAAAAACTCAGAGGGAAGGAAAAGTAACAACAGATGGTAGTGTGGATAGATGCCATATTTAAAAATGAATAAAACGGTTTTCCATCATCCTAATCAAATTTGAGGAGTCTTGTCAAAATGGTGTAAAATGCAACATCTTCCAAATCCTGACAGATGTTTTCTGCTAAAACACAGAAGGCTGCTCCGTAAATTCAGCACAGAGGGGCTGCACAGGGTTTTGTCCTAAATGCTGGCGTGTATATTCCCAAACCAGCAGGGCAGCGCTCACGTGCACATTGAGGGAGCGGGTGACACCTTGCTGAGGAATCTCCACACACACATCCACCAGCTGCAGCAGGTTTGCAGGAATGCCTTCCCTTTCATTACTGTTCAGAGACAAACAGACACATTAGAGTCATGCACCAGGCAGAATTTATAAATTAATTTACGATGGAATGCTAAGGTCTCTAATGTAATGTTCAAGACAATGAGTTTAAAATTGTCATTTTAAGCCAATGCGCAGACCCACACAGAATCGGCACCCAAAAAACTCCATGGAAAGCTCTGCTGATTTCCACCCGTCGTTCACAGTTCTACACATCCCCTAGCATGTTTATTTAGGTTAATTTGACCAATAATTTTTGACTAATTTGCTTTCTCAGCAGTCTCTGTTTAAACATTTACCATGTTTAATATCTCAAAGAAATTATATTACAAGTGAATTTTTGGTTCATGTGTTTCCTTTGGATGACACATGGACATAATATGCTATTTGCTATTTATCATTATACTGGACAAAAAAATAACATATGCCAGACAACACATTTTTACCAGACAAAACATGTACAGGTGCTGATTGAACTAATAAACCAAGCTTTTAAATAATAAGTCTGACTTAAACTGCTGCTCAATAGCTTTGCATCAGTGAGATAATCAGGCATAATAATGCAGTGATTCACACACCTGCTGCGCAGGAAACATCAGGTGGCTTTACTGCCTCTAAGATAAGTGATGCAGTAAGACAAATCATGAAAACCAAACAAACACATGAACACTCGTTCATTTTTGCAAACACACCCTAATTGTGATTAAAATACTGTATCAGTGCAGTTTCGCAAAACAAACAGCATGCCAGGTTGCTTATAAACATATGGCCAACTTTTGGGGGTTTATTTCAAATTTTGGATTTAAATTAAATGTCCTAGTAGTCACTGCATCTAGAGCTGCTGTAAAATGTGAGATTCTGTTCCTTTATTGCTCAGTTTTGGCAAACACAGAAGGTGTTAAAGCACAGACTGAGTGATGGTTGCTGCTTGATAAACCGCATAAAATAAAATAAAATAAAAACATTGAAGCTGTTACATCACTGATTTCAGACTGAATGATAGCTGATGCTTGTTAAATTGTGCATTAAAAGACTGAATGATGAAATGAATGATGGTTGATGCTTGTTGTATGTGTAAATTGTGCATTTATGCTGGGTGGTTTTGCTGATGAGCGCTCGGCATGTCAGGACATGCTTCTCTCTCTCCAGCAGCATTCAGGTGAGGAAATCTCACAGGGAGAGACACAACAATTAGCCTCATAACGTTAATCTGCACTGTCAGCACACACTGAAACGTTTCTATTTTCACATCCCTTCTGATTATAACAAGTATTCCAAAGAGATCACCGTTTTTATTTACAATGGCCTCAAAATGTATTTGAACAGTTAAGGGTCAATGTTTTTCAAGATGTATAAAACAAACATTACAGAGAGAGAGAGAGAGAGAGAGAGAGAGAGAGAGTGAGTGTGTATTCTACTGCTCATGAAACATTCACTACCAGACTTAAATTTTGTTAATTTTGAACAAAAACAAAAAGTTGCATAATGTACCTTTAACTACATTTTTAAAAGATGTTTCCTTTTCATCATCTCAGTCATTAGTTAATTATTAGGGTCACTGATCCTTAAAAGTGTATAAATAACTTTGCTGTAGATATCAAAACAAAAACAAAATATCAAAATGTGGTTGTCAAACATTTCTGTAGTTACTCTTCCAGAACATTTGTTAATATGACTGAAATTCATTTTTTTTTTTTTTTCTCTCAGTGTGGCTGAGTTGTTCAAACACTTTTTGAGGCCACTGCACATAGACAGAGTCTGGGCAGTAAGTTGGAGGTGTTGGTTTACCCGAGTAAAAGAAGGCTTCTCTCAGGAAAAGTGTAATCTTGTAAACTCTGGCTGTTGGATGTTTGCTCTACGCCTATTACCCAGTATCCCTCTCTCTTCTTCAGCTGCAGGTAATCTGACAACTCTGCAGGCTTCACCTGGAAAATGAAGGCAGATAACTTGAGATTTCTGAATGGCTTAATTATTCATGACAGATTCAAACAACGTAATGCTCATATTCTACATTTCGCCCCACAAACCAAGCTTCTGATGGTTTTGTGTAATGTGCGTATTTAGCTGATTTAATGCATGATTATAATGAATAACATCTCTAGGCTTGTTTCAGCCCACATTCAGAGGAAATAGGAAAATTTAACTATTTCTTTCTTCTTAAGCTGCAGTGTGTCATTTCTGCGCCACTAGTACGACCAAATGAAATCACAATTGTTTTGAAAAGTCACGATTTTTGCAGTTTGGATTGGTTTTGAGCAACAGATATATATGTCAAAAAGGCTGAAAAATAAACTGAACAGAAATGATTGACTAAACAAATAAAAAATCTGTATGTGGCCAGTAATAAAAACACACCTCAAGCATTGGCAGCCACAACTCTGAAGACACACTGAGCGCCTGGAACTGTTTATCATTAATGTGTCGCAAACTGTCCAGAACCAGAGCTTTGGCCCCAAAGATCTCACACGTCCTGCACAGACCTGGAACAGACACACTTGTGGTTTAGTTTTGGATGCATGGATGGATGGATGATTTCTGAAGGATCATGTGACACTGAAGACTGGAGTAATGATGCTGAAAATTCAGCTTTGTTATCACAGGAATAAATTAAATTTTAAAAATATAGTAAAATAGAACAGTTAATTTCAATACAATAAATTCAATTACAATGATTTCACAATATTAATGTTTTTACTGTATTTTAGATTAAATAAATAAACACAGCCTCAGTCTTCTTAAATGCAATGGAGTACATCAATATTTATTCATAGAATGTGACTGAGATAAAACTGCATGAATGAAAACCATATGCCTGCCTATCAAACTAACAATAACCGGCTTGTGCAGAATGTTTGAATGTGATGAATGAGCCTTTTATGAGCTTGTTTTAAAACAGATTTGTTGGGTGATTCAGAAGGGAAGATGTGTGTTGAATTTCCCTGTTGTAGTTACAATGATGGCATTCAGAAGAAAACAAAGACCAAAAGTAATGAAAACAGTATGAGACACTGCAATATCTGTCACAGCAAAAACAATGAAGACCATCACAGGATGCATTCAATAAAAAAGCACTTTTATAAAAAGTGGCATCTTGCACATTTTTTTTATTCAAAGGAATAATATAAAAATAACAATAATGTTAAAAGACTATAAGTGTAAGATTCCACTTTTCATAAAACTGCTTTTTTAACCTTAAATATTATTCATTTCAATAAAAAAAAATTAATGCAAAATGCCAGAAAAGAACAATAATTATCCTAAAAAAATAAATTTGTAAGGCATTCAATAATAGCAATTCAACGTTTGTTTATTTGATTATGGTTTAGTCATCATAAACAATTTAACTGACCCCTTCTACTATATAATATTATTATCATTAATTTGTCTATTTGTCTTACCGCCCAGATTGGTGGGCTTGTCTATGAGCGATGCGACCACCAGGAGGCTGCTGGTGAGTTTGCCCAGGCGTGCTGCCCTCTGCTGGGCGATGAGCTCAGGCTCCTGCTCCTGGACACTCAGCTTCCACGGGGTGATTTTCTTCTGAACTTCTGCCCAGCGCTCTTCCTGCTCCAAATCACCTATTAGACATACAACATTTTTAAGTGTGCTTAATCCTAATCCGTCCTCCATCCTATGACCCGGAAACCGATCAAGCTCAGCCATCTTGAAGGACATCTCAATTCTCTAATTGCACCGTGAGGAGGCAAGGATCAAGGAGTGAGGAAGCTTCCTGAGGAGTCATGAGCGAGGATACACAGGTGTATCCTTTGCGGAAGTCTTTCTCGTCGAGAAACGTGACGCACCTATACATTCTCCTCCCCCTTCATATCTGTCACAATAATTTAAATGTATGCTTTACTTTTGCAGTTTAAATAAACTTTACATCTCACGTATTTCAATGGGGCATCATGCTTTATTAATTTATTTATTTATTTATTTTTAATAACCAAACTTTAACAACATGTGGGTAGATCCCTGGAGTGCAGCTGATGACGCTTTGAAGTGATGCTAAATGGAGCGAGGATATCATTACACTTGATTCAATTCCTCCATACTCGAGTCTTTTCCTTGCCTCTTTCCCTCGCATCCTGAAGGGGTGGAGCTAAGACACGAGGAAAGGAAACGAGGATGCACAAATAAGAATTGAGAAGCACCCATAGTAATGATTCGCCCTTCTTCTAAAAAATTAGCTGGTGCTGAACAGAGCTGACAAGACAAAGAAATCCCACATCCCTAACATTGATTGAAACAAGGGAAATAACTAGTGCTGGCAAAATTAATGTATTAACGCATGCGTTTAATTTTTTCAGTTTAACGCGTTAAAAATATTTAACGCAATTAATGCAGCATCTGTTTTTTTCCGTCATCCTTTAGCTAATGTTACATTAAATGATTACGCTCTTATTCATGCAAATGCTTTTAAACCATGCAAGCACGATACGACAAAAAGAGAACGCAGTGCGGTACTGGTGCTTAGCTGTGAATCTCCTGTCTGTGTGACAGACACGACTCGTGCGCACAGAAAGCCTCTTCAGACAGCGCCCGGCCGCATTGAGATCTCTTTCATGCTTGAACAGACAAAAACACATAAAAATATGCCAAAATGCCCATTTTGTCAACTATCCTAGTAAGCACAGTCTTACAAAAGTTAAATAAAGTCTTAAATGAACATAAAGAGTAGTGAGAAAATAGGATGCAGATCCACATCATGTGCGGCAGGTCTTAAAGTGACCACAGTCTAATAAACTTGCTACAGTCTGCCATTAATGTTAATCAAAGAACAAAAGAAAAAGAAAATCACTCGCTGCTCTTAACTGAATAACTTATGTAGCTTAAATAAAAAAATAATACAAATGAATGTATATTTTAATCCAAATTATGCAGTGAAGACTGTGAAGTGTTTGATAACTGCTTTGATTCTGAATATTTCGAACCTGTTAGATCAAATATTTAAAATATACTCTCTTTATGTTGTTTCTACGTTAATTTAGAGATTAAATGTGAAATTATTACAATATAAAAATGTATTAAAAACTTTAATGTTAGGTATGATTAATTACAGAAGAATGTGTGATTAATTAGTTAATTTTATTTAACTGATTGACAGCACTAAATATTAGGGATGCACCAATACCGATACCGAGTACTTGTACTCGTAAAAATACCCCCGATACCAAAGACTGATACCTCACGTGACATAACTGATCAATTTTCCGTGCACAGATACACCGGCGGCAGCAGCAGAAACAATGTCAGCCTCAGAGGTGTGGAAATACTTCAAAATGAATGACGACAACCCACACATTGCACTGAATGACACAGACCAGAAGCGCGCCCTCTCTCTCTCTCTCTCTCTCTTTCTTGCGCGCGATCACAGTTCTCTCAGACAGCGCACGATCAGTTCTCCTTGCACCTGAATGGTGAAATGAACAAATATGTTGTCAAAATGTCTATCGTGTGGAGTATCTCACGTAAATACAGTCGGTTATGGGTTAAGTGGACGTAAACAGGTGGGTGAAAACAGGATGTGTGTCAGTATATTATATCCATGGATTCGGTCTTAAAATGACAGTAGCCCAATTAAATATTTGTCTGTCAATAATGTTAGTAAAACAACAAAAGATGTTGAATTAATGTATGTATGTGTGTATGTGTGTATATGTGTATATATATATATATATATATATATATATATATATATATATATATATATACACACATACACAAATTTTTTCCGTGATATTTATTTAGCACTTTTTGAAAGGCACTTTTTAAAAAGGACGATGTTTATTTTTATTTTTATTTTTATTATGACTTGGGTAATTATGCCCTTTGAAGGTTACTGGACACTGAAATTTGTTCCTTAAGTTTGTTTCTTTAAGCACATAAAAATTATTACTTTTTTCATTTGAGTAATAATAAAGAAGCTGTCCTACATTCATTAGCTTCACTGTGTTGTTCTTGGAAAACTGCACAAAAAAAAAAAAAAAAAAAAAAATTATATATATATATATATATATATATATATATATATATATATATATATATATATATATATATATATATATATATATATATATATATGCATCCCTACTAAAAATAACTAAAGATTCTCAGATTCTTATGGTTTTCATGAGTGTGGTGTGGTCCCTGCTCTCTGCTGCCCTCATGTGGTGATTACCTTTGTCCTGCTGGATCCAGTCACCAGGCTGGAGTTCACCAAGATCACTCGCATGGTTCTTCAATGGCAGGGCGGTGCATATTGGGAAGACAACAAAACTCTCAAATTTCCACAGTGGAAGCCACTCATCTTCTGCCAACTCTGAGAGGCTGGGAAAGGTCTGGAATATTGTCTGGGGAAGCAGAGAATGTGATGCTGCTGGATTATGACAGCACAGAACAAATCAGATTATACGCAGAAAAAAGGTGTGTGTGTGTGTGTGTGTGTATGTGTGTGTGCGCGTGCGAGACAGAGAGAGATCTCACCTCGACACTGTAATCCCTGATTGGGTGGAAAGCACTGAAGAAGAAATGTTCCTGGATTCTAGACCAATTTTTCATTGCATTTCTGTGGGGGGAAACAAGTTTTAAAAGTCCCTGATATCTCCAGGCTTCTTATGAGAATCTATGAGAAAAACCAGTCCTAGAATACCAGTACCAAAATTTGTTGCTATAATTCTGGATCGCAGTTATATTAAACCCTGTAAAGCAGGTATGGAGCTCATATTCAAGGAGGAAAAAAACATATCAGTTTTATTCAAAAAACTATGCAAAAATATGCCATTTAGTTCAGTTGCTGACATTTATATAGCTATAAAGTAAGATAAAAATTCTGATAGATTTCAATGTAAATCAGTGAGAGCTGTATAACAGTATAGAAGCAGACTACTTGCATAAAATGCTTATAAATATCAGTTGTCACTTTATATCTCCCAATATGTCTTATAAATAATATGTTTTCATTGTGGGGGGAAAACATACGATTCATATACATTGATGACTGATAAATATACGTTCCTCAAAAGCCTGATGCATCATATTTGATACATTTTAACATGATCATAATGCATGGATAATCAAGTAAACCTAATTTGCTTCAATCCAGTAAGAGTTCATCTTGAAATATTAAAGTTCTTACAAAAACCAATAAAGATTTCACAGCAAAAAGACACATGTACCACGACTGACATTTTTACAGTTATACTAAAAGGCCTTTTACTTGCTTAAAAAGTATAAACTATCAATCAGACATCAGATGGCATCAGAATGTACAAGATTAAAGCACAACAGGTTTTTCAGCAAAGTTCTAATCATGTTGATAATTTAGAGGCCTTAGAAATTTATGAATCAAATATGATACAGCAAGCTTTATAGGGTTAATGAGTGAATCTTTTCTCACCCGGTGTTCTGCATGGCTTCAGCCTGTTGTAAACAAGCTTGGACAACTGTGGTCAGCCCGCCCAGGTTTTCCTCCGTGTGGACACGGGCGTCCTCCAGCTCCCACACCCTCTTAAGGGAGAGCAGGGCATACAGACGGACGCTGAAGTTATGACTGAAACACCACTGCAGGCTCACCTCCACCGCTCTACGCCACTGTACCTCCTGAGAGAAACATCAGAAATAAAATCAAGAAAATGTTGATTTCTTCCTGTTTGCAGAGGAAGATTCAAATGATGAAACTGCACCTTATCTTGCAGTTTTGGAAGGAGGAC
Source organism: Elopichthys bambusa (assembly GCA_037101425.1). Lineage (NCBI taxonomy): Eukaryota > Metazoa > Chordata > Actinopteri > Cypriniformes > Xenocyprididae > Elopichthys > Elopichthys bambusa. The sequence goes on from CM074443.1 coordinate 10,145,243, forward strand.
GTTCATGTGCACGAGGACAGAGAGAAAAGTGCAAATGCTTGTTTTTGTCTTCTCATGATCCTGCAAAACAGAATTGCATGATTTACAAGAAAATCAACATATCTACATAACTCGAGCTGCTATGTGCAATGGACCCTTTTCACAGATGTCACAGCATCGTAAATCCTGCAAAGTCTTTTATAATTTCATTTTTTTAATTTTTTTATGTACATTTATAACAACATACTTTGTATTATATTACTTTTGCTTCAAATTACAAAAAATAAGTTAAAGGGTGTTTCTAATACAGCAGCTAGGGGGCGAGGGTAAAATTCACATCTTTCTCTATTCTGACTGCCATTATCAATCTCTCTCTATTTTTTCCCCTCTTTTTGAAATTCATGGAAATATTATCATGGAGTTTATTTAAGCAAATGGGACCACAAAAAAATATTTAATGTAGTCTCTCATTCACCGCTATAGTAGTTTACCCAACTATGACGACTTCCGCTTCTAAGAAACCCAGAAATGTGAAAAGGATCAATATTTCAGATGTTAAAATATTTCCTCCTGTCTATGTTTAATCTAGTTATTTTTCCTACTGCAGAGCTTGTAATGAGAAACATTCAGGCCTGGTTTTAGATTGAGGTTTATGTGTTGACGAGTTCAGACTCACCAGGCTGAAACAGTTCCACAGGTTCTGGATGTGAGACGGGTTCTGATGGAGGATCAGGATCAGGGCCCATTCGATCAGGTACTTGACGGATGCTTGGTTACTGCAGAACCCGGCCTCACACACGTGACTCAACACACAGTCCGACACAAACTCCTGTGACATAACAGAGTACACTGTTGAAGTGACTATATAAGTCTTACCTGCTAGAAAAAAATTTAACTAATTTTCATATGAATATTTTATTTTTTATATATAAAATTTAATTTAACTTCGACTTCAGTGAAAGTTACATTGCGCCATTAGATGGCAGCAAAGACTGTCTTTATGAATGAGTCAGTAGCAAAGACTTTTATATTGAAAGGGACTGAAACAAGGTTGCAAACAAGGATGTTGTTTTTACTTAAAACAACACCTTATAAGACCACTTTCAAATGCATTAACCTGCACTGTCATGGGAAATCCCCTTAACTGTTAAAAGGACAAAGACAAAGATATCGCTTTCCTCAGCAGACATTCAAACTGATTTTGTGATTATGAATATAAGTTTGACCTGAAGAATATCAGCTAGATGCACTCGATTAGTTGAGCTCTCTCTCATAATACTCTACATAATACAATAAGTTTCAATGAAGCAACTCAGCATTTCTTTGTTGCTAGTTCTAAAGTGACGTTTTAGAATTAGTAACGGAGACTTGGGCTCAACTGTTAAACTTTCAACTCGAGGTTTGAATCCGTGGTGGAAAGAAGTAGCTCCGCACAAAAGAGGGTTTTGTTTAAGACACTCTGTTGTTGTTTCTTATTTATTTACACACTTGTGCCATCAAACTGTTGTATAAAAGCAATATCAAACTTGTAGCTGTGAGATATGGCCAGGCTTGGGAGGGTTACTTTAAAAATGTATTCCATTACAGTTATAAATTACTTCATAAAAAAAGTATTCAGTAACATAATCCAAGTACCATAATATGAAAGTAATGTAATCTGATTACTTTTGGATTACTTCAAGGTCACACACATATAATATAAAGAAAGAAAGAGAGAGAGAAATTTTTTAATTTTATTTTAATTATTGTTTCTCAATTTCTGTAAGTTTTTAAATTTTACATGTTCCATACTTTTGAATGGGTCTCAACAATAAAAAATAATTTACAAATCTGATAAATTATAATAGTATTGCAATATTATTCGTGTTGTTGTTGTTTAGAGCTTAAAAATATAAAAATCACATCAGATCATAACAAAACTGAACAAGCTCGGATAACACATTTATGTTAATGTTTAGCATTTTGGTTACTTTTAAAAACTATTAAAACTAAGCAATCATGTCTCATTTCCACAACAACTTGGGAACACACAGCCCTGAATAAATGTGTGGCTCACATGAGGATCACTAGCAACAGAACCAGGAAATACTGTATAATCAAGCAGCGCTTAATATGGTGTTATTATGACAAAATAATGACTTATTTAGTTTTAAATGAAACGATTGTAATCCTGATAGTATCCCCCCTTTTTTCAAAATGTAACTGTAATCTGATTACTACGTTTTTTTTTATGTAACTCTAACAAATTACAGTTACTGGATTTTTGTATCCTGATTACGTAACGCCGTTACTCTCCAACCGTGGATATGGCTCTACATACATTACCTATGGTCAAATCACAGCCGTGCAGATATAGAGCAATATCACATAGCTACTATATATTATATAGCGGCACTGGTTCCAGAATTTTTTCCATTCAGTTTTCCCATAGAGATTTTTTAAAAAGTCTTTGTTAAAGTGTTATAAGCCATGAACCAAGCCAATCAACCATGAGGTAAAAATAATGTGGGCTGACTGCTTTAACAGAAGCAAACAGCATCGATTAACAACCTCATACCCGGGGAGGGGGGGGGCAGGTAATGCAGGGGGCACGGTAGATCAGCAGGAAAAAAAAAGAAAACAGCCGTCGCAACAGCGTTTAAGTGGGCAAACAGCTGTTGCCGTATAACAGAAGTTCCTCACCATAAAAAAGCACAAGCTTCTGCTGTGAACTCACCGTTCCGCAACAGCTTTAATCGAGTAATGTTTGGTAGAAATTACTTAATGTTACATATCTTTGTGAGGGTGTTATCAAATTGTCTTCATTAAAAAGCATAACATAAAAGAAAAATTGTGATCTGACAATAGAAGAACTGGTATCAGCCAAAATTCTTGAAATCAAAGTGGATTAATATGCATGTGTACGTGCGTGTAGAGATCTAACCGGTCTGAGTTTATGCAGTAGCAGCAGCAGCGTCTGCCACACGCGGTTCTTCACTCTGTGCTGAATGGAGTTGCTATAGTAACGTACTTTGGATTTTGAGATCTCGGCATCCTGAGGGAAGGATAAGAGAAACAGGAGGGAACTTTAATCATAAACACATGCAATAACCATGAGAAGGGGGCATTCAAAACAGAATCAAACACACACTGTTGTTTTCAGGAAGTGCTTTCTTTAAAAATTGAACACCCAATTTCCAGTAAGAGCTGTAGTTAAGAATTTAAACAAACCTTCCTCAGTAGTCGTTGCACAAGCTCTTCCATCAGGTGCTGGTGAACACCATTAGATGGATTCAAGCGGCAGAGAAAAGCCAAAGCACACACTCGAGGAAACTGATCGTCTCTGTTATCACTGGAAATGAGATTCAGAATAATAATGTAAATCAGCAAAGTATTTGACATACTATGAGGAAAAGTACAATGAATACATTTAGATTCAAGTAGTTTTGTACCACATAGTCCATTTGTAAACGTCACACTTAGTTAAACTTCTGAACATAAGTGAGCTTAACTACCATTTTTTTCTTCACTATTATGGAATACTTTAATGAAACCTTATTCATTAGTGAATTACCTCTCTTTTAGACACATTACAAACAGTTAGTGTTGTGGTTTACCTGCTGACAGCCGTGTTTGCTGCACAAGTATCACCAAGTTGCTCAACATAGCTTTGAACCTCCTGAACAAGCCTGAAAGCAAGAGAATAAAGGAAAATAAATGAATAAAAAGAATTTAAAAAAATTATTATATATATATATATATATATATATATATATATATATAGAGAGAGAGAGAGAGAGAGAGATAGTCCTTTTTGAATATCTTTTTCTTAATGTACATATTGACCTTTGGTCTCTTCTGAACACTGGGCCGTACACACACGCCTCAGTCAGGATGTTGAGGTGTAGGAGAGCCGTACTAAACACAGCGTCTGACTGAACACCCTCTGCTGCCCCAGATGGAAGCCACGTCTCACAACAATGCTGGATCAGAACATTAAACACCCCTGATCGGACCTGAGCCAACTCCATGAGCTCACTCACAATCTGTCAAAAAAAGAGAGCTTTTATTATATACACTGGCTTTATAAATTATTGATCACAAATACCTTAAAATATGCTGTGCATATAAAGAGAGATGACACTGTTTGTAGATCATTCCCTGACCTGTTGTATGCAGGCCGTGATTCTGGGGTTCTGTTCCTCCGTGAGCTGCAAAAGCCCCTGGTTAAAAGCTAAGCGCACGAATCCCTGCAGTGTGGACCAGAAGTCATGAGGGTTTGTGCTCAGAGCCTGAACCACCTTCCATGAGGCACATATGGCCTCAACGCAAAGAGATTCTTCACACTGCACCACCTGCTGGAGAAAATAGACCCATGAACTAAACACCAGTCACACAACACAATGTAACCGGTCCGTAAAAAATAAAGTAATTAAGTAAATAAATTATATATATTTTTTACAATCAGAAAATCATATTTTTACAATTTCAAAAATAAAATAAATAAATTATATATTTTTTAACAAAAGGAAATGTTAAAATGTCAAAAATAAATTATTTTTAAAAGGAACAACATGATTTTCCAACAGGAAATCATACTTTTACAATGCAAAATTCCCTGAAATTCCTGATGTTTTTATAATGTTACTGACACTTGTTTGGCACAAGAAACCTTAACTAAGATTATCGACTGACTTTAAGGAAAACAATATCTAGAAAACAGCAGAATATGCACTTGTTGCCAATTAAATCTGAAATGATAATTGTTACGTACTCTAAAGTTCACGGAGGAATGCATGTGTACACATGGTATGTGTGGGTTCGTCTGTTTTGTGTTTCAGATTCCACTGGACGAACAGCTTGTCATTCTTCATCACGGAAGATGATGCCCCGGTTCATGCTGCCAATCACTTTTCACCACACCTGTTTAAAATACCCATATCTCCTTCGTCCAGGCAGCTTTTTGCTCGATTTGTTATTTGGCTGTTGCCCTCTTGTACATTCCTTGGTAGCGCGAATCTGTGTTTTTGTGATCACATGCTGCTGCTATATTGTTTGTTATATACAGTATGTGTCTCCTATACTTGTCCGATACGTTCTATGTTATTATTGTGGATGTAAAGTGTACAGGTGCATTTATTCTGTCTCTCTTTTCAAGTCGTCACAATGTGTGTAGGCTGGGAAGGAGTGAGTAGGTAAGTAAGTCGGGCAACATACGTTATGCACCACATTGGAACGTCCCATTGTATTAGACACTAGGTTTATGAGAGAGTGCCACCCCCTGTATGTTTTCTTTATTTGGATAATTAGAATAGTTTAGTTAGGGCGTTTCCTTTTTTACATTTTATTTTAATAGTCATATTAAATATCTCAGTTAGCTGATAAAAAACTAGTTAGATGCGTTTTATTTATTTATTTTGTTTGGTATCTCTCATGCTCGCCTTCCCACCTTAGTTTGTCGTTAGTATTGTTGTGACATGACTTGTAAGCATTGTAAATACTGATTTTTGACCTTGGCACTGTAGTGTACACTTAAAAATAAACCTTTTAAATTGATTCAAGAGTACAGTCTATATCCTTCTCTTTTGCGGCCCACCTGTGGTAAGACTGATGCCATGAAGTCCAGCACCGGCAGAACGAGATGGCCAGGCAATAATGCCAAAGCATCCACCGCAGCCCTCAGGACCTCAGGAGCTTCAGGAGCCCGAAGGGTCCCAGCAGTCTTCTGCAGGAAACTCAGACACATCCACTGATTTCCAATAAACTGGGCCACAATTCGTCCCCAGTCCTTCAGCAAGAGACCATCCTCTGGATGACTGGAAAAAAAACACACATTCATAAATGAGTAAGTGATAATGCTTCCTCAGAAAAACTTACTTTGAAGAAGTTCTTCTATTTTTCATTGTTAGTTTATGTTAACTAATGTACCATGTAATGTTAACAAATGGAGACTTCTTGTAAAGGTTTACCGATATTTTTAGAGCTTGAACAGACCTGACTGTCGCACTTGTGGGCTTCAGTAATGTCTGGTTGAGATGCTGAGATGATGATGATGAAGGGTAGAAATAGTTGGTCAGCGAGTGAAGTGATCTCATGGCCTCAGACTGGGACTTCAGGACACCTCGATCAGCCATGTCACACAACAGCGCAAGTGTGGCCATGCTGACCACTCTCTGAACCTGCCCTGACATAGAGGGATTCTGGAAAAACACACAGTTTGGATCTCATTTCATCAGAAATTGCCATCCATTTACAAAATGTTTCAGGTAGGTATCCTGTAAGCTAACTTCAAAAACAATCCCAAAATATACTGAAAGTGAAGAAAAAAAGAAAACAACACAATTGAGGTTTAGCTCAAATGCATGGGAAAGAAAAATATTAAAAAAAAAAAAAAAAAAAAAAAAAAGACTGTTGTACTGCTCTACTTTATGGTTCTTTAAAATATATGAATCTGAATAAAAAAAAATTTTAATGATCACTTAACTTTATATTTGTCTTAAAACTGAAGGGAAATAGAGCATATACACCAGAGCATACTAGGGTTAAAAACCTGTATAAGTTCAGGGTTGATAAGATTTTTAATGTTTTTGAAAGTCTCTTATGCTCACCAAGACTGCATTTTTTTAAATCAAAAGTACAATTAAAAACAGTAATACTGACATATTTAAAATAACTCTTTTAATCTATTTAAAATGTATAGTTTAAAAAAATTCTCTCCTGTGATGGCAAAGTTGAATTTTTAGCATCATTACTCCAGTCTTCAGTGTCACATGATCCTTCAGAAATCATTCTAATATACTGATTTGGTGCTCAAGAAACATTTCTTTTTATTATCAATGTTAAAAATAGTTCATATTTTTGTGGAAACCCTGATCCTTTTTTTTTTTTTCCCTCAGGAATTATTTGCAATAGAAATCTTTTGTAACATTTTAAATGTCATTGCTCTCACGTTTGAGCAAATTAATGCATCCTTGCTGAATAAAAGTATAAATATCTTTTTCTAAACATTACTGACCCCGAACAGTAGTGTACGTATGGCAACTGTATTAAAAGTGCAAATATGATGAACATGATCGTTTGATTGTTTGTGTTGAGTGCTGCACCTGTTCAGAAGGTTCATTGAGGATCCTCAAGCAGTGAGTGGTGAGTTTTGGGATGTAGTTTTGCTGCAGACTTAAACCATACCACGAAACAGTGGAGTAAGTAAGAACCAGCTCCCTTAATACTGAGAGATAAAGTTCAGACCTCTCCACATCACATAACTAGAGAGAAAGAAGACAGATACAACAGTCTGAGTGTAAAGATCCCCTGAAAATCCAGCTAAATCAGATGGTTTTACATGGTTTTAGGTGGTTCAAGTTGATCATTTACAGTCATCAGCTGGTCTAAATGTTTGATGGAACAGGTTTTCGACCAGCTGATACACTACCTTGGATCAGCAATAAAGCAGCTCTGACCACTCAGGCTTAGTTTTTCCAGCAGGATTCTGTGTGTTACTGTGTGAAAACACTCACCTCCCTCAGTTCCCCACTCAACCTCCTCAGCAGAAACTCCTGCACTGAATCCACCACCGACAGCATGTGCGTCTTCAAAGCGACAGCCACAACATCTTCTACAAACATCCCAACACAACAGCTTTAAGACTTCCATTCAGCATGTCCAAACACAGCATGTTTGTCTTCTTTTCTCAAACACAACACACACCATTCTCCTTCTCTGTATCTGAGTGTCTGCGATGCAGCTGCAGTAAGCGCAGCAGTAGCTGCAGGCTCTTGTCCGTCTTGTGCAGCACCAGATAGACGTTAGTGCTAAGTCTCCGTAAGACGTCCAGTAGGGGCTGGAGAAGCAGTTCTAGACCAGGTTCCTCACTCCTGGTCTGCTGCAGGTCTGCTGTAAGCAGTACGGTCCGCGCCAGCAGCTCAGCCTCACCTGGATCAGGTAGACTTCCTGTCTGATCTGCCAGAAGAGAAGAAACTATACTCACACACAGCCTAAACTATAACTATATACACTATATACAACAAACAGTATATAGACATTTATTATAATGGGTTTATTTTAAGATTGCTTACTTTAAATTTTTTTTACTATTAAATGTTAAAAATGATGGAATTTGTCCTCTGCATTTAACCCATCCAAGTTAGTGCACACACATTAGGAGAGAGTAGTGAACACACACACACACACACACACACACTGCAAACCGTGGACACACACACCTGGAGCAGTGGGCAGCCATTTTGCTGTGGCGCCCGGGGAGTGATTGGGGGTTCTGAGCCTTGCTCAAGGGCACCTCAGTAATGAGGTAATGTTGAATGGCTATAATTATTCATTTCAACCCAGAAATTGAGAAATAAATCAATTTAATAGAGACAAATGTATTGGTATTAGAAGCATTGGTATTGCTAATACAGGCCTTCATTCATAGTACTTCGTAAAAAGGTGCCATTAAACAATTTATTTATAATTTATATAAATAATTTATTTATTTATATTAATATTTATAATATACCTTCTTTGTGTTGTTCCTACATTAATGGAGAGTCAATGTGAAAATATGTATGTAAAATTATATTACAAATTTTAATGTTAGGTGAGATTAATTGTGAAAAATCTGTGATTATTTTTTTAAAATCAATTCACCTCAAAATGCAAGAAGAAATGTGGCATAATGCTCAAATGTGTCTGAATTGGGATTTCTGAAAGGGATAAGGTCCGTTCACACCAAGAACGATAACTAAAATGATAACTATATTACTGTCCACACCAACACATGATAATGTTCTATTTATTATAAATGTGCCGCAGTTTTGTCATCTGCTGCTTTAAATGCTTAAGCTTTCTTGTAGCAGGATGGATGGCTGTCAATGTTTTTATTATTTATCAGCTGGAAAAAGTCATTCTGAAAGTGATTCCAACTATATTGTTCCTGCCGTTATCGTTATATCATTATAGTTGCTGTGAGTGGGGCATTGACAGGAATGTTGATAAAGGATGTTGATGTAGAAACATGTCCAATTTGGCCAAAATGTTGTGCTGTCTCTCACCTGTGTTGGCTGGAACTGTGAGGAAGGTCTTCAGTCGCTGCTGGACATAGCTGAATATAGAAGCTCCTTTACTGTTTGAAGTTGCAGTGTGAAGCTCAACAGAGCAGCCTAATTCGCCATCAGTCAAACGAAAATGGCCTTCATTAGTCTGGAGCCAATTACACAGCTGTGATAGGAGCAAAGTTTGAACTTTAGTACGTTGTGAATATTAGTTAAGATCAAATACTTTGCATTTTGTGCATGACTTATAAATTCTGGTTTAGTTAGCAGATTTTAAGTTTACCTCTTTCCATAGTGCTGTACCCCGACATAGAGACTCATCAGCTCGAAAATGTACAAGGAAACCAAATATCTCATCTAGAGACACCGTTGTCTGCCAAAGCAAGAAAATCATTCAGATATCTATCCTGTCTGATCATTAATGAGCTATTTTGACTTTACATAATGAAATAATCATAACAGATTGTGAGCTGTAAAATCTTGAATTACTCATTGTATCACTGAAAAACCTACATTCTCATTTGTGCTTGTGCATATTCACACTTCGCGCATCTTAACAACATTTTGATAAGAAATTATGTTAATGAGGTCATATAAAGCCAATTTATAAAGCCAACAGTATCATATTTGATATGTGAATTTCTAAAGCCTCTAAACTGTCAACATTATCAAAACTTTGCTAAAGAACCTGTTGAACACAATCTTCTATGCCTTCTGTCATCTGATTGATAGTTCATACTTTTTAGCAAGTAAAAGGCCTTTTATAAAATGTCCACATTCAGGTCATGGTACACGTGTTTTGCCATGATATGCTTTTATAAAGTAAACAATAACTTTAGAATACCTTTATATTGCTAGTAACATTTCAAGTTGATCATTTACTGGACTGAACAACTGATTATCCATGCATGCATCATTTATATGTCGTGTTAATATGCGAGTATCAAATATGATTAATCTCTCTATCATTATTGTATTGCATTGCATTAAGTTTTGCCCCCCACAATGAAAACTACAGAGCCTGGATTATAAAACTAAACATTTAAATATCATTTTACATTACAAGCTACATTACATTTACATTACAAGCTATTATATTTTGGACATATAAATAACAACATTTGTACCAAATTGCAATTATTATTATTTTTTTGCTTCACATTCTCACTATATCATACTACATTGGCTATAAAATCCAAATGTACTATCAAATATTATTAAAAAAAAAGCATATGTAAACTTTTTAAATTTGTCTAAAAGTTAGTTGCTCCATTTGAAAAAAAAAAAAAAAAGACTATTCTGTAAACTATTCTGACTATTATTTAATATCTGGGTTAAGGATCTGAAGGAAAAAAAAAAGCTGCTGTACAGTACCACATCTGTCAGGCAGAGAGCGGCATGGAGAAGAAAACACTGTGAAGCTCCTCTCAAAAGAACCTGGTGAGTGATCATAGTACAGCACAGAACTTCTCTGAAAAAACACAACATGAGAATACAATGAGCAGATCATGTGAATTACAAATGCTTTACTGAGGCAATAACAGACGTGCTTTCATCAAGCAACTGATCTTTACATCCATTTTGTATCATTTTTTACCTTCGGAATGCAAATTAAGACATTTTTAATGAAATCTAAGGGGTTTCTGTCCCTCCATTAAAAGTCTATTCACCCAAAACCCTTGTAAAATAAATCCATATGAATAGAGCGGTTTAATCCAAGTCTTCTGGGGACACGATTGCTTTATATGATGAACAGATTTAATTTAGGCTTTTCCTCTATATAAACATTGATTTTGGTAAAAGGAAGCTTAAGCGAGAAACAATGAGGTTCATTCTCGCATCACGCAAGTACAGTTAAGCTTCTGTTTATGTTCGCTGATCAATGTTTATATGTGAATAAAAGCCTAAATTAAATCTGTTCATCATATAAAGCGATCGTGTCTCTTCAGAAGACTTGGATTAAACTGCTCAATTCATATGGATATATTTTCTCTTTATGAACATTTTGAATTGTCAAGAGTTTCGGGTGAGTTTTCAGTGGAGGGATAGAAATCTCTAAGATTTTATTAAAAATATTTTGGGGTGAGTAAATGATGACAGAATTTTCCCCTTTATCCCCTTTAACTCTCTCTATATTTCTCCAATTACAGGATCATGCGATTCCAGCAGCTAGTAGTTTGTACCTGAATGCATTGAGTCCATCAGATCCTAGTAAAGGACAAGGGGACAGACAGGACAGGGCCTGGGACAGAAAGAGCATTGGGACTGCGCACCATTGCCGTGAACCCAACCGCTGAATGAGCTGCAGCAACACTGAACCTGAATTGCACAATTAAAACCAGCTCAAAACACCCTGAACTCTTTTTGATAGACTTATTTAATAGCCTAAAACAGAGACCAAAACATCTCTACAAACATATACTGGCCCTCTTTACCTCTGATCTCTTCTGGCAAACTGCTGAAGAAATTCACCATAAAGATTTGGAGTTTCACTCCCAGCTCTGGACAATCTCTGATGTTCTGCTGTGGTGCCCTGTAAAAACATTTTTTTAGACCAAACTGTATTATATACTAAAACTTCACCTGCTACGAATTTTAACACCAGGGAACTAGTACCTGTGGTAGAGGGAGCTCTCTGCAAGAACATCCATGAGAGGGCCGATTACAAACTGACAACCAGAAGAACATCTATTATGAATAAATGCATTCACAAACTATTTTACTTGCATAATCTTAAAAGGCATAAGATCCCATGATCCTAAACCCTATAAAGCCTACTGTATCATATTTGTTATGTGAATTTCTAAGGCCTCACAATTATCAACATGATCAAAACTTTGCAGAGCATCCTTTTGTGCTCAATACAAATTATACACAACATAACCCTTTCAGATTGTTTAATCTTTATTGATTTTTATGAAGTAAATATAAGAATACATTTTGTATTGTTAGTAATATTTCAAGAAGAATATTTACTGGACTGAAACAACCTGGATTTACATTATTATAAAAAAATTTTTTTTTTTATAAAAATCATGCTAATATGCGAGTCAAATATGATATATCAGGCGTTTGAGGAATGTTTATTTGTTCATCATCTCTCAATCATCATTGTATTGCATTGCATTATGTTTTGCCCTCCACAATAAAAACTACAGTGCTTTGATCATAAAACTAAACATTTAAATATTATCTTAATAAAACATATTATTGGAGATATAGAGTAACAACGAGGCTTGGGAGGGTTACTTTAAAAATGTATTCCGATCAGTAACATAATCCAAGTACCACAATATGAAAGTAATGTAATCTGATTACTTTTGGATTACTTCAAGGTCACATGTATAACAAAAAGAAAGAAAGAAATTAGGTTGCAGGGTGCAACTTTACTGTAAATAAATTGCATTTTTAAATTTAATTTTAATTATTTCTTCTCAATTTCTGCAAGTTTTAAAATTTTACACGTTCCATACGTTTGAATGGGTCTCAACAATAAAAATATTTTAAAAATCTGATAAATTATCTATTGCAATATTATTATCATTGATGTTGTTTAGAGCTTAAAAACATAAGTCACATCAGATCATAATCAAACCGAACAAGCTCGGATAACACATTTCTGTTCATGTTTGTTCTGCTTTAATTTTAATGTTTAGCATTTTGGTAACGATTAAAACTAAGCAATCATGTCTTATTTCTACAACTTGGGAACACACACACACACATATACATACATATATATATATGTATATATATATATATATATATATATATACACATATATATATATATGTGTGTGTGTGTGTGTGTGTGTGTGTAAGTGTGTGTGTGTAAAAAGGGCTATTCAGACATCTAGTGGCTACAGTATGGTATTACAGATTATTTTTTAGTCCTTTGTGAAGAAAGTGTTTTCGTAGCTTGAAGGCAGAGTTTGCACTGTACAACCATGTTGTTTGCATTTTCTTCTTTGAAAACAAAATAGCAGCGAAATTTGCATGAATTGAAAGCGTTTTTCCTCGCGGGAAGCATCGTTTCAACTAGCAGCAGTGATTCAATCTGCGTCTGAGGAGATTGTACACGGGTGTTATTTGCGCATGCACCAGCGGGTGGCTCACGTGAGTCATCACTGGCAACAGAACCAGGAAATACTGTATAATCAAGCAGCGCTTAATATGGTGTTATTATGGCAAAATAATGACTTATTTAGTTTTAAATGAAACGATTGTAATCCTGATAGTATCCGCCTTTTTTCAAAATGTAACTGTAATCCGATTACTACGTTTTTTTGACGTAACTGTAACGAATTACAGTTACTGGATTTTTGTATCCTGATTACGTAACGCCGTTACATGTATTCCGTTACTCCCCAACCCTGGTGACAACTGATTTTATGTTAGTCTGCCATACTGTTATAAAGATCGCTTTGATTTACTTTACAAGCTATCAGAATTCCACCTTACTTTTTGGCCATATAAATATCAACCTCTGAATAAAATTAAGGTGTTATTTCCACTTCAAGTATGAGCTCCATATTCTCCTATATTACTAGATGGGCCATATAAGTCAGATGTATAAAATATGATACTCCACAAAAAACACAATATGTTAACTTTTTTTTTTAGATTTTGTCTAAATGTTCGATATAATGTATATGTCAGATTTTACAGGGTTTAAGATTCATGGATAGATGGATACCTGTGAGAATGCCAAAGCAAACGCAGAACGATGGAGTGCTTTCAGCTCTAACAGGTGATTGACTCCTTCTTTCATTACAGCCTTGTTCTCACTGTGAAACATGCGCTGATACACACACAGCAGCCAGGATGGAGAAAACAGCCCACCTGATTATGAAGAGAGTCACAGAACAGATTCAAGACAAATTAGAGAAAAACTGATACTGTGCTGCCACATAAGAATCATGACCAACCTTGAATATCAGTTGCCGTTGTCTCAACAAGCATATCGATCCTGTTGAGTACAGGTCGAATCACGTGAATCTTAAAAACAGTATAAGACACACATAAACATCTTAAATATATACACGCATAATCAAAATAGTAAAGTGAACATAAAATGCAGTTTTTATTTATTTCCATAATCCGACAAATATATTTAGATTGTTGGTCGATCAATATGAATTTTTTAAAAAACAATTCTTAAAATTTCTTAAAGTCACAATGAAATTAAAGGGATAGTTTACTTTATATGATGAACTGATTTAATTTAGGCTTTTGTTCACATATAAACACTGATCAACGAACATAAACAGAAGCTCAACCAAACCTGCTTGAACAAACCTCAAACGTGCGTAACACACGAGAATGAACCTCATTGGTTCTCGCACATCGAGCTTCTCTCTACCAAAACTGATGTGTGCGTGGATGAATGTTTATATGAATAAAAGCCTAAATTCAATCTGTTCATCATATAAAGTGATTGAGTGTCTTCAGAAAATTTGGACTAAAGCGTCAAAGTGGTAGTTGCGTAGCTGTCAATGGAGGGACAGAACTCTCTCAAATTTCATCAAAAAGTGTGTTCCGAAGATGAACGAAAGTCTTACGGGTTTGGAACGACATGAGGGTGAATAATTAATGACAGAATTTTCATTTTTGTGTGAACTATTCCTTTAAAATTGACAAAAAAAAATTATTCATTATACATGATTTATCCATGAACATCTTTTTTTTTTTTTTTTTAATTAATGTTCCCTCGTAATTTTTTATCAAAATATCTTCCCCTCCCTCTTGCAGCACCATCTCTTTTCTTCTCTGCTGATGCATTTACTGCTGTGAGGGCAGGACAACCTGTTACAGTCTAAACAATTACTGATGGACAAAATCAAGTTCCGCCCTACATTTTTATTGTTCGTGAAGCTGTTTCACTCTGATAAATAGCAGAAGTAGTATGACTTGTATGGTAGTTTAGGTCAGTTGGGTTTTATGAATCTGAAGATCTAAATAAAGTATTCTTACCTGGTTCTCCTCTAGAGTCTCTAACACTAGAGCAAAATCTTCCCAGAATTCTCTCAGTAACTGCTGTTTTTCTGGTGTCCATCTGAACAGGATTTCATCTGCAGAGATCCAAGCCATGTGTCAACAATGTTAGAAGTCCTGAACATGTTACACAAACTATAACACTGTCCTACCTGTGTGAGGTTCCTCGCTGGTAGACACATCTTCTTTCTTGATCTCTGCCAGTGCCACACACCTGGTGAGCAGGTAAAGAGCCCGTTTGCGGGTCACACTGTCCTTGTGAGTCAATCCGGCCTGAATTGCCCTAAAAAACCTTTGAGATCTTCTAGGGTCCGGTCGGTTCTGAGAGGTTTCCAAAGAGTAGAGGTGGTCAGAGAGAGCAGTGAGACACAACAGAGCCCGAGCTGACACTGATTCTGTCTGATCTCTCTGATGCCATGACAGCAAATCTTCCCATATCTGACATAGAACCTCTGATTCAGCTTCTTTATTGCAGGACTTGAGTATGGTGAACCAGATCCGTACTATGATTTTTGAAATTATGGAGTCAGAAAGATCTTTGACACAAGAAAGGGTGCAGGATAGAGTCCTGGAGATGATGTCTCCGTCGTATGAGATGCTAGACAACAGCACTGCTGTGACTTCAATGGCAACATCTACGTCAAACCTGCCGGTTTCATTGTTGCCATCATCTCTCGTCATCAGCACTTGCAGAAGAACGTGAATTACCTGCCCAGGTACATCATCAGCCTGACAGACACTGACACACACTGCAAAGAGTCCACAGACAGCGCTGAGCAGATCCTTACCTCCATCATCTGCACTGGAGATCATTTGCAGTAGTGGCATGCATTGATCCCATATAACTGACTGCACCTTACTAATAAAGCGTTCCTCTTGTGATTTATTGGAAAGCTCTTTGATCAAAACAGTTATAGCTTCAATCTTCTCTATATCGGGGCGTGATGTGGTTGGCCAGCACAAATTATTGATTAAATTCTCCGGATCGGGATAACGGGACAATAGGGTTTTTATCAAAAAATTAGACATTTCCTTAAAAGCTTCTTTAAGATAAAAACACCCGCAAATACAAAATAGTTAAAATGCAGTTCGATGTTTTGCCTCCTACACACGTGTGAACCGGTGCGTCTACTTCCTGAAATATTACGTGACGATTGACGCATGCGCTGTGTGAGCAACGTTGCTGCCAGCAGAGGGCGCATGGTGGCTAATAATAGGAGGTCCGACATTAAGACATTTAGGTTTCACAGACAGGGCTTAGACTGAGCCAGGATTAGGCTTTATTTTAATTAAAGTATTTAAGTAGATTTTATAAACATACCCTAGAAAAAAACATCACTGGTGTGCATCTTGAGACAAAACAATGGCTCTGACATATTTTAAAATATGTCAGTGCAAGTTACTTTCATTCAAAAAAGCTCAGACATACATTTTAGTCTAGGACTAGGCTTAAGCCTTGTCTCTGAAACCGGGGGTTAGTTAACTAAGGAGTACTTTTCCTATTCAAATTAAATCGATCTACAGTTTTATGTAACTGACTTAAAAATCAGTCTTGAGGAAAAAAATTAAATAACATTTAAGACAAGTCTAAGCAGTTTTTTCAACTGGACCCAGGTCTTTTTATATTTCACAGACTTTAACATTTATTTATTAATAGAGCAGCCAAATTTCTACAAGAGTAGCCTACCAATGCTTACTTGGTTAATTGGATGTTTCTTGGACAACCTGGCATAAACATACCAGGGGAAAGTTACATAAAAGTAATGTTGTGTTATTGCCTAAAAAGTAAGTAATTGCATTACTTGGTCACTTTTTATGGAAAGTAATGCGTTGTGTTACTTTTTGCGCTACTTTTGAGATAGAGTTGTGGGATAGGGTTAGGGTAGGATTAGGGTGTAGTTGTACATTCGCTCCTCCTTGCCAGGGCCGTGTTTAGGTTATTGGGGGCCCAAAGCAAATCTACAGGAGGGGGCCCCTGTGAACGTGTTACCGGGGGTTTATCAGCTGTTTTCAATTTTCAATGCACATTTAAGAGTACAGATTGCAACTATTATTAACAATAATGGATGAGACTTTTCAGTATGTCACAATATCACCCTGTTTGGACTCTGTTTTCTGTTTTGCATCATTTCCTGCCAGTCTGTCATCATAGTTGTGCATTTTGATTCACAAGCTTGCAGTTCGCTTCAGTATCAGTTATTTTGGATAGGCTATACTGTATATCAGGTACAGTACATGGCAAATTTTCTCAAGAAAAAAAAATCTCTTAACTAATGCTGTAAAATATACATGGATCAGTTGGTACTACATTAATAAGCTATTGTAGGTTAAAATTAACTTATTTGTGTATAAGCTTAAATTACACTTAAGGAAATTTTTATTATAATAAAGTTGGTACTACATTAATATTGTAGGTTAAAATTAACTTATTTGTATACAAATTGAAATTACACTTAAGGAAATTTTTATAATAATAAAGTTATAATAGGCCTATTAACTTTAAAATTATTTCTACTCCAATTCGTTTTTTGAAATATAAACATTTAAATGGTGGCTGTCAACCTGATGGATTTTTTCAAACATGCATTATATAAGCTATTAAAGAACATTAAAAATTATAATGAATATGTTATGGTGCATATATTAGGCTAAATTTTCCTCTCATTTTTCTAGTTGACTAACGAGTTTACGGTCATGATGAATATGTTTGTTCTGATGTAAATGTGCCCTTACGTTTGTTTATTACAAGATATTTTATTAACGTCTTTCCGTGGTTGAAACAATGATTACATATCTTTAGTTCATTCATGTTTATTTCGCGTTGTAACTGGTACTAAAGCGGAGGAGAGGATCAGTTCGCGTGCACGTCAGGCTGCCACTTCTCTAGAACTGGCTGTACGATCTGTCACAGCACTTTAAAGAGCGCCAAATCCGTATCCTCGCGCTTTTTAAAGCAGGTATATGCAAATCCTTGACCTTTCATGGGTATACGGCATATACCAGCGTATCACGTAGACTACACCAGCGTGCAGGGGCGTAAATCGCGGGGGGGTTCTGAGTGCTGTCCCCCCCTAAAAAATATAATTAAAAACCACGCTAAGTATTGTAAATAAATAATATATACTTAAAGTAATTGTGTAAGTAGTAAAGAAATACAAACGAAAACGGGCGTTTTAAGTTTAGAAACATTTTAAGTCACCCCTCCCTTGCCTCACAGTGGTTTGGTCCACCGCGCACGTCACACAAGTACAAGTCCGGCGGCGCCGGCGTGAGAGAACAGTTCTTCAGACAGTAGTTGAGAGGAATTCCAGTAAGTAGGCTGTCAAGGTTATTTTATTGAAAAATATCGGATGAAGTGATTATTTTCTCTTTAATACAGACCATGCTGAATAATTAGTCATTAAAAAATAATAACTGATAATTTTTCCCCCGTGAGTTCGTTAGCGATTATAATGTTACCTAGCTTGTTTGCTAGCTTGTTGGATAGTAACAAAGACTATAGAATAATAGTAAGTCACCCACACCAACTACAATTGTGATAAGCATATGTGTGAACTGTAATAAGGCTTATAGATTTACTGTTGTGTGTTAGGTTTTGCTAAAAATGAATGTGTATTCATCGTATTTTGGTGACTTGGTTTTAAACAACTTCAAAAATATTCCAATAAATAAATGGTTTTTGAAGAAGAATATTTTGGTCAGTTTAGTCATTTTCTTTTTCATTGAACCAAAGAGAAACATTGAGAATAAGCATAATGGCACAGTCTCCTAACGTAAGCTCCACCCATTTGCTCTGCAGTGAGCAGCTTCTCGTTTTTCCTTTGAGTTTTCTGCGTACAGACAAAACGATCCCCATTCATACGAATCCGTGAAAATGACTAAAACCGCTGGATTTATCTGGCAGGCCATTAAATGGCGATGAAACACTATAGACTGAACATGTAATGCGCATGTGCGTGACGTCATCGTTTTCACAGATTCGCGTTTTTGTTGTTTATACAGAGACCGTTTTCAAAAACTTGCACTTTAAAACCCGTTTTCAAAAGTTTGCGTTTTTGAGCCACCTTTTCGTTTTCACCGTTGTGTAAATGAACGTCCAAAACACATACAAAGTTTTCCGTTTGAAAACTTTGTCGTGTAATAAACAATGTAGTGTAATAACGTTAGCCTACTACAGCAATAAACGTTTATTTTGAGGAATACTGAATCTATTTTTGTGCAAGTGCACTTTACTCCAGTTTTTCTCAGCATTGACAAGAGAGGTATGAGGGAAAACAAACGTCCGTTACTTATTTGAAAAATTAACTAGGCTATTTTGTTGTAAATTTCAAAGCAATGCGTTACTTTTGTAGTTACTTGGGGAAAGTTATGTAACTTAAGTTAGTTGTAATCAGGGGTTAAATTGGGCCTGGCCGTCCAGGGCTGGGCCCCGGCACATAGGCTTGCCAGGGCTCGACATTAACGCTTAATTTTTGAAGGGGCAAGAGAAAGAGAGTTTTACTTGTTCTGATTAAAACATTAATAACAAAAATAGCTAGAGAAAAATCACCAAAAGCAAGCGTGATTTTATTACATTTAGTGTAAGTGGCAATTGATAATAATATATAATGTGCTGACAGTAACAAGGTTGCGCTGTTGAGGCACGCGCAGCCTCTCGAGGAGAAATCGAAACAAATGAGCACAAATAAAACATGCTGCTGTAAAAATTCAAAATGTGGAGGTTTTTTATATTTATGCCATATGATATGGTTATATAACATCAAAGTCAAAGATTTAATGGCCCATTCCAAAACACCAGCCTCATTCTTGAATGAATCAGCCGTTTGAATAAATGACTAGGACAGTCACTTGCTGCCACCTACTGGCGGTTCAGTTTCATGTTTAAAAGTATAAATTTCCCAACATTTCTTACTGTATATTCAAAAATATTTAAAGAATATCATAACGTTATTTAATGCAGTTGTAATTTTTCAGTATAAATTATTTCATTTGATTAATAACAGTCCTGTCTTATTTTTATTATTGAATTTACTGATCAAATTTAAAAATGTGAAATAAAAGATGAAGCGACAAATATGCAGATATAAATATGAAAAAGCTGATGGAACACTGTTGAGAATATTGCTTCAGAATAAATTATATTTACACCACAAAAAATCCTATTTTTTTCCAGACAAGCAACTTTTTTGCTCGGACAAGTGATCAATTGTCAAAAAGGCTTTATGTCGAATCCTGTATTTTGTATTGATATGCTCTCCTTTAGGCCTACAGAAAGATTTTATTGTCATCAGATGTAGCTTTGCACACTGCCAGCATCTAGAATGATTTTGATCTGCATTTGTTTGTCAACTGATAAGATTTTGTAGGCTTTGCATATACATGTGCACTCCTCGAAAGCCTGAAACCACAGAGCGCCCCCACATAACAAATCCCAATTTAACCCCTGCTTGTAATGCATTACGCCCAACACTACATACAGTAATGTCTTTCAACCAACCATGTTTTTCATTAGTGTCAAATCAAAAATATATTTATAGTACATTTATTTCTGACATTTCTGCTATTTCCTTTCACCTCATCAAAAATCGTAGGTTCACTAAAATGTTCTTATTGATGTTACTCCTGGCAGCTCTTGTAGCTGCAGAAGCCACTGATGGATCAGTCGAGTCTGACAGTTCCTCTGTCTCTGTGGTGCACTGGGATGCTGCTACTGTGTGTCCTGATGAAACAATGTGCTGTCTGATGGTGTTCTTGCTGTCTGTACTCCATGGTTTAAGTGAATGGAAATGTGTAATTGTTTTATACTCTATTTATTTTAAGGTTTAACCTTTATTTTTTCTGCCCGCTACTACAGGGTCAGTGCTGCAGAGATGGACTTCATTGCTGTGGTTGTGGTTTTCAGTGCGATTCGACATCGACCCATTGTTTGAGGGGGTGGTTGAGACCCTATCTTCTCCTCATCCGGCCTCCAAAGCTACCAAAAAAGCTCTGGTATGTCAGTACTCAGACTCCAAAGTAAAGCAACCTATCATGTAACAAAGACCTGCATACTTGACAATCTTTACAGACAATGTATGACTTCTTTTAATCACTATTTCCAGCAGTAATAAAGCATGGTTGACAATTTTCAAGCTACAAACAATAAACAGTGAACAATAAAAAGGCATATCATTTTTTAAACAATTAAAGAAATGTTTAGTGTTCAAAAACATTCTGTTCTCAGTTATAATTTCTCTTTCCATTTGTTAAAATAAACAATGGGGGAATGAATTCTGGATAGTTTAAAAGCAGAAATGTGCTTTAGTTAATTCTATTTATTTCAGCTGTAAAAAATTTAAATGGTCCATTTAGAGATTCTTCTTAGCAGGTGAACTTCTGGTTATATGTTTAGTAACATAATTCCTGTGAATGGAAATGACCAGGCTCTTGAAAGACAACAACACTGGTCATCACCTACTGGCGTAACAATCTGCAAAACAGGCCACTGAATGAACTATTGGAAAAACCTGAATATGATTCAAAAGATTCAAGTCACTGATTCAAAATCCCCACAATTATCAATTAAAATTTATTTCCCCCCAATATATTATTGACACTGCACTGCTGCACTTTATTACGCACCGCTCTCTCTCTCTCTCTCTCTCTTAATAATTTGTTTTATTATGCACTATATAGTAAAGATACATGTATAGATAATACATAAGTCCACATAATATAATTTGTGTGTACTTATATTACTGACTCAGAGGTCTTCAACCCTGTTTCCGAAGACCCACTACTGTTCTGGAGAGTTTAGCTCCAACCCTAATCAAACACACCTGAACCAGCTAATCAAGCTCTTCAGGATCACTTGAAAATTACATTGGTGTGAAAGTCAGTTGTGCTGAAGCAGGTTGGCTATAAACTTTGCAGGACAGTGGGTTCTCAGCAGGCCCCGGCTCCAGCTTTGACTTGTAAGGCAGGCCAAGTGACATTCCTGGTGGGTAAAAATTTTTAATAAAGATTTATATAAATCAGTCATGCAACCTTGGTATTATACAAAGATCTTAAAAAGAGATCATAAACTAATGGTCTTTATAGCTTTTCTGTTCTTCACTCAAAAAAAAAATTATACTTTAAACTAACTCAACTCAATTATGGACAGTGGTTCCAAACAACTAACTTAGTTTTTTATCAACATTAAAGGTTTATTTTTAATCTATGCAGTTGTGTGACAACACAACTGACTAAGGAAGAATCTATGTAAAATAGTTATGTCCAACCAACTCAATTCAATCATGGACAGTGGTTCCATATGATTGAAACAAGTAAAACCCAATAGAATCAACCATGTTAAATAAACTATAATGAATTGTGTTCATTTAATTTGAATGAATGGTTTTAGTTTTCATATTAATTGAATTATACAAATAATCCTACAATTAATGCTTCTTGTTTAGTCTTGTAATTTACATAACTTAAATAACCATATTTTTGTATATATATAAAAAAAAAATGTATTAAGTAATACATTTACCAATAAACTTGGTCTGTATCAAAAGTATATGATTTGGTGGCTTTTACCACACACAGTATTGACTGGATTAAGCAAAGGTAAATCAGGTAATTTAATTACACCTCTACATAAAGAAACACTGCCAGAATGAATGACACAAGATACAAGAGAAAATTCTTCAGGGGTCAACATTAAACCAAAGCACAAAATACAGTAAAAGTATAATAAGATATCCCTGAGAATTTCAGATAAAAAAATAATTCCATTATTATAATTCAGGAGGTCACAAATGTGACCCTGGACCACAAAACCAGTCATACGTTGCAAGGGTATATTTGTACATACATTGTATGGGTCAAAATTATTGATTTTTCTTTTATGCCAAAAATCATTAGGGTATTAAATAAAGATCATGTTCCATTAAGATATTTTGGAAATTTCCTGCTGTAAATGTATCAGTTTTATTTTTGTAAGTTATATGTGTTGCTAAGGACTTCATTTGGACAAATTTAAAGGTGATTTTCTCAATATTTAGATTTTTTTGCACCATCAGATTCCAGATTTTCAAATAGTTGTATCTCAGCCAAATATTATCCTATCCTAACAAACCATACATCAATGGAAAGCTTATTTATTTAAATGTATAAATCTCAATTTCAAAAAATTGTTGACTGGTTTTATGGTGCAGGGTCACATATACATAAAATCAGCGTAGGCATATTTGGCTTGCTGTCCTTGTAGAGGGTTCCAGTGCTTATACAAAATATTACAAAAAATTATTCCAAATAATAATAACAGTACATTTCAGGGAAAGGTTGTGCCATGTTATTTATTTATTTATAAGCACAGTGCACATTAACATTACTGTAAATGTGCCAGTATTAGCCAATAGACTAATTTCCAACTGTAGTCCTTTGTCCAGATGGTAAAAGGACCATAAAAGCATTAAAATTTAGAAACTTTAATACATGTTTAATGAAAAAAAAAAGAAGAAAAAAAGAGAGAGGAAAAAAAAAAAAAGGATTTGAAGTGCCGTAAACTGAATCATACCTGTCACACAACTGTAACTTCTCTTATAAAACAGATTTTTTTTTTTTTGGTATAAACTCTAAAAATCAAGATCAATCCAAAATGAATGTTTAAGAGCAGACATTTTAAAGATTAGCCAAGGGGCTGTTGAATCATTAAATGATTAGCTATTTCCTCACAAATGCTGTTTATTTAGCGTAGTGAAGCCTCTCTTCCATTGACATCCATTAAAGGGTTAGTTCAATTTCTATCATTAAGTACTCATCCTCATGTTGTCCCAAACCTGTAAAGACCTTTGTTTGTCTTCGGAACACAAATTAAGATATTTTTGATGAAATCCGAGGGTATCTGATCCACACATAGGCAGCAACGACATTGCACCTTTCAAGATCCAGAAAGGTACTAAAGACATTGTTAAAACCTTTGATGTGACTACAGTGGTTTAACCTTAATGTTATAAAGCAATGAGAACACTTTTTGTGCGCAAAAACAAAACAAAAATAACAACTTTATTCAACAAATTCGTCTGTCCCCTGTCAAACTGCTACACTATGTGCATTGCAGAGCTTCAGTGTTTACGTCCTAACGGCAGCTCCATATTGGCCAGCTCTGGTCATGTGAGCAGCACGACACATACGTGTCATGCTGATGCAGGAGCCGGCCAATACTGAGCAGATGAATTTGTTGAATAAAGTCATTATTTTTGTTTTGTTTTTGCACAATTAAAAAAAGTTAAAAGGTGACATGAGGGTGAGTACTTAATGACAGAAATTTCATTTTTGGGTGAACTAACCCTTTAAAGAAAATGGCCTCTTGTCTTCTTCCCTGCGTATCGCACCATTAGCAGGTGTTACCCTTTTTTTTTGCCTTTAAGTGGCTTTGTGACAGTATGCTGAATGTAGTATTTCCAGATTACATTCATACTACACACATTCAGTCAACCTTGCTATATAGAATATACTTTCTTAGCGGTCACAAAGTACGTACTTATTCAAAATAAGTACCTACTCAAGAGAGTGATTTCAGACGCAGCCAAACTGTTTGGATCGATTCAGTATGGATCAAACTAATTGTTCAAATCATCAATAAGCTCGTAAAGAGATAGTTCACCCAAAATGAAAATTCTATTTTTATTTTATTTTTTCAAACCTCCAACTTTCTTCTGTGGAACACAAAAGAAGATATTTTGAATAATGAAGGTAACAAAACAGTTTTGTTTATCACTGTCTTCCATTGTAGACAAAAAAACAAACAATATCATAGCTATTGAATTGAAAATACACATTGAGTTAAGATATTATAATTATTTATACCAATCATATCACTAACCCTTATGGTTATACTAATTGCTTTTATCAGTTTATTATATTTCTATACCTTTAAAAAATTAAAAACATAAAAAAAAAATATAAAAATATTTTCACAGATTCCAGCTAAGTTTATTCATATTGTTCATTCTCAGTTTTTCCTTTCACTGAAAGGAACACATGGGCATGTTTTTAATAGGATGTGTGTTTACAATACATAGATGAAGAAATTACACCCACCATTATTTAGACAACCTCTGTGGGCTTGATGTGTATTTTGTAATTATCAAAATCAAAAGAGCTCCATGTATCCTGAACAAAACAAACATTGATCTATATGCAGCGAAAGAACCTTTGTTCTTATTGATACAGCAGTTCATCTCAGTTCTGCATTACTTGTATAGGAAATAACATATTAACTATTTACTATTATATTAAACCAGTGGTTAGACCTTGCAAAAAACACAAATGGAATATTTTGGTTTGGCCTTTTAACTTTCTGTTCCAATCCTGATTGCTGGTTTGAGCGGGTTCACACGTGCTTTGTAACTTGGGAACATGAGTATTGTCTGTACACAATGGTTTTTGAAACAGGAGAACATGCGGTGCAAGTTCAGTGTCTTTGAATGATGCAACAAAATAATCATGACTGAAAATGACTCAAAATGCAGTGGACGTGAACACTTATGCACTATTGTACATGGCTGAATGAGTTTACTGACATTAATAAAGCACCTGTAATAATCTCCAACATTAAGGGAATCTCTGGCCAGATAAACTCCAAGTTAAAAGTGTTTGTTTAAAGTCACCACGAAATCAAAATCTTTTAATTCTTAGATTAATTAATTTAATTAATCTTTTTTATTATTATTATTATTATTCATGTGCACTCACAATCAAAATAACTTCCCATTCCTCTTGCAGCAAAATCTCTTCTCTGAATATGTTTACTGGCACAAAGGCGGGGCAACCTGTTACTCAAATGAGATCGACCAGTAGCGAACCACAACCATCCAACAATCCAATCAATACCCAACGGACAAAATCAATTCCCGCCCTACATATTTTTCTGCGAGAAGCTGTTTGATTTTGATATACGTCACAATAGGGAAACAAAGACTATCGCAACTTTTGTTTCATGCCGACTTTAAAGGAACGTGGCTTTAAATTGCATGGGTATAGAATTTCCTTTTAGAGAACTGGTTATTCTAGCAGCTTCTATCTGTATTAATTCTGTATTTCTCAGAAAGCTCCTCCACAAACTTTGTAGCATTACTGTTACACCGTGTCCTAACAAGGTGTGTCCACAATAAAAGCAAAAATGTGTAGCTTTTGAGGTTTAGAGAACAGAATTTAGATTAATGAAATTTCACTATGGGAGGGGCTTCTTGTTGCTGATTGTGGTTGCGACCAGTTAGAATTTAATGGAAGAAATAGATTTTATTATTAGTGAATTTTTTTTTTTTTTTGCATCACACCTTGCTAGTGCAACACAGTGTTAGTGCAGGAATACCTTGCTCCTTGTAATATTATCCATTAACAAGTTCTGTACAAAGTTCTTCAACAAAATTCTACATGTATAATTTGTAAAACAACCCACAATTGTTCATATTGGCCTGCTGTTGAACAGCATAGAAACACAGTTAAGTGTATGGTTGAGTTTTAATGAAAGTCCTGTTGAAAATGTATCCTGTTAACACTTCAGTTTAGTCATTTTGCTGTCCAGTTTAATGGCATGAACAGGAAGACAACAGGAAGCTGCAGTCCTCTCAGTTTCTTATAGAACAAGCTCCAGCAGCTGGTTATCATCCAGCAGGTCCAGAGATAGGCAGTTCGTAGAGCGCTGGACGCAGAAAGAAGATTTGTCTGGACATGGGCTGGTTGTGGTGTGCGGGAGCCCAAACGTATAGCTGACGGAGGTGTCTGGAACTGATGCCATTCCTAGCGGGAGAAGAGGGGAAAACAGTCGCACATCGTCCAGGCTCAGACTGTAGCGGTCAACCGGGTTACGAGCCTTCTGAATCGAAACCTGCAATGGGTGATGAGAGCATTTAGTGACATGATGAAGAAATGAAAAGTGAAAGAATGGAGAAGACAGAAATGGCAAACCTGTTTCATGTCGTCTGGATCACAAAGGTCCATTTGGTCGTTGCCTGTAACTGAACTAATTTGCAGACCTAGAAACAAGTTACAGTAAACAGGATGAGATTTATAATCTCATCAAAGACTGCAGGCAAAATATGGATTTACAGTATGTAAAAATGGTCAAAAAAGGATAAATGTGTTTACACTTTAAGGCTTGATGCACAGATCCGATATTTTGACACATTGATTTTTGGTCCCATCTGTTTACATGCACTTTATACACTACTGTTCAAAAGTTTAGGGTAAGGTTTTTTTGTTTTGTTTTTTGAAAGAACAAGGATGCATTAATTGATCAAAATTGACAGTAATACTTTTTTTTAAAAACAAAATACTCAAAGAATCCTGAAAAAATGTATCACGGTTTCTACAAAAATATATATAATAAGAAATGTGTCTTGAGCACCAAGCCACTTGGTTTGAGACATTTTAAAAAAATTGTACAGACCCAAACCTAATTAACAGTAGTGTACATAATTGTATGTATATTAATACCCTGCAAGAAAAACAGTGCTTCCAAAACTGATTGCACCATACCAGTGGATCACAAAAGTATTGTTTTGTCCATCTTTTGAAGCGTTTGGGTTCCAATTCTGCCCATGAATAAATAAAGAAGACTGCTGTAAGCAAGGGTGCACATAACTTTTTTTGGTCTGGTTCTCAAGGGAGCACCTGGAGATGTTGCTTGGTACTCACACTTTACATGACACACTTATCCTAAAAGCTGTCCTCATCACTTTCCTCCTGACTGCTCTCCTCACTATCTTCTTTTCTCTCAAACATGGTAGATGATGATAATGATTTGTTTATTTTATTAACACTAATGACACAGACAACAGCAAGAATATTAGGCTGCTGTCACTTTAAGAAGGAAAGCACAGACCGAATAACTAACACACATCAGGTTTCTTTCTCAACTGATCACTTATGACATAACTGTGAGAATACTTGCTGAGACAGGTATTTTGACATGATTTTGTGTGTATGTGTCTGTTCAAGCACAGGTAAACACGAAAGAGGAATTCATTCTGTCTGAAGGTGTGGTCAACACTGCACTTTTTGTTCCATTGACTTCCATTCAAACGCATACGAATGCATCAGATCGGAAATGCAAGCTTGTGTTCGAAAAATTTCGTTGCGTTCCAAAGTTTAAGTTTGATGAAATCTGACCTGTGAATTCGCATTACGTAAAGACGTGCGACCAGTAGAAGATCGATTCGTCGCGACATGACCTCTTGGCTGAATTAAAAGAATGATATTTTTGCAGTAAAGTCGAGTAGGTTCTATATTTTTACATTCTGAATGTATTACTTTAAGTTATATGTTGAATTCATGTTTATAAAAAAACTCAATTTCGAAAATTTATGTTGAATTCATGTTTATACTGCGTGTGCGTTTCGGGGGTATGAGGCTGTGCGCACAGATAACAGCTTGTGAGTCCTGATTTTCGCCCCTTCTTCCGCTTTTAAAATCGTTTGAATGTGTTAACTGGCGAGACAAAACACGTCCAAATGATAAACTTTCACTCTATGATGGTTAAATTTAGCAGTTAATCCGCGAATCACATGCGTGCTGAACCGCTGGATCACAGATTAACTGCGATCCGTTGCACACCTAAAAAATAAAGAATACACTTATCATCATGATTGCTATCTTACCAGAGATGGAGAAAAATCCTACTCCAGTAAGTAAACGTGTCCCTGTGAACCGGTACTCAAAAGCGCTTCCCTCCATGTTTTTTTGGTGCGCATCATTTATTTTTACCATACATGCACGCCTGCGTAACACTTATGTGCACCCCTGGCTATAACAGTTATGTTCTGTTTTCTTGTCAGTGTGTTCTGTTTTTCCTGTACCAGTTTGCCTGTGTTCCCTTTTGCTTGTTAGTTTCCATAGTTTCTAATTAATCACACACCATTACTTTCCTTACTTTTCATGGTTCTGTGTTGTCGTTGTTATCGTTGTTATTTTGTAGTTGTTATATTTCCTGAAGATACTCCTAAGTGTTCCTTGTTTGGATTTTTTATTTATTTTTTTAATGTTTTTTGTTTATTAGGGTTATTGTAAAAAACAGTTTGACATACAGATGTGAGGGTCTCAATAAACAAAATAAATCAATCTAATAAACTAACTAAATACAATAAATAGATTATATGAAATTTTACGATAATTGTATTTTTAATATTATAATATATTATGTTATGTTATATAATTATATTAATCTTGCACTAATCACAATTCAAATGAGAGAATTGGAGTGAATCAGAATTAGACAGAATGATGTAGACCAGAAGTTAGATTGGATGCATCTGATTTAGAACCACATATGAAATTGACTTTGAGTGTTTTTTGAGTTATCACCTTTACACTCATTGTCTGATTGGATGACGGGACAGTCGACGGACACGCCCTCTAGTAGCTCAGCCAGTCGCAAGATATCCACAGGGTCATCCACAGAAACCTCCCCGGGCTCCTTCACCATCTCCTGCAAATCTACATTCAGATTTCATCACAAACTGTCCATCTAGGTTAAACTGTGCTTAACCTAAAATATTTAGAAACTCTTTCACTGTCAGTGCGAACGTGACATTTTAAGAGTAGGAAAACAATGACTTGCACGGCAAGCTGGTTGAGCAAATAGACCAAACAACTTCAACAATATGTCTTTCCAGCATTACATACGCAAGGAATCCCAGCAATGCCCATCTTTCAGCAGACCATGTCAAACTGATGAGAGTGGCATTTTATACTTGTGCAAAATTTTGACAATTTCAATTATTGGGGGGGGGGGGGACTTGTCCACCTCGATGCCTATGGTGGTTACGGCCCTGCATTTAGGGTCTCCGTAGAATGTGTCATTTCCTTCCAAACTATTCGACTTTGGGCACATCCCTACCACAAAGTACTCAAACTGTGTGCAAATCGAAATCAAATGTTGACTCTAAAGTTGGCAGATGAGTTTAGAGAAATGTTGATTATTAATATACTCTCACCTTCCTCCTGCCACTTGTCTTCATCAGTCTGAGCTTTGCAGCTTGTGTCGATCTCAGCAGTGTGTGAGAAGCTGTGACTGACGGCAGAGATGAAAGACTTTTCCTTCTCCATGGAAACCATTTCTACGGAGACACTGCGTTGCCCGGTGTCTGCCTCTATGCCAGAGCTGCTGGTGGAGTGTTGAGACAGACGAGGACTGCCCTCGCTGCACAGGTGATCCAGGTCTAGCTCATCACTGATGTACGATTCACGATACCTCTTCTTCTCTGCATCCAGAGGGGGAGGGGATTTTTATTTTTAAAACAAAAAGTAATTCATCAAAAACAGACTGACAGGGTAAAATAGTTCTGACTAATAAGGGTGATTCTCACTAACCAGTCAAGAACATATCTAGGTCTTATTTCAACAGAATTAAAAGGAAAAAGAAATTATATTTTTTAGTTGTATAGTATGAAAGCTTGTTTCTGCCACTGAATAAAAAATAAAAAGGTAATTTTGACTTTTTATCTCACAATTCTGACTTTTTTTCTCGCAATTAGGACGTTTTTTTTTTTCAGAATTGCATGATATAAACTCTCAATTGCGAGTTATAAAGTCAGAATTGTGTGATTATAAACTCTTATTTCAGTTATAAAGTCAGAATTGTGAGATATAGAGTCACAATTGTAAGAAAAAAGTCAGAATTGTGAGATAAAAAGTCAGTTACCTTTTTTATTTAGTGGCTGAAACAAGCTTCCATAGAATAGTGCTTCTCACAATACAAATCATTTCAAAGCAGATGTTTGATACAAATATTACAATCAAGAAGCCAGAGGTGACTGTGTCAAGGAAAAAGAATATGAAAGTATAAACCATATTTTGCGTTAAAGAAAATGAAGCCTATTTTTTTTCTATTAAGATTTTTTGGTATTATGACATTATTTTACTGACAGTTTTCCTCTAATACTTATTACTGTAATGTGAAAAAGAAAAAGACATGATTGAAATTGTGAAGTACTTATGGTAGTATTTTTACTGCATTGCACCAATAATAAATACATAAAATTAATGTATTACAGTAGAGAACGCTAAAAAACGCTTACTATCCTAAAAATACGTCATTATTTATGTACAAAGTATAATTTTCCCCTTTTGATTTTGGTCTGAAATGTGACCTTGACATGTTTTTGTGAGAATAATCTGCTGCTTTAAATGCTTGAGCTTTCAAAGCAGGATGGATTCTGATTTTATTGTTAATCAGCTGGAAAAAATTGTTCTGAAAGTGATTCCAACGATATTGTTTCTGTGTGTCTTTAACGTTGTAGCTGTGGTGTAAACTCTGCTATTCTTTTATATTTAGAACGATTTTTAGAGCTCTCTGTATCGTTATCATCCTTGGTGTGAACGGGCCTTAATAATGAGAAGAATACTGTGTGGACACACACCCTCTGTCTCCTCTAGCTGGCGCAGGTGTTTGAGCGCAGGTTGCAAGCTGAGATACAATCTGTGACAGGAACTCAGATGGAGCAGAAGATGTCGAGAACGAAAAGCCGAACCAGTGTAGTACACCAGCTTCCTCGCTGAGGGCAAACCATCCGGCTGGATCTCAAACTTCTTCCCCTGTGCAGAGAGCAGAAGAGAGAACAGTATGTAAAGTAACTTTTAATTTCATGGCAGATGTTCAAGCACCACAATCCAAATCACACATAGAGGTCAGATAAACTAACCCAAAAACCCCTGGAATGAAAGAGATACAGTGAGATCTGGTGTAACATAATAACGCAAACAAGCAGTAACATTAAATGTTACCAGAAAGGTGAGTCGTCCCACGTGAAACCAGGGGAAGTCATACAACAGATCACGCACATTGTTCACCTCCTGCAAAATAAAACAAAAACAAGGTCATCTGTCAAGTGAAATGGTTTACTCTGAAGTAAGAATGAGAATTGTAAGAAAATGAAATGGCTCAGATTCTGATTTCTATGAAAGCTCGTTTCTGCCATGAAATAAAAAGGTGATTGCAACTTTTTATCTCACATTATAAAGTCAGAATTGCGAGATATAAACCTCACAATTGCGTGTTATAATATCCAATTGTGAGGGGAAAAAAGACTGACGTTTTTTTCTCAATTCTCAATTTATATCTCAATTCTGACTTTATAACTCACAAATGCATGTTGTCAAGTCAGAACTGTGATATAAACTCACAATTCTGAGAAAAAAGTTAGAATTGCGAGTTTATATCTTGCAATTCTGATTTTGTAAGACGCAATTCTGACTTTATACCTCGCAATTCTGACATTATAACTCACAATTGTGAGTTTATATCTTAGCAATTCTGACATTATAACTCACAATTGAGTTTATATCTTGCAATTCTAACTATAAGACGCAACTGCAAGTTTATATCATGCAATTCTGACTTTATAACTCGCAACTGAGTTTATATCTCGCAATTCTGACTTTATAAGACGCAATGCTGACTTTATAACTCATAATTATGAGTTTATATCTCGCAATTCTAACTATTAAATGCAATTGCAAGTTTATATCATGCAATTCTGACTTTATAACTCGCAATTGTGTTTATATCGCAATTCTGACTTTATAACTCGCAATTGTGAGTTTATATCTCGCAATTCTGACTTTATAACTCACAATTGTTTATCTCACAATTCTGACTTTATAACTTGCAATTGAGTTTATATCTCGCAATTCTGACTTTATAAGACGCAATTGCGAGTTTATATCATGCAATTCTGACTTTATAACCCGCAATTCGACTTTATAACTCACAATTGTGTTTATATCGCAATTCTGACTTTATAACTCGCAATTGTGAGTTTATATCTCGCAATTCTGACTTTATAACTCGCAATTGTGAGTTTATATCTCACAATTCTGACTTTATAACTTGCAATTGAGTTTATATCTTGCAATTCTGACTTTATAAGACGCAATTGCGAGTTTATATCATGCAATTCTGACTTTATAACCCGCAATTCGACTTTATAACTCACAATTGTGTTTATATCTCACAATTCTGACTAGAAGACACTTGCAAGTATATATCATGCAATTCTGACTTTATAACTTGCAATTGTGAGTTTATATCTCGCAATTCTGAGAAAAAAAGCCAGAATTGTGAGATAAAAGTCAGAATTGAGTGATAAAAACTCGCAGTTGTGAGAAAAAAGTCAGTTGCGACTATATTGCAATTCTGACTTTATAACTCGCAATTCTGACTATAAGACACAATTGCAAGTTTATATCATGCAATTCTGACTTTATAACTCGCAATTACAAGTTTCAGTCTCACAATTCTGAGAAAAAAAGTCAGAATTGTGAGATAAAAAGTGGCAATTACCTTTTTTTTATTTAGTCGCTATGAGCAAAATGTGTTAGATCATATGTAATATAAGCTTATTTGGCAGTGTGAGAAAGATGTAAAATATAAATCCTGTTTTTTTTATCAAGGCAGAAGGGGAGCCCATTTAAGGTTGGGGTCAGGGCCTCAACACACTGGGTCTTTGATCTCTTAGACACAGGGCCCTTAGTTTAATCCAGCCCCAGATGCTTTAGCAGGCAGATCAGAGGACTCAGGGGAAAGGCATGCACTCCAAATCCCTGTTTATGGACTGAACCGTCTAATATATGCATTCCAGTCAGGCCTATCTGGAGAGCTCTATCATTGTGATTGGCACCAGCTCAATGAGAAAACACAGGACTGCAATGAATCACAGAATGATGCACATGTAGAGTATTCACATGTGTTTTGCAGCAAAAAGCAGCAGGAGTCCATCATTTTCAACAATTTCAAGTGACGTATAGCAAACAATGCTACGATGTTGGTGTCCAGGTTTTGCACTGCTGCCGTTTATGTACAGGTTGTCCCCCTGTTTTTAAGACTGATTCTTAAAAACAAATTAAATAAAATCTTATTTTTACTGTTAAAACATCTAATTTGTGGTCAGAAAGCCATTTGTGCAAAAAATACAAAGGCAGCTACATCCAAAAACACAGCCATTAAATGACCTCCAATGATAAAATCATGTTAACGCAGCATAACAAACATCCATAAATGCCTCATGCATTTACAAAAACACACCTGATACACTTGCATTCCTCGAAGAGTCAATCCAAGGAGTGCTGAACCTTTCTCTTCTTTCTTGTCCTTCAGGAAAGAGACATAAGCGTATTAACACACATCACCACACTAATAAATGAATATGTAAAATATTGCACATATTATAAATTATGAATAATTTTAATCACTTAGTAAAAATTATTAATTTTATAAATATTAAACAAAATTATTCAAATCTATCTATAAATTATATATTCTAATATAAAATAAATGATATATTTATTGTATACTATTTTGAAAAGTTTAGGGTCAGTAAGAATTTTTGATTTACATTTTTAAAAAATGTCTCTTATGCTCACCAAGGTTAAATGTACAGTAAAACAGTGAAATATATATATTTTAAAAGACCTGTTTTCTATATTTATCTACTTTAAAATGTAATTAATTCCTGTGATGGCAAAGCTGAATTTTCAGCAGTCTTCAGATCTTTCAGAGATCATTCTAAAATGTTGATTGTGCTCGAGAAACATTTCTTATTATTATTAATGTTGAAAACAGTTGTGCTGCTTAATATTTTGGTGTAAACCATGATAAAAGTAGTAATTTCTTTAAAAAAAAAAAAGAAATATTTTGGTAGTAT
Source organism: Elopichthys bambusa (assembly GCA_037101425.1). Taxonomy (NCBI): domain Eukaryota; kingdom Metazoa; phylum Chordata; class Actinopteri; order Cypriniformes; family Xenocyprididae; genus Elopichthys; species Elopichthys bambusa. Next base: position 10,179,914 of record CM074443.1, read on the forward strand.
ATACTGTATTTTCACATTTTATAATGTGTAATTTATGCACCTTTAAATGCAAATTAAACATTGGAAATGCAAAACCACTGACTGCTGTCAAACAATTTTCAAACACTCCCCTTGGTTTTACATTGCTTGAATAAACAGGTAGTCCCGCCCCAAACTGACAAAACTTGTTGAGATAATGTTGCAATATCACTCAAACAAGCACACTGCAATTCCTTTGGATTCCACTAGTAGTGCAGAAATTACTTCACTTTTAACCTCCACTTTGATGAAGATATTTTTTAAATCCTCCTTACATACCACAGCTGAGAATGTCTTGACCTATAGAAAGACATTCTGATAACCATGCATGACCTCTGACCTTCTGGAGGCGATAAAAGGTGACTGGGACATCCTCCAGACGGCAGGATTCTCTGATGAAGAGCAGGATAGCGTCACGAGAGGACATCCCCCACAGCTCTTTATGAACCTTGGGCCCATGACACAGCAGGTAGTCAATGCCACGCTTCGCAATTATCTATAATAGAGTAGACATGGGTCATGCGTGATTATGAAACAGGCATGGGCTCTCATTATACTTTTATTAGTTTTACAAAAACTTTAAATCAAACCCCTGCTGTAAGAAAAAAACAACATGAATTTGCTGGTTGTGCTTGGTCCTAAAATGCTTGTCTTTCAGCAAGATCTTTCAGGTGAAGCTGGCTGTCCAAGAAATTCTTGCTAGTTAATAAGTTCTTTAATTAAGAAGCCTGGTGGGACATCAGCATACCAGCATCCAAAATACAACATATGCTTACTACACTAGGATTAGTTCAATTTCCTGATAATTTACTCACACCCCCTCATTCAAGATGTACATGTCTTTCTTCAGTTGAAAAGAAATTAAGGTTTTTGAGGAAAACATTCCTGGATTTTTCTTCATATAGTGGACTTCAATGGGGTACAACGGGTAGAAGGTCCAAATTGCAGTTCAGTGCAGCTTCAAAGGGCTCTACATGATCCCAGAAGAGAAGTAAGGGTCTTATCTAGTGAAACGATTGGTCATTTTCTAAAAAATAAAAATAAAAAATGTATATACTCTTTAACCACAAATGCTCATCTAGCACTGCTCTGCGATCTGCCAGAAAGGTCAAGCGTGACGTAGGCGGAAGTACCCTGATAGGGTGAAAAACTCCCATCTAATTTTCTCCTCCAACTTCAAAATCGTCCAGTATCATTGTTTTTTTTTTGGTAAAGGCTTGTTTGTTTGGCTTAATCTTTGCAGGTTCACTTTGTAGACACTAAATCTGTACTTTCACCTACGTCATGGCGGACCGCAGAGAAAAATGATTATTTGTGGTTAAAAGTATATACATTTTTATTTTTTTTTAGAAAAAAAATCATTTCACTAGATAAGACCCTTATTCCTCGCCTGGGATCGTGTAGAGCTCTCTGAAACTGCAATTTGGACCTTCCACCCAGTGAACCCCACTGAAGTCCACTATATGGAGAAAAATCCTGGAATGTTTTCCTCAAAAACCTTAATTTCTTTTCGACTAAAGAAAGAAAGACATAAACATCTTGGATAACATGCAGGTGATTAAATTATCAGGAAATATTCATTTAGAAGTGAACTAATCCTTTAAAAACAAAGTAAGCACCACCTGCTTGAATGCAAATGTATGTATACACTCTATTGAAGATTTACCCAGGGTGGAAAGTATTCTTTGGGCTGGAAATACATAGCGAGTCCATGACTGTGAGCCTCTGAGAGGTGGTCAGAGTGATCGGCCTGTAGGGCGTATCCTGCCAGCTGGAAATACACTTCCTCCTGCTGTCTGCATTCTGAGCGAAGGACACGTTCCCGCAGGTCAAAGTAGTAGAGTTTTCTCGCTTTACGCTCACTAAGAACATAGAAAAAGAGGAAGAGAAAACTAAACAATACAATAACAAACTAAACATCAGATATTAATGTGTTTTAGCAATTATTTTTTTATGTTATAGCCGACAACTGACATTATGGTTAATGTTATATATATATGGTTTTACATGTAGTAAAAAAATTACAAAAATTATACAGCAGAAAAGATGGTTAGTTGGCTATGGGGTTAGTATTTTTAAAACATGGTAGAAAAAAATGGTAATACTTTGTTTGGTTAATTAATAATATAAAATTTCCACTGATGGGCAATATATAATGGTCACTATTATTGAAAAATAATAAAAAGTACCACACTGATACTACTAAACTACTAATATAAACTACCCTTTAAAAGTCTGAAAGAAATAAATGCTTTTATTCAGCAAGGATGCATTACATTTATCAAAAGTGATAGTAAAAAACATTTACAATGTTACAAAAGATTTCTATTTTAAGTAAATGCTGATGTTTTAAACTTTCTATTCATCAAAGAATTTTGAAAAAAAAAAAAAAATGTTTCTTGAACAGCAAATCAGCATATTAGAATGTTTTCTGTAGGATCATGAGACACTGAAGTAATGATGCTGAAAATTCAGTTTTGCCATCACAGGAATAAATTACATTTTAAATTGTAATAATGTTTCACAACATTACTGTTTTCACTGAATCAATTTTTGATTCAATAAATGCTGCCTTGGTGAGCATAAGAGACTTCTTTCAAAAATATTTTACAAATGATCTTACTTGAATGGTAGTGCCATTATTTACTTTTTTTTTTTTTAGGAGAACTATCATTTCAATATAAGCATGCAAGACTAAATATGACACATAAAAATTAATTTAAAGAGGAATTTAGTAAAAGACTATCCTCACTATCTTAAAAATCCTCCACATTGTTATTTTCCACGAGATGAAATCTGAAGTTAAATTCAGTTTCATTATAAGCTGTTTTCAATTACACCACACCCAAATGAGGGGGGAAAAACTTGCGCTACCTAATAAAAAAGCTTTTAAAGACAGACCGCAAGATCACAAACCCACTCAAACAGGCCTCACCCCCTGGTGGATTAAAATTAATGAAGGAAAGAGGCCAAGGAGAGGGTTCCTCCCTTCAAATGTTCAGGAATCTCCAGCCTGTGTCTTACCAGATGAGTCTGCCATTCTCCACATAGTACTGGACCTTCAGACATAGCAGGGGAGGGATTGACCTCCTCTGTGACCCCTGCTGAGAGAAAGAACAGGCTTGACTAGGTTACTGTGGCAACCCCCTCATTATGAAGTCACTCCCACATCCCGACTGGCCTACTAGTGTTTATCTTTACTGTAACCGCCCTGATGACCACAGGGATCATGGAACAAATGGTACAGTAATAATGTGATGGAATCAGATGGTAGGATCACAACACTTTATAAATCATATATATTTATATGAAACAAGGTATTTACAGGTACTTACCATGGTACTACCATGATGGTATTGCCATGGCACCTGATACTTTTTTGGTGTAAATAGACATGCATGAAACAAGAGAGTGAATCCCAGAGTAAAGGATATCCATTTAGGACCAGGACCATGATATGCTCACCTTCCCTGAGTCCTGTTTCCACTCCTTGGGGAAGTACTTGGCAAGTTTCTCTTCCAAGTCCAGAAAGATGTGCTCATTGTCTAAAACAGCCCCGAAAGGACACACAGGAAACAAGCATAAATGCTCTTGCCGTGCAAACAATGGCATCATGAATTCATGCATGAAATCTGCCCAACAATGACCTCAATTAGGGAGACGACTGGAATGAAAAGACCCGTTCAGCCATTGGTGAACGCAGGGCCCGGTATGTAACAGCCCCAACCGTAGACAAAACTTACCACAGTAAAAACTAGCAGTCTCATGCCAAAACAACCACGATTGCAAAAGAATTCCAGCGCTTTGAGTAAATCGTGTAAACACTTCTAAAAGGGAGCTTGTGCAAGAATGGAATTAAGATGGTTCAAATAAATGTCACAATGGAAAAATAAAAGGAGATTTAGCTAAGAATCAATGTTATTTCCCAAAGTGTTAAGAAACAACATTTCTAGCACATCCATTTTATTCAAGTGGTCCATGTGATTTATTCACATGGACCACTTTATTCAAATTGATTTATTCAATTTGCCAATGTGACCTCATTAGTATTTGTAGGTATTTGTATGTAAAGAATGTAGATCTAGCACATATACATTACTATATGTTTGAACAGACACTGAAATGTACAATATCAATGTATTGATATAATCTAAAATCTAAATAACACTACAGTTTCAATTTGTTAACATTACATTAAGTTATATGTATTATTTATATAAAGAACATATATTGTTATTATTATTTAATATACAGTGCTGCTATAAAGTTTGTAAAGCATGCAGAATCTGTGAAAATGTGAATAATTTTAACAAAATAAGAGAGATCATACAATATGCATGTCATTTTTTATTTAGTACTGTCCTGAATAAAATATTTGACATAAACGATGTTTACATAAAGTCCACAAGACAAAAAAAAAAAAAATAGCTGAATTTATAAATATGACCCCATTCAAAAGTTTATGAACCCTTGATTCTTAACACTGTGTGTGATCCACGACTGTTTTTATGTTTTGTGATGGTTGTTCATGAGTCGCTTGTTTGTCCTGAGCAGTTAAACTGCCTAATATTCTTCAAAAAAAAAAATCCTTCAGGTCCCACAAATTCTTCAGTTTTCCAGCATCTTTTTTCAGCAGTGACTGTATGATTTTGAGATCCATCTTTTTACACTGAGGACAATTGAGGGACTCAAACACAACTATTAAAAAAGGTTCAAACATTCACTGATGCTCCAGAAGGCAACATGATTCAGAGCCGGGGAGTGAAAACCTTTTGAATTTGAAGATCAAGGAATATTGTACTTAATTTGTCTTCTGGCAAACATTCAAGTGTCTTCTGTTGCTTCCGAAGGGCAGTAAGTTATCTTTATCCTGTTCAAAAGTTTTCACCCCTGAGTCTTAATGCACTGTGTTTCCTTCTGGAGCATCAGTGAATGTTTGAACCTTTTTTAATAGTTATGATTTGAGTCCCTCAGTTGTCCTCAGTGTGAAAAGATGGATCTCAGAATCATACAGTCACTGCTGTAAAGGGTTCAAATATGCAAAAGATGCTGGAAATCTGAAGAATTTCTGGGACCTGGAGGATTTTTCTGAAGAATATTGGGCAGTTTAACTGTACAGAACAAACAAGCAACTCCTGAAAAACCATCACAAAACATAAAAACAGTAGTAGATCATCCAGGTAAACCACACAGTATCCAGAATCAAGGGTTCATAAACTTTTGAATGGGGTCATATTTATAAATTTATAAACTATTTTTTTGTCTTGTGGACTATATGTAAACATTTTTAACATAACATTTTTATGTAAAATATCTTACTCAGGACAGTACTAAATAAAAAATAAAATGCATATTGTATGATCTCTCTTATTTTGTTAAAATTATTCACATTTTCACAGATTCTGCAAGTGGTTCACAAACTTTCAAGCAGCACTGTATTCATAAAATAAGTAATTCATTTATTAAAAATATTTATAGCATAAATGATCATAAATATATTTATTATATTCTATAATTGTCCTAAATATTTTTTATTATGAATGATGAATTATGAATATAAATATATTTTTGATATTTTTCAGTATAAATAACTATTTAAATTATGTATTATTTAAATTATAAATTATGAGAATTCAGAGTATTCGTGTTAAGTTTAACTTTTAAATGCTGTCAATACATTGCTATTATATGTGTCAGTGTCTATTCAAACATACAAAAATGTATGTGTACACTTTAGGTAAGAGATGAATGAGTGCAAGTTCACATTAGGTTCAGTTTATCCATCCATTATCACATTACTAACTCCCTCGCCAAATGACTTAAACTCTTTCTGACTCACTGTCTCTCTAGCTGAGGTTCATCACAAGAAGGTTGTGACCCTGCTAAATGCTCAGCCAATTTCTATTGCTCTCTCCCGCTGCCTCTCTGCCCTGAAGTGGTGAATCATGGTGAATTCCAGGCTTAACAAAGTTAATATTACTCGATTCCAGGCCACAGGGGTCACTGGCCCTCAAATACACACAAACAAAGGCACTCTTGTCTGAGAGGAGAGTGACACAAAATCATAAAAGGGTATTCAAGAGAATAAGATAGAATGAGGCTTTTGAATAAGGGGTTGAAAAAGAGAGCAAAAAAAGAGACTAAATGATTAGACTTTAATAGAGAAAGCCTAAATGGAACTGCAAAACAACTGGGAAATATTAGATGCAAAATTTGTTTTAAACAGATTTCATTTATATTTCCCTGGGAATAACAGCAAGTTAACCCCTCTGGAAATTGTCATTCAGGTGCATTGCATACATTTCTAGAATGGGCAAATACCAGAAGGCCTTGGGATGTAAGCGTTTGCATTTGAAAGCACTCAGTGAACGACAAATACTGACTTACAATTTCCATTCGCACTACACACAAATACACGCATATCTATTGAGACAGTCATACACTTTAAATGGAAAGAATCAATCCTTACTTTTGACTAATGTCAATCCAAAGTAGTGCAGCTCTTTAACCCCGAGAAGCTCGCAGACACGTTGAAACACTTCTTGACCTGTTGCTTTCAGCTTGGAAGAAAAGAAAAACTCATTTGACAATGAATCTGGAGCAATAACATTATTTTAAAAATAAGTTCTGACTCTAAATGCATACATTTGACTTAATATAAATAGTATACACATCATGTGCACATTTAATATTCTGTATATAACAATATAAAGTACAGCCTTGAGTAGGTTATTGCTTTCTTAACATTCATAGTGCATATGTCAATGATAAATTCAAATGCAATCATAAGGAAGATATGATCCAAATCAAAATAAGAACTATTTCAAGAGCTTATTTACCCCCACTGTAATGTCCAATGTCTCCTTGGTGGGAAGGAGGACGCACACTGTCCTCTCTTGTTTGGCGGGGACAGACATGGCCTATGAAAGCTCATCCACGTAAACACATGTGTGCACACGCAGACACACACACAAATACAATCACACACTCACACTGGCCTCTTTTTCTTCAAGATGCTTTGCTCACAGGTATTGGCTCCTTCATTTTGAATATCTGCAAAAGAACACAAACAAACCAGTCTTCAGACTTAGCGAGGGAATTGCTATACGGTTGTTACTATGTGGTTTCTAGGGTGTTACTAGGTGGTTGCCACAAGTTACTATGTTATTTTGATCTACAGATACAGCTTGGATAGAAATGGCAATGTAAGTCTATGGAATTTTTATGCCCATTTGATCATTTGCCAGGTGAAAATCATATGTTTCATTGCTTTGAAATGCAATAGCACACCTCTCCTCAACAAACTCCATGATTTGAGATATCATTCATGTCCGTAGCAATACTAACAAACAAAACGAACAATATAATAACTGAAGAATGATTAGCTCTATGTGATGAAATATCTGCTAATGTTATTTTCTCATACTTCAAAACACAAAACTAGGCAAAAAAAAAAAAAAAGAAACACTGGGGTATTTAAAATGTCTAGACTGTCCAGAAATGACGTCTGTGGTGGAATATGAGGTTTTGTCCTGCTCTCATGTTTCATGCAAACTTGACCCCCACTTCAGCCATGCAATAAAAGCTCATTACATTGCACAATCTGCCCAGTCAAGTCAGATTATATAAACATGCAATTATGTAATGATGGAATTAACACTAAACTTGTAAACAATGAGTCTCGCAGATCCTGTAGTGAATATTATTGGATGATGTTATCAAGTTGTGGACCTTCACTTTTCCTGCTATAATGAGTTTCACAGTGTAGATAAGCTCACCTGTGAAAACATTACAGGCCGCCGCTGCATTCCTCACATTATTTGGCAAATTCCACCTGCTCTCCACCTGTTTTCTCTGAACTGAAAATACTGATACAAAACTAACCCGCTACAAAAAACATGTCAATTTGCTCCCATTCTACAATTCTGTATGGTGACCTCCCAAAAATGTATTTGGACATTTAAGTCAAACTTAAAATGTATGAATGTAACTGCAATAGATGGCATACTGTATCTAACCAAGTTGCAAAACCAAAGATTTTATTCAGAAGCCATTTTTGTGATTACTTTTAACCAACTGGCCTCAAGATTTTCACACGTTTAAGTTCAAATACTATATATCCTATATATAGCATTTATATATACTATATATCCCAACTGTATACATAAATCTCTCCATATTCTTTAGCCACTGGCTGTAATTATGCTGTCTCTCTCTCACACTGGGTTTACAGGGGCATGTGTTATCTTCAGGTGATTCAGAGCATGACAGTCACACCTGTGAATCAAGACACATAAACTAGGCTACTGTTAACCACTACAGCCTCAGGGGAATCCAGATGTCTTTAGTTTGATTCATGGATTTCGTCTCATTTTATACATGACATTCAGAGAAGAAAAGAAAAGACAAAAAAAAACAAAACAAAAAACATACAGATAATGGAAGCATAGTTGAAGACTGAGATTTGTTAAATTCACCCATTTACTCACCCTAATGTCGTTCCAAACCTGTTTGACTTTTTCTTCTGTGGAACACTAAAGGAAGTTAGGCAGAGTGTCACCTTTTCTTTTATTGCATCTTTTTTCCCCTCCATACAATGACAGTAAATGATGACAGATGACAAGAGGCCGTTGTTCTGCCTTAAATCTCCTTTTGTGTTCCACAGAAGAAAAACTGTTATTACTTTTGACTTACTGGGAACGAACACCAGAAACAAACATTGAATAAACTACACACCTCTAATGATGTAATTTAAGTAAAATATAATAGACAAAAACAATTCATATATACTAGACTATAATATATCGTACTCCAGGCCAATAATTTGGACAATGTTTGGTCCTTTTGCAATTATTTTGATCAGTTAACTGAAGCATTATCTCTTCCTTGTGTTAGTTCAAAATTGACCAACATAATTGACAATTTGTTATTTACAGAAAATTATTTATAAATTACACACACTTACAATTCATTTGTGGGGGTAAATTAATTTAAATTAATTGTTTTTATGTTTTACTTCTGAATTTTTAATTTGCAGTAACTGCTAGACATTATTTAACCTTAATGTAACTTTATGAAAGTTTTACGAATTCATACTTTTGCTGGATGGTATATATCTTGCAAAACATTACTTATGTTCTTACTGAACAGATTTTTAAAATTTAGAAAATCACAAAACAACGTTCAATACATCCCACAAAACTAAATGTAAAAGTCTAAATGGTATAAAACCCAAACACATTAAAAGCTGTAAGCACTGAAACAAACTTTTAGCCATCTGGTCATACTTTTATAATTTGAGAGGGTTTGCCAGCAAACACGTCTCCTGCCAAAGATTCAGTTGGTACAATTCTCTGATGGCTGGGATTTATGGGGGTTTATCTTTAAATCAATTAATCAGATTAAATCTGACCTGTCTCAAGACCTCTACTCTGGACCAGTCTAGATCTGTGTGGGCCTCTTAAAGGAACAGTTCAGCCAAAAAATTCTGTCATCATTTATTTACCCTCATGTTTTTCCTAACCAGGGACATTATTGTTAACTGAAATAACCACAAATTAAGATATTTTTGATTAAATCCGAGAGCTGAACAGCGTCTCCTACCCTATTGTAGACACAGTGCAGGCTTCCGTGTTCTACGTCAGAAAGCCGACTCATTATTGGCCGACGCTGTTCACGTTAGCAGGAGGACACATGCGTGTGATGCTGACGCAGGAGCCCGCCAATAATGAGCTATCGTTCTGACATAGAACACGGAAGCACTGCACTGTGTTTACTACGTCAACTGCATAGAAGACTGACATGAAAGAGAAGAGATTGTTGAATAAAGTCGTTATTTTTGTTTTGTTTATGAAGTATTCTCGTTGCTTCATAATATTAAGGTTGAACCACTGTAGTCACATGGACTATTTTAACAATGTCTTTAGTACCTTTCTGGACCTTGAAAGTAGTAATTAAATTGCTGTCCATGGAGGAGTCAGAAAGCTCTCAGATTTCATCAAAATATCTTAATTTGTGTTCTGAAGATGAACGAAGATCTTACGGGTTTGGAACGACATGAGGGTGAATAATTTTCAAAAAACATTCCCAGATGTCCCTGCATTACACATAACATGATTATAATTAAGTTTGTACGTTCTTGTTTTTGTTATCAGTTATTAACATTAGTGTGTTTTGTGGTACATGTTATTTAGTTAATGTTTTTTTTATTTTTGCTGCTGCTACTGCTGCAGAGCAAGTACAGGAACTTGCTAATGCCAATACATATGCGATATGCTGCTGTGAGTATGTAAGACACACTGCTGCTGTACAAATAGCATATATCAATTAAATTACCCATAGCAGATCTATACAGGTGGAGCTGGGGAAGCTGGAGGGTTTTAGACAAACTCTGAAAGCAAACTGCTATAGTGAATGATAACCAGCCATTTAAATGTTATGAGCTGCTCGTTTATTGGCTGCAAATGCAACATGAAGTACTTGTGCCAGTAGTTAAAGCTGTAAGTATCAGCTTGCGTTAAGGACCCAACAGCCTGCACCATCTAGAGTTTCATGACAGAACTAGGCATGTATATTAGCATTATATCACTTAATGAAATATACTGTTATAGGTTGTAAAATATACAGCCAGCCTGTAAAACTGGATGGGTCTCATTCACTTATAATTGCGTACACTATTCGTATATATATACACATTTATTTTGAACTTCTCATGGATACTTTCCGCCTAATTCACAACACTTGCGTACGCACATGAATTTGTTCTTAACCTCATTCTAATCTAGATGAATTTGGTGTATTCTAAATGAGCAATTGAGGGCCTGAGGTAAATAATTTACATAAAACATGCCCAACCATGTCTATATAAGGACATTCAGCACACCCTTTTCTTTCGGAACTCTCAGCAAACATGATGCTCTCTAAAGATGAGTTCTCGCCTTAGAGCATGTGCAGCAAGATCCCGAGCAATGCCAACAGTGGCATCCTCAAAACAAGTTCAAACGCAATAAACACCTTTTATACAGACCTTTGATTAGCCAGCTGTACATACACGTATCTGCCTCTTTATGCAGAGCTACCTCACAGCTGGAGGTATAACGCACTGTTTCTTACACTTTTACTGATAGGCATATGATGAAATGTAACCTATGTAATATCTGTATCTGTGTTTAAAATTCGATCTTAACATGTTTATATGGTCACTAAGGCAGGGGCGTTTCCTAAGGCAAGGGTGGCAGTGCCTCCTCAAAAAAACTGGATGAGAAAATAATCGATATTACAAAAATAAAACAACGCAAATGTTACAAAATTTGACATTAAAAAGTGTAAAAGTCACTCGTTTTTCTAAAGAAACACTGTCACACAGCGACACCCCCAGGTAAAGCATCTCTCGTGCCTCCCTTCAGCTCATAGAAATAAAGCAGAGCCTCTATAGCGTGCGGTGGGTTTAGTGGGGGGGTAATTGAGAATGAATGGGGGAAAGTCACGTGAGAGGAGGCAATGCCTAAATTGTGCTATGATTGGACATGATTGGTTCATGCGAAAAAATCCTGCCTCTTGTTTTCGTGTGCGTTCTCGTCGAATCGGCCTGAATGAAGACAGTGATGAAGTCGTTTGAAGCTGCAAACGACTTTTCTCCAGTGTTGTGACGTATTTCCAGGTGAAACAGAATATTGAATAGAGGGTTTTACTTTAATGCTCCTCCTCTCCATCTCTCGCTCATAACAGACTAACGGTTGGAGAGGAGTGGTTTAAGCGTTTTCAACCCAAGCCGTCAAACTGACATTATGAGAGAAGGAACGCCATTCCAGACGGGAAGTAACTTTTCAGATTATGATTAATGATTACCGTGACAAACATTTTTTTTTCTGTTTTAACTTGCATGGATTAACTGTTTACCACAAGACTAGTAATATGCACTAACAAAGTAAATAGGGTCGATTTTGATTTCATGCCAACTTTAATGGGAAGACTAATTAAAAAGTAAGTAAACAACTGTCACTGTCAACTGTCAACATATCACCGCTTTGTGTCATGTCAAAATCACACTCGAAATCATGAAAACATGATGACTGCGAGGGGTTTTAGTGAGCAATCAGCGTGGTGAATTAAAGGTACATCTTTGTGTCTGTGACCACTGACCAGTGCGTACGTACAAGCTTGATGACTGAAAATAAATTGACTATTAAAAAGAAAAGCTGAATATTAGTTAATAATATTATATATTGTTTAAATTGTTACTGCCTTTAGTTATTATTTTAGAATAAATGTAAAAACACTAACTTGATGAAATTTACATCAACTTGGTTTTAATAAAGAGAACATTACATAGTGTAAAAATAACAAAATAGAATTATATTTGGTCTCTCTTTTTACGTAATGTTAACTTAAAATTATGTAACAGGGACAAAAATTAGGACTTTGCCTCCTCATTTTAAAACACCACCGCACACCACTGCACTAAGGGTATGTCATTTTTGTGTACGAGTGGTTTCAGCAGTTGTTACTAAATTTTTTGTCATTTAGAATAATTATTAGAATGAAAGTTATTGATGTATCATGATTTGTTTGTGAAAACATTTGTATGCTGATTTCACATACAAATTCATGCGTACGCATACTTAGTGAATAAGACCCATTGTCTTTTTACTATTTTTTTACCAATGTATTTTTACAGTGAATTTCTGGCAAGCACAGCTGCCAGTTTTTTACTGTAAATTTAACAGGATATTTTTTACAGTGTGCCTTTCATCCATACAACACAGTTATGAAGACTGTGCTTATCGCTGTTCAATTCAATTCTCCAAAAATGGATCTTTATGGACCTTCTGCATCCAAAAAAAATGGATACAGAAGATCCGTAAAGTATCACATCCCAAACCTACCTACCTGCAGGGTTCAGATCTAACCCACCTGTCTGTAATTACCAGGTGAAGAATGAAATTTAAGGCTGTTCACTGTGATCAAATGATTGAGAACCACATCAGTCAATTTAAGAATGAATCATTCAGAATGGTTTTGTGAACCAGATAAAATCAATTCAAAAGATTCATTACATGATTCCTACTTCTTCCATGAACTAACATCAAGAAATTTTGTGAATAACTAACTGTGAATAATATAAGTTTATAAGTTATCATAAGACTTCCAATAAAGCAAACAAGTCATACAGGCTTCATTTACGATACGTTTGCATCGTTTTTGAAGCTTCAAAGCTTTGGTTTACATTCATAGCAGTTGCAGGAAAAGAGCATGGAAAACAGTTCTTTATAATTTTGTGTTTGAACAAATAATGGAAAAAAAGAAAACACTCTAAAACACCAAACTTTCAGGCACGCACGCCTCTCTGAGAACAACAGCTGTAAATCAGTCTTCAAGCGAGCATTCTTCAGACTGGAAAAGTCACTTACTCTGTAAGGACTGATAAAGGAGGATCACTTGAGCCTCAAAGCAAGAATAAATCTTCAGCACAACCACGCTGTTCAAAACACAACAGACTGCGGCTATGTGCTTAAGGAGTTTTCCTTCCCCTGCCAAGTCCCAACACCTCTGAAGACATACGACATACGGACACCGTGTGTGTCAATTACAGAACAATTCCAGTGAAAATAGATTCAGACAAGCCTCGGAATAACAGGTTACACTACATGATGAGCTCATTTGGGAAGGGAAAAATGGAGACCAGTGATGGTGTATTCAAGCAATACAACAGGCACTTCAAGCAAAATGAGATTCCTACAGGAAGAAACCTTGAGTTATTGCTCAATGCCAATCACAAGGCTTTACCAACTACTAGGATCTAAGGACAAGTCAAAAGCCGGTTTTCCACCTACCTGTGGCTCTGAAAAAAAAAAAAAAAAAAAACTCACTCATCATCTTGTCATATACCATCATACCTTTCTGCCCGTTGAATGTGCATTCATGTTTAGACCTGTCAGAGGGTGAGTCTGTTATATCCGTAATTAAATTCCAACTGCTTTCCTTTCTGTTCCGTTCACACAATAAAAAAAGTTCAATTCAATTGTTTAATGATATACAACTATATTTTCCCCCCATCTATGAACCATATTTTGTAGTCTTGTGCATTAAAACCAGCTCAATTTCTGTACTAGAGTCCTCATACACCACAATCTCACCATCTATATGAAAGAACATGCAGTGCAACTTGATGGGTGGGAAAGTAACTGTAGACAACAAGTTTTAATATCACTCATAGAAACACAAATCAGCCTAACTTCCAGATTTAGAATAACAGAATTGAGACTGATATCTAATAAAAAAGTTAACCAAAGGTTCTGCACTAGTTTTATATTACAAACAACAGTGGAGTGGCTTCTATATAAAGTTAAACTTTAATGACTATATAGAGAAAAATGCTCAATGTATGCAAAAATGATCAGAAAATTAAGCTTATGATGGAATACTTGTTAATAATTCAGTTTAAAACAACTTGTAAAGAGGAAAAAAAACTATTAATACATTTTAAATAAACCAATAATAGGATATTTGGCAATAAATTAGGTGAAATCAACTTTAATGACTATAACTAGGGGGGAAAAACGTAATATGCAAAAACGGCTAGAAAAATAGGACTAACGTTAGTTGTGGAATACTTGTCGAAATATTGCAGAAGGGAAAACACGTCAAAAACACAAATTAATTACAGGAGTCCATATAAATATAAATATTCTTACTAGTCTATTAGATTTTCAAATACAAATAAACGCTATTAGAAGAGGAGGGAAAACACTTACCTCTTATTAAAATCCCAAGTGTATGTTTGTTTTGATGGTTGATGCTATTATAGTAAAACTCACATAAACACAGACGCGCGCTCACTGACTGACTGACTGATGAGAGAATCGGAGCAGTAGATCGGACTGGACCAAACTATCACTGCGAGGGGGGGAGGAGATTTCATTACACCGCGCGAACAACGAACACATCAATACTGATTTAAGTACGTGGCATTTGTCATGAACAAGAATCAGTGCACGATAAAAATGTAATAGTGATGGAAAACTGTAAAACTCTGGTTTGTGGTGATAACCTACATAACAGAACCCCCCTGCGTCCATTCATGAATATGTATGACCATCCTTTAAATTGATACACAACAATACTGTGTGTGTCTAATGTGGGAATGTATCACGGTACACACTGCATTTTGCTGCTCTGACGGAAGAATGCATTAAAGTTTAAAGTGTAAAACGCATACTCTTGGTTTTTACTACGAGCT
This sequence comes from Elopichthys bambusa, assembly GCA_037101425.1. Classification (NCBI taxonomy): domain Eukaryota; kingdom Metazoa; phylum Chordata; class Actinopteri; order Cypriniformes; family Xenocyprididae; genus Elopichthys; species Elopichthys bambusa. Next base: position 10,195,170 of record CM074443.1, read on the forward strand.
TGTTTATTGGCAATGCAAGAAGACCCTTGTAAAACGCATGTTGTGGAACTACAAAAAAAAAATCACCATGGAAGCAATAGATTCCACCGGGGAAAAAAAAGAAAAAAAGATTGATAAACAATTATTGTTTTTATTTAGTAAAACTGTGGTAACGTGTTATTTAGCCACCATTGTCAAACAAACAATTACATGAAAAACTGATAGGGGTCATTAAAACTTATCAAAAAAAAAAACAAAAACATAAGGAAAAACATATATATTATTTGTATGATTATAATAATTTAAAACCTGACATGGGTCTTGAATCCTTCTTAACACAGTCATAAAAATAATAATAATAACAAAGATCATGAAACCTTAATCATAAAAAATAAAAATTAAAAGTTCCTGAAACCATCTTACCACTGTCATACAAACAGACAGACAAACTGGCAAGATTCTGAAACTTTACATTACCTGGACACCCCATATTAATCTATTACGATTTTACAACAGTAACAATATTTGTAGTAAATACATTATTTTGGTGGAAATTATGGTTATTTATAGTGAAATATTGTGAGGGTGCAGATCATGAATTAACCAGATGTCTGCCAACATAACCTGGGGGGGGTGTCCTTTTTTCTTTACTTCTGTAAGGTTTCCTCTTCTTTGGGAAATAAAATTCAAATCTCTGGACCAGCCTGAGTCAGATTAAATCCATAACAAGTAGATTAGATTAGATCAAGATCAGCATTAAGATGTCTGAGATTACAGGACAGCGGAGACCACCGCCTTCCCACCTAAACATCTGATTATACTGCAGAATAATGAATCCAACATAGTCAAATCAAGCATTTAAAATTACAGTGATTGATATTTCGGCAAGAAAATAGGAGTTTAATATGAGCTGTGCTGTATGTGTTTGTTAGTGGGGTAATTAGGCGTTTGTTAGGGGTCATGACAGGTCGTTAGGGATTACTCTCTGCTTCCATTGTGCAAAAAAAAGCTGTCCGCTGTCTTGACAATTTCAGCCTCTTAAGAGTCTCAAGGAAAATTGCTGTGTGCTGTCTTGAGCCGCTGACCCCTGCTGTGATCATATTCACATGACCTTCGATCTCTGACTTTCTCTCTGCCCAGGTCATCTCCCACTGTGCCCTCTGTTTCTAGACCACATGACATCATCCCGCAGCACCGTCCGGCACTTGGAGAGGGAGTCCAGAGAACTGGGGGTGTTGCTGCTCAACAGGCTGCTTTCATTCAGGTCTTTAAGGTTTCCATGGTGACCCCCGCATTCCAAAGATCAGCTGGTTTCAAGAGGCCACATGCAGCAAAAACACTAGGAGCTAACTAGAGGAAAATAAAACATTTTTTATTACACAGGATCATTCCTTGCTAAATGAAAAAAAAAAAAAAAAAAGTGTCAGACTAAACAAATATTTGATTAATCCCTAATTATGATGTTTCTGGCAGCAATTAAGTTCTACATTTTATTAAAAAAAAAAAGAAGTACCAGAGCTATAATTGTACAACTGAAAATAAAACCATAAAAAACATTTGAAATTGAAATAAAGTACTTATTTTATTTCAACTAAGGTATTTCTCATTTTCATTCAGTTTAATTAACTAAAACTAAAATAAATAGTAAAAACTATATAGACTTAAAAAAAACTAATAAAAAACACTTTAAAATTGAAATGAAAAGGGATGTATAAAAAGTAAAAAAATTATAAAAAAAATAAAAAAAAAACGAATAAAATCTATAGGCTAATAGTGTTTCTACTAATAAAATAACGCTGCCGAGTACAAGATAACCTAAATTGTGTCACGTTATTCTCTAATTCTGAGATCAAGCCAACACTGCCATCTAGAGAACAAAATATTACACTGACCCTACATGCAACTCTCCAAAAAAGACAAAAACGCAATAAAAGTAACTAATATATATTAATTTATTAATACTATATTAATTACTTCTTCTGAAGCCACCATATTCACTATCCACCCCTCCGATAGAGCTCTGAAATCTTGTATTCGCTCTGTAATCTTATATAACACACCATGTCTAGTGTGTGACAATCAGTAAACCTAGATTACTGTCCATTCCTCACAGAATGCTGCTTTATGACTTGTCACTTAAACGTATGATTTTTTTTTTTTTTTTCAAATTTAACAATTTAAATAACGAGTCAATATATCATCAATCCTCTTTTGCCTTAAACAGATTCATATGTAAGACTGTTATTGATTTATAAGTGTTTATATTTTAGACTTGTGGGGGTGGTTTTCGCGGGAAATTGCGGGAGAAAAGTTGCTACTTTGACAAGTGTATGGTGTGAGACCGGCACAAGTCACAACGAGCCAGAAATGTTGACATGGAGCACACTAAATTTTGTGTCTTGTGTAAGGTATTGTGAAGGGTCGTTTCATTATGGGTTGTAGGTAGCACAGTTAGTACAATGTCAATTAATGTGTATAGCTACAGTAACGTCTTCTGCTAGTCAGCTTGAGATCCTTTCCATCTAAACTGGTTGTCTCTCAAGCCTAGTAGTGAATGTTTTGAGCAGCAGGATCTTTTTTCTTTTTTTTGTTATGAGAACCATATTCATCCAGTTATGCAGAGCCGAAGCACAACCAAAACAATGTTCTTCCGCAAAAGGCATGGAGTTTTGTTTTTGTAACTGCAAGAGGGCCAAAATCGTGTGCCTTAAAAGAAAGCAAAAAAATAAAAAAATAAAAATAAAATAATAATAAAATAAAAAAGGCCTTGTAGGTGGAGTTAATTGTGGGAAATAAAGTCACAATTGTGAGGTATGTGGGTATACCTACTATTATGGAAATGGGCTTCCACAGGTTTGGAACTCTTCCTTTAAATACAGTAATAGACTTGATCCATAAAAACAAAGCTTCTATTCAAAGAGGACAAAAACATTTATTGCGAATACATTTAATGAAATGTGGAGTCCATGTTACAAAACTATTTTAACAAAAACAGGATAAATTCAATGTTTGTTTTTTTTTTAAAGCATTTTTGCACACAAGCATCAAACTCCTCCATAGGAAACTGAACATAAATACTTTCCCAAAACGGTGATCTGATTACTAGGATTTGTGCTGTTTTAATCTGGCTAACCGTATATCCCACACACCTGGCCCACTGTTAATTAGTTACCTGTATCCCCTGTAATAAAAAGAAAATGCTAGCATGCTAAGCGTGCGTTTCCTCCACCCAACACCAGGCTGGGTTGAGAGATTGTGCATGAGAATGCAATGGGCACCAGAGACATCGTATAAAACCAACACGTGGTCCAAGGGTGCTTAATTTCAGCTACAATCACGTTCGTCCAGGTTCAGGAAGCCTTTGACATTGTAATAAAAAAAAGGTTTGTAAAAAATGTGTAGTCAAATGGCAATTTCTTAATAGAAAAAATGTTTTATGCAGTTCGGATACAAGCCAACCCTAGATACCAGAATGTTCAAGTGAACGTGCTTTCACCATGAAGATGACTTGGATCTCCACTCCGAATAAATAGTTCATTCTTTTTTAGCAGCTACATTTCCAGTTCAGCAAAATATAGTTTAATAGAATGAATTGTTAAACGAAAATGGTAAAAATTAACGTTGTACATAAATAACACTGAAAAAAATACCACAAGGAGGTTTGATTTCCTAATAATGAATAAAACATTCAAATTATTAAAAAAAAAAAAAATGGCAGTAGAAAAATAAAAACGATAAATTCCACATTCACAACAGACTACTAAATAGAAACAAAAACAACAAAAATAACACTGATATATTTTGCTTTACCTCCAAGAGCATACTTAAAACCGTGAGGGAAAAAAAAAATAACCAGAAAAACGTCCGTTTGCAGTGAGGTATTCGCTTCTGATCTAGCAAGGCTACTGAAAAAACTTGAGCCCTGCCACCAGGAAGAACTTTTCCAGGAAAATCTCAGAGTCCAGGACGGCGATGTGGGCTGCCCGGCCAATCAGGGAGTTGGCGGTGTTGGGCAGCGCATGGATGACATCGTAACGCACCAGGTTACAGTCTTTGTTCTGAAGCACGGGGAGTAGAAGGTTCTCGATCATCTCGGCATACACTGGACCTGATCACACAAATAGATGGAGAGAGAGAGAGAGAGAGAAAGAGCCAAGAAAATGAGAGAAATATGTTGTTAGAAGCAGTAAAATAATTCTATACATTTAGACATTGTCCCTAAGATTTTTTGTGTTACTGTAAAATGCATAACCGTTCAAAAGTTTGAGGTCGGTAAGGTTTTTAAAATGTTTTTGAAATAAATTTATGCTCACCAAGCCTGCATTTATTTGATTAAAAAACAACAACAACAACAACAAAAAAAAAACAGTGAAATACAGTAAAATTATTGTAAAATATTAAAATTTAAAATAACATTTTTAAAATGTAATTCATTCCGGTGATGGCAAGGGTACATTTTCAGCATCATTACTGCAGTCTTCAGTCACGTGATTATTATAATTATTATAATATGCTGATTTAGAGCCCAAAAAAAAACATTTCTTATCAACACTGAAAACAGTTATATAAAAAGTTCATTTGGCATTCATTTGAAATGGAAATCTTTTGTAACAACATTTTTGCAATCAACTTTTTATTCAAATTTAGCACAAAATGTACACTTTAATTTTGCTACAGTACATGTCAAATAACACATGCATATTCAAGGATAAAATTAAAAGTACATTAATTACTTTTTTTATGTACTTCCAAAACATATCTTGCAGACAAAACATGCACCAGAATCTAAATAAAAGTCTTTACTGTCACTTTTGACCAATTTAATGCATCCTTGCTGAATAAAAGTATTAAAAAAAAACTTAAATAAATAATAATAAAAAAAATCTTACTAACCCAAATATTTGAATGGTAGTAAAAGTCATACTGGTTTGGAATGACATGAGGGTCAATAAATTATGGATTTTTTTTTTTTTTGGATTAACTATTTCTTTAATTCTTACCAGTCTGTTTATCCTTTAAGGCTGTTTTGCACATCTCAACTCGGGCAGAATGATAGGGGACGTAACGGTCCTGAAGGGACCCCACCAGCACCACGTTCTTGAAGAACTGAAGACCTGAAGAAGAGTTTGAGGGATGGGATATGAAGAAACCCAAACTAACATTGACTTTGTGAAACCAGAATGATGTCACACTCACCTGCTTTCTTGCTTAGCTTATAGAGGAAAGTCTGGCGTGGGTCTGAATGGTCACGACAGGTCAGCTGCAGCAGAGAGCCAGATTTCTTCCACTTCTGCATAAACCACAACCCTGACAAAGAGGAAAAATGAGAGTGGTTCCTCAGTACAGTTCAACAATGAATGGCTCATAAATTACTGTCTTCAGAAATCTGCTGAGTTTTATGACCATGAGTTACCGGTATTGACGAGGGCTGAGCTGTTGTACAGCGTGCCGAGATGAGGTCCAGACAGAGACAGAAATGTGTGGAGTCTGCTAAGATAACACTTAAACCTGGGCCGCGTCAGCACGGAGCGCACAATCAAATTTCCCAGAGAGTGACCCACAAAACTGAGAAAGATAACACAGTTATTCTGTCATCCTAAGGCTAGATGCGTTTTAGATGTCTAAGCAATCAACAGGGTCAAATTAACGTGCAAAATGGCTTTGACCTCCATGTCTGTAAAACCCACAAGACCCCAGGGGGTCTCATTTGTCATTTTATAGTGAAAAATTGTGCTCAAGTGCACCCCCTATGAGGCCAGAATCTACACATGATGCCCACTGATTCAGACCACAGTCTTGGAAGGGCTGAGGGAATCTTTTGGGACAGGGCCAGGGTCAATTTTTAGAAAATTGAGGTTTTTAAAAAGTGACCTTGTGGTGATTTTTTTAGTCTAGTGTTTTGAAATAATATTTAAATTATTAAATGGAAATACTTTAAATAAATAAACAACACTGTGTCACATGCTAAAGAATACATTCAAAAGGGTAAAAATGCCTCGTCAATTAATCGATATGGCTCCTTAATAAAAAAAGTTACACTGGACAAAATCATTGGAAGATGATGTTTTTTAGAAACTAGGAAAAAGGAAAAAACAAATCTTGAAGTAAATCATATTTGTAGATCTCTAAAAATATTTGAGTTTTACTTTCTCATATATTTGAGTTTGAGGAAAAGATCTTACCTTATCTTGGAAACTGTGAGGTTGTAGATTTGTATGTACTGCACTATTTCATCCAAAAGTCTGTCAGTCATTGACTCAAAATCTGCAAATGTGTCATTCTTGGAAGAAAAAAAAAAAAAAAAAGGTTAAAGTTTTAAAACATCACAAACGTCTTTTCCAAGTCAGCTGAAGTTTTTATTGTTTAAAAGCATCTCCAGTGTTTTTAACATATACTTTTTTACCTAAAGTACGAATTAAATATGAATAAAATATTTATGATATTTACAGTGGGTACGGAAAGTATTCAGACCCCCTTAAATTTTTCACTCTTTGTTATATTGCAGCCATTTGCTAAAATCATTTAAGTTCTTTTTTTTTCCTCATTAATGTACACACAGCACCCCATATTGACAGAAAAACACAGAATTGTTGACATTTTTGCAGATTTATTAAAAAAGAAGAACTGAAATATCACATGGTCCTAAGTATTCAGACCCTTTGCTCAGTATTTAGTAGAAGCACCCTTTTGATCTAATACAGCCATGAGTCTTTTTGGGAAAGATGCAACAAGTTTTTCACACCTGGATTTGGGGATCCTCTGCCATTCCTCCTTGCAGATCCTCTCCAGTTCTGTCAGGTTGGATGGTAAACGTTGGTGGACAGCCATTTTTAGGTCTCTCCAGAGATGCTCAATTGGGTTTAAGTCAGGGCTCTGGCTGGGCCATTCAGGAACAGTCACGGAGTTGTTGTGAAGCCACTCCTTCGTTATTTTAGCTGTGTGCTTATGGTCATTGTCTTGTTGGAAGGTAAACCTTTGGCCCAGTCTGAGGTCCTGAGCAACCCTGGAGAAGGTTTTCGTCCAGGATATCCCTGTACTTGGCCACATTCATCTTTCCCTCGATTGCAACCAGTCGTCCTGTCCCTGCAGCTGAAAAACACCCCCACAGCATGATGCTGCCACCACCATGCTTCACTGTTGGGACTGTATTGGACAGGTGATGAACAGTGCCTGGTTTTCTCCACACATACCGCTTAGAAATAAGGCCAAAAAGTTCTATCTTGGTCTCATCAGACCAGAGAATCTTATTTCCCACCATCTTGGAGTCCTTCAGGTGTTTTTTAGCAAACTCCATGCGGGCTTTCATGTGTCTTGCACTGAGGAGAGGCTTCCGTCGGGCCACTCTGCCATAAAGGCCCGACTGGTGGAGGGCTGCAGTGATGGTTGACTTTCTACATCTTTCTCCCATCTCCCGACTGCATCTCTGGAGCTCAGCCACAGTGATCTTTGGGTTCTTCTTTACCTCTCTCACAAAGGCTCTTCTGCCTCGATAGCTCAGTTTGGCCGGACGGCCAGCTCTAGGAAGGGTTCTGGTCGTCCCAAACGTCTTCCATTTAAGAATTATGGAGGCCACTGTGCTCTTAGGAACCTTAAGTGCAGCAGAAAATTTTTTGTAACCTTGGCCAGATCTGTGCCTTGCCACAATTCTGTCTCTGAGCTCTTCAGGCAGTTCCTTTGACCTCATGATTCTCATTTGCTCTGACATGCACTGTGAGCTGTAAGGTCTTATATAGACAAGTGTGTGGCTATCCTAATCAAGTCCAGTCAGTATAATCAAACACAACTGGACTCAAATGAAGGTATAGAACCATCTCAAGGATGATCAGAAGAAATGGACAGCACCTGATTTAAATATATGAGTGTCACAGCAAAGGGTCTGAATACTTAGGACCATGTGATATTTCAGTTTTTCTTTTTTAATAAATCTGCAAAAATGTCAACAATTCTGTGTTTTTCTGTCAATATGAGGTGCTGTGTGTACATTAATGAGGAAAAAAAATGAACTTAAATGATTTTAGCAGATGGCTGCAATATAACAAAGAGTGAAAAATTTAAGGGGGTCTGAATACTTTCCGTACCCACTGTACTCTCTAAACTGCCCATCATACCCAGTGCTTGTTCATGGGATGGTTTACCTGATTGCGCTCTGACATTAGGAAATCTATACGAGCACCGGGCAAGCCAAGCTCCAGATAAGTCTTCACTAGACGCAGATCTGCACTGTTACCTAAAGAAAGGGTTTTTTATTAAAAGAAAACACCATGTGAATCTTTTAATGTGGACTTACTCAATTTAAAGGAACAGATGAGTGTGACTGCTTACCATCCAGGCCGTGTACACACACTATGAGGTGTATGCCCTCATCACAGTTTTCATCCTCATCCATGCTGAAATATGGCACAGTGGATGCCAGATCTGCCACCTCACTGTACAGGAACCCTGGCAACTTTAGTTGCTTCAACTCCTCTTTTGCTTGGACAAACCTAAACATTCTCACACACACACACACACACACACACACACATATATATATTAACTTGTGCATCTACAATCCACAGTTTCTATGTATTATGCATAAGAAACATGAACTCCTTGCTTTTAATGCCGATTCTTTTAATGTACATCCAAAACATATCTTGCAGTACCACAATCCAAACTTCAACTGCTGATGGAATCAAATGCTGTTTCACATAGTTTTTTTTTTTTTTTTTTCAAATTTGCCATTACTGTTTAATATATTATATTAATTTGCATTAAATTGCTGCAACACATTTAATTACTGCAAAGATTTTAAAATGCAGTTACAAGAGGTTATCTAGAAGAGTAGCCTAAAACAATGTCAAAAATAGCTATATGGCTACTGGTTAACATTAACATTAATATAATAGACCTAGTGTGACCTAAATGACATCTGTTGAAAAGAAAAGTTACAGAAGCAGAGAAAGTCATTGAATTTTGATGAAAGATTATGAAGACAATGACCTTTTTCTACACTGGGGTTTCATTTAGAAAAACAACAACAATAATAATACATTTATTCAGCAAGGATGCGTTCAATGAATCAAAAGGCTGTAAAAATATTCATGTTACAAAAGGGTTTATATTAAAAAAATGATATATATATATATATATTATATATATATATTTTGTTTTCAACATTAATAAGAAATGTTTCTTGACCACCAAATTAGCATATTAGAATGATTTCTGAAGCAACATGTGAAAAACTAGAAATTCAGCCATCATAGAAATAAATTACATTTTAAAATATAGCAGTTGAAATAGCAGTTATTCTAAAATTGAGAATGAGACCACACATTTTTGAAGAAAATTGTATATAAAGTAAGTAAATATATTTTTTGTTTCTTGTACATGGCAAACTGCAAAAATAAATGGTGAAAACTTACGCTGTCATCTGAGCAGTAGGGGCGCTCTTGTACCAGCACAGGTCGTTGCTGGTTGGAGCTGGTCCAGGAGGCCGTGTCTGCAGGCCAGCTGAGGGGATGTATGTTTCCTGGAGCTGTTCCAAACCCAGGTGATCATAAAAAAGGGTTCTTCCCTCTGCTCCCCCATCCTCACACCTCCCTTCCTCCCCTGGGAGTCCATTAACATAAACCAGCCCGTCTGTCTCCTCATAGTAACCGTTCTCAATATTTTCATGTTCCTGCTCCTCCTCCTCATTCTCTTCGTCATTAGCATTGGGGCACGTCTGAATCCCCAGCGTCACGGCTGTAGTCTCCAATGGGCTGATCTCAGATATATCAGTGCTAGAGCGAGAGCCAAAGTAGTTCTCCACAAAGCCTTTCTTCACCAGGTCTGTGCTGCTAGTGACTGATGTACTGGACTGGGCGGCTGTCTGAGGCTCACTACATGCTTCTGGCCCCAGAGCTACACCACCTGGAAGTTCTGTCTCAGTAGAACCTGTCAGCCTGTCAGGAGCAGAAGTTTCACAGTGGGACTGGAGAGCAGAGTGCTCATCATGACACACAGGCCCATCTCCATGACTGATGGGGGCTTTTTGTTGAGCCAAAACTCTAGAGCTCGATTGCAAGAGGCTGTGAGATTCTCCCGAAAAGATGAGACTCTGTTCCTGCACCAGGATGCTGGACTTCCTGCTAGTGTCCTCTGTCTCCACCTCATCATCCGAGGGGAGGGAGTTAATGGAGGTAAGGGAAGACTGGACTCCGCTGATGCCGCTGGTGCTCTCTGGATTTAGGCCCTCCAACGCAGTGGTTCCTCTGGAGGCAGGGCTGAGCGGAGGTGGTCTCTGGTGGGTGCTCTGTGGAATAAGCTCTGTAGGTGCCTCGAGGCCAGAAGAAGCAAAAGGAGATGGAAAAACTGGTGCTAGTTGTGTCGCAGAACTGGGCTCGCTCTCGATTCCTGAGTCTGAGAGCCTGGAGGAGGCTTGAGGAACGCAATCATTCCTCAGTGCGGCTCCACAAGCTCCAATGTACGTGGCGCCATCCCCAACTCGACTCTTGAACTCAGAGAAATCGGTCTGTGTGATCTCTGGAACATCCCTCCTGGGGGTTGGATCTGAGTGTTGCGGTAAGAGAACGGTGACCTTATCGCCCTGGTAGGGGTCCTTGTCGCTTGGTCTGACATCAATATGTCTGAGCCCAGCAGGTGGATGTGTCAAATCAACTCTGGCAGCTGCACTCTGTGTGGCTTCTGCTCCAGTACCTGCCTGGGGCCCAGCCTGCATTTGCAAACTCAAAAGATTGGAAAAGCTGTCGCTCTGGACACTGACGTTGCCTTGAATGTCACTTGTGGTACAGTCTTTAGCACTCGGAGCACAATGCGTGGTTGTGGTTTCATTCTGGAGGATGCATTTGCCTTTATCATCTAGCTCGTCTTTCGGATTGCACTGAGCATCAACTTCTTTGGATTTGGTGGTTGGTTCGCCGAGAGGAATCTTCAAGTTCTTGTAGCCTGTGAGGACCACAGAGTCTTTTGAGGTCTGCCTGACCAGCTTCTTTGAATTTTCAGTCTTGGCATTCTTCTTCAGCTTGATGGATTTGGCTTTGGATTTGAGGGGAGGCTCGTTTTGCTCTGGCCAAGCGGTGGTGAGGGAAGCTTGCTGCTTATCCGAGCATGGACCAAGAGCTCCCAATCCACTAGCAATGCAGTCCTTTGAGTTGGACCTGTCTGCTTTAGTGGACATAGAGCCACTTCTAGTGTTATGGAGACCAAGCCATGGACCATCACGATCTTCAGGGTAAAAACAATATAGTAAGCAAGATAATGTTTGGCAGACATATTAATCATTTAATACAGGGACTGTTCCACTGGTGCAACTTGAGATTAAGGATATAATTCTGATAATTCCTGAAATGCCACATGAAGGTTCTGAAACACTATGCTTTTCATTACCAAACATATCTTTAACCACTATGTCACACCCAGTGTATCCTAAAGACATCATGAACTAGCATAAAATGGATTTGAAATACCAAACGGTCTCGTCCCTTTTTACTCTTTCTTTATAACCTTTAGTTCAGGGGTGACCAATCCTGCTTATGGAGGGCCAAGGTCCTGCAGAATTTAGCTACAACACCAATTAAACATTAAATCAAGATCTTCAGGTTTACTAGAAACATCTAGTCAGGTAGGTTGGGACTAAACTATGCAGGAAGGTGGCCTTGCAGAAGCAGGAAAGATATTCCTGCTATTGTTTGTTTAGTCTAGCAAAAGTATACTTTAAAGCTTGCATAATTGAAGCACTTTAAAAATGGTTAATCAAGTGGTTGTGACACAAAATAAAACAAGCAAGACATGGTATTAATAACTTGGGTGGAGCACCATTCTCATTGTAGAAAGCATTTTATTGGACAATATTACAAGATAATATATACAAGATAATATATACAAGATGAGTCATTAGTCATTTCAATCAATTTTCTCAGAAGACTAAATTTTAAAATGAAAAACCACAAAGCTCCAACATTAGTTGTCAACTTTAAAAGGAAAATAAATTTTGTGCATTGTTTTTTCTTATGAGCTGATGGCTAAAATCGACTAAGGGGTGTTGTTACACCTACCTTCAGTAATGGATTCTAAATATCTGTCCTCAAAGATGATTGGTAGGGAGTTCACATCTCCATCAAGATCAGTACATTCAACAGGAAGAGGTGGTAAGGACAGGAAGTAGGAAGAGTTTTTGATAGCTGTGGTCATCTGTTGGTGACTGTGAGCACTGTTGAATAAAGTAGTTAATTTGAATATCATGAAAACTGACATCTACTCTTTGTGCTAAATAAATACATTACAGTAATGATATTTTAAGACATACTGCAGTTCCTGGTATGCCAGAGCACTCTGTCTGGGGTGTTCAAGACAAAAGAAAGCTTCGGCAAATCTTTGCACCTAAAAGTTTTAAATACAACATAAGTAAGTCCAGAAATTACTCTGAACAAACATTTCTAACTATGCAACCTCAATTTTATACATCTTCGTGTGTCAGAATGCAAACAAATGCAAAGCATAATGCAAGTATGCAAATATAATATGCATATGGTAAAAGTAATCTTAGAGCTCACCCGTAGTGTGTGGTGCTCCTGGGCCAACAGCGCAGAGACACGCTCATTCAGAGACACCACTTCCAGGAAATTCCCCCACAATGCCATAAGCAGAGAGCACAGCTGCGCCAAATTCATGTTCACCAGTTCAGCCAACTCATCTGGGCTCTCTGCCCTCTGCTGCAAGATCACACATATATATACATATACTTTTATTTATTTATATATATATATATATATATATATATATATAAAAAGAGTACAGTAAACCATCTAGAGGCACCAGTCAAGCCAACTACAAGCAAAGGGAGGTATGAATGACCTTAACTTATGGTAATTTTAGATTACAGTAATGGTATAAAATTACTGAAAAATGACAAACCCCTAGAAATAAGTTGTAATGCCTATTTTTGCATAACCCAGTGAATATATATATACTTGAAAATTGATGGATACAAACTAAACCACATGATCATTCACAATGAGTTCATGATAAGTCTGGAATCAGTGAAACAAACTTTACATGATGTAATGTGGAAGTTAAATAATTTAAAATAGTGGTAACCATGGGGCCAGGGCCACTAGGGGGCCTCCGTATTTTTGGACTACTCCATGTTTGTTCGCACATAAATAAATGTAACATAGAATGAAAATAATAATAAAAAAAAAATGATATTGAAAGTGTTATACTAACTTCACTTGATATTCATGTCATACCTTGACTTGCTCACAAAGCTCATTAAGTCGGGCCTCCACATCAAGTTTCTCTAAAAAAAGAAAAGAAAAGACAGCCGAGTGAAAATGTTGTTTCTACAGCAGCAGTATGGAGTGAATGAGAGACAAGAGTCTGTCTGAAGAGCCTGTGATTGACAGCACATGAGAGGGAGCTAGAGGAACAACAGCACAGGAAGTAGGAGTCAGAGGACAGAATACCAGCAATGTTCAAACAATTAGACTGATCCAAAGTCAGCCTGAGATCTGAGATACTGCTAAAGGAAAAAGGACTAAGCTGAGCTATGAACTCCCTCACTGAAGGATACTTGTCATTGACAAACGTCCAAGTTAGGGGGAACAGAAGAAAGAAATAGAGCTAAAAAAGGACACAAATGAAAGGCAAGAGGCGTGTGGAGCCAAGGGTCGGTTTTGGAGGGACATACCTATGTAGACGTGCCTTTGGCCTGGAGGATAAGGTCTTCTGAGAACTCGTTCATAAAGGACCTGCATGCTGGGCTTGGCTAGTGGTGGGATTGCACATATAGGCACGTTTAAAACTTTCACTCTCCCCTTTTGCTGTTTGTGCTTGAAAATGAACCCTTAAATACATGCAAGTTCAGTCACGAGATACATTCGGGTCAGAAGCAGCAAAGGGTGAGTAGTTTAGCTTTGACTGAGTGAGTGAAGGTTTACAGTGAAAGTTCTGAAGGGATTTGTATTAAAGACAAAAACAAAACGGAAGATAAAAGGGTCTGCTTGCTTATACATACATACGAAAGAGGGCAGAGGCACAAATGAGGGACAAGGGCTAATTAGAAACATTATGAAGGTAAATAAGACATTAAAAGTTAAATGTCCAAAACAGCAGCTTTTCCTTAGTCTCTAAGAAGTGAGTGGGTGCATTAGTATTAGTGAGTGATGGGCTCTGATGAGATTAAAAAAAAAAAATTAATACGTGGAGGAAAATAATTCAATGCATATACAACAAAAACAACAATTTTATATATATATATATATATATATATATATATATATATATATATATATATATATATATATATATATACACACACACACACACATATTATATATATATTATATATACACATATACACACACACAGTAGCAATAAGCAAAAAAGATATGTTCAAAAAAACTGCAGCATATAAAAGTTTAATTATAATAATAAATATAATCACATATAGTTAAACAAAATTAAATATATCACAATATACAAATATTATGGAGCAATGATTCAAAAACTGAAGAAAATTAGTCCCAGGGCTTTCAACAAGCATCTCTGAAGTTACTTCCAAGGGGTCCATGGAAAAAATGATATATAATGCTAGTTTTTTTTTTCTCAAGTTCATTCAAAATAATGTACAATTTCTACTAGACAAGCTTCTTCTGTTCCATTTGGGTCAGTAATATTTTTCAATGTTTTTGAAACAAGTCTCTTGTGCTTATCAAAGCTGCATTTATTTGATCAAAAATTAAGTAAAAACATTAATATTGAGAAATATTATTAATATTTAAAACAAAATTCTCTTTTAATATATTTATAAAATGTAATTTATTCCTGTGATTACGGAAGCTTGTTTCTGCCATGGAATAAAACAATTTAAAAGATAATTGAGACTTTTTTCCTTGCAATTATGAGTTTATATCTTTTATATCTCTTTTCTCAGAATTGTGAAATATAAACTTGCATTTGCAAGTTATAAAGTCCAATTCTGATGAAAAAAGTTAGTTTGTTAGTTTATCTCACAATTCTGACTTCATAACTCACAACTGAGTAAAAAAAAAAAAAAAGAATTGTGAGAAAGTCTCAATTATCTCAATTAATTGAGATATTATAACACGCAATAGCAATTTTATATCACAAAATTTAGAGAAAGAATTTCAGAATTGCAAGGGGAGAAAAAAAAATACAGAATTGTGAGATAAAAAGTCACAATTACCTTTTTTTAAAGAAATTTTTATTCAGTGGCAGAAACAAGCTTCCATACTGTGATACCAAAGCTGAATTTTCAGCATCATTACTCTAGTCTTCAGAATCACTCTAATATGCTGATTTGCTGCTCAATAAACATGTCTCATTATTATCAATGTTGAAATCAGTAATGCTGCTTAATATTTTTGTGGAAACCATGAAACAGTCTTTGATGAATAGAAAGTACAAATAAAACAGTATATATATATATATATATATATATATATATATATATATATATATATATATATATATATATATATATATATATATATATATATATCTATCACTTTTGATCAATTTAATGGATCCTAGCTGAATAACAAGGTGAATAACATTTTTACAGTGCCCAAACTTTTGGAAGGTAGTGTATATTTCTCACACATACAAACTGAAGCTCAGTGGTTAAACTGGGTTTAGTAATGAAAGTTTGGTTAAAATAACACCCTTCTGAAATATTAATTCAAATGTTAAAACAAATTTAAGCAAAACATGTAAATTAGTTACCAAAATGCCTTATACAGGGTCAATGATTTCGTTCTTCCATTTTATTCTTTCAGTTCTGACGGGACTACATACCTAGCTCCATGCGCTGGGATGCTGGCAGATTCTTGGTCAGGGAGGTTAAGTAACAAAACAGGCCCTGATATGCCCGCAGCAAGCTGGCACACATGTTCTCGTGCAGGCTGAAGGCATGCTGTAGGCACTGATCCGATACCAGGAAAGATTTGCCCTGCAAATAATGAAAGTGGGCTTGATGCATCACTGAACATTATATGAAAAGCAGGAGCATTAAGAGTTTTTGCACTGTGATCAAAGCCAGTTCCCCTTAGAGATACAATCTATTATGTTTGATATGTGTTTTCTATTCAATGAAGGTATAAAACTGAGTTTTAGTGAACTCTAGAGCTCACTATGCTCTGTCAGGCACCTACATGGCAACTGGGGTCTCAAGAGAATTGCTGTAATGTAAAAATCACATCATCTCATTTACTGCACAGTAACAGCTCAAGCCTTTTAGTTACATAATGATGTCTATTTATGAACAGCCTTAAAGCTCACACTGATATCATGAGAAAAATCACTGCCTCTGTACTTTGCTTTTCAGATGCAATGTCAGCAAAGTGTTTTTGACTAATTGGATTGAAACAAAAGACACTGCTCTCATTTAGCTTAAAAAAAAAAAAAAAAAAAAAATTCAAAAAAGCATTTGAAGTCAATGAAACCTGTAAAATTAATACATAAAAGTGGCTAAAAAAAAATTATCTTGCATTTTAGAGGTTGATTCAGTAGAGTAAGGATATCGGTGTGTGTGTGCAAGTGTGTTTGTGTCATTACATCTGGTGACAGCTGCTTGACGTAGGTGGTGCCAAACACCACAGATTCCAGTGGTGGGATGAGAGAGTCTTTGCTTTGTGCCGGACCGTTACGATTTAACCAGGTGCTTTTTACTGGCCGCGGGAAACTGACGGGACAAACACTGACAGTCAAATTCAGCACACACATTTCTACTTTTTTTTATAATAAAAGCACATTTCAAAAGGTGCCAGCTCAAAAGTATTTTTTCCTCAATGAAAAGATGTTTTGTTTAAATAAATGAAAAATACTTTTGACAAATACACTCAAATTCAAAGATGTGGGCTCAGTAAGATGTTTCAATGTTTTTGAAAGAAGTAATATTGTGAAATACTATTATAATATTTTATTTAATTTTCTATTTCAATATAATGTAATTTATTCCTGTGATGGCAAAGCTGAATTTTCAACATCTTTACTCCAGTCTTCAGTGTCACATGATCCATCAGAAATGGTTCTAATATGCTGGTTTGGTGTTCTCAAAATATTTCTTATTATTCTCAATGTCAAAAACAGTTGTGTTGCTTAATATTTTTGTGGAAACATTTTTCAAAGGGTTTTTTCCCAGGATATTAATGTCAGTCTATGTCAGAAAAGTATATATATATATATATATATATATATATATATATATATATATATATATATATATATAAACTCTAAACTTTTGAATGGTAGTGTATTTTAAATTATATTAGATATCTTGACATATGTAGGTTCAGTTCTCAGTGTACTGCTGACCTGATTAGAGGTTGATGCAGGGCCACCAGTGATGCGTGGATGGTGGCAGAGATGACAGACAGGTGAAAGTAGTCAAACATGACGTTGACATGCTGGTGGATGCCTCTGTGGAGGCTAAAGTGCAAACGCAGTGTGCGACTGCTGATGCTCTGGAGAGAACTAGGGTCCTCGGGCCTGAACACAGACAAAAACCAACACTGTTATATGGTAAACAATTGTTTTAAGTAATATTCTTTGTTTGTTCAAATCCTTAACCCTAAATATAAGCAACGGTATAATCTGAAAATAGCATTCAGTTATTCGTCTACATACGAGTAGTCGCCATCGGTGAAGAACAGGTCCAAAGACAACTGAAAGTCCATTTCATTTAAGGACTCTTCCACCTGCAGGGGAAAATATACCATCACTAGTGATGCATACAGAGGTACACTGAAACAATAATGTGGCTGTTGTTTGAGTCACAAGAGTCGCTCACCTTCTTTGCATCTAGCAGAATCATCACTTTGAATACAAGGACATCGTTGACAACAATCTCCTCATTTTTGTAAAGGATCTGAAAGGTTTTGCTGCAGACCACATCATCTTGAACTGTTGCTGGGAAAGCCAGATCTGAACCTGTGAGAAAATGCACATTAAAAGGGCTTTACAAAGCTTAGATAGATGTGCTACTCTTCCATGTGAACCTATATATATAAAAAAAACAAACATACCAAACAGTCAGTTGGCTTAACGGAAATAATCTGCTTTTTTTTTTTTTAAGTTTTCAATCGTTCTGTTGTCTGTTTCTGGCTTATTTGTGTACATGCAAATATGGCATGACAAAGTGAACCAAATACAAGTTTGACATCAGTGGCATCAACATCAACCTTTATTAGAGTCTGAGCATCTTGCAACAAAATGTATCAATGTCAACCCACATTACACATGCTTTTCAAACACAAAGCTAAAAAAATGAATTAAATAAAATAAACATCTGACTCATACATACTGCCCTGATACTTCTATGAGGAGAGAATTTGGAGGAAAAAAAGAAAAAGAAAAAAATCCCTGGACAGATAATGATGCATCTCATCACATTTCACCACAGGCTGAAAGACATTACACACTCCAACAGACACAGAGCCTGTTAAAGTGCAAGCAAAGATTCTTTCAACCTTTCAATTCTTTCTTTTAACAAGTTATTCAGTCAAGAGCAGTGAGTGATTTTCTCATTTTCTTTTGTTGTTTGACAGATAGCAGCCTAATACAATAAACCTGCTGCTGTCACTAAGACCTAATGCACAGATCCTATTGACATGCATCCAACTTCTTTCCCAACAGATAACGTTCACTTAAGACATAACCAACTGTGTTTACATGAATATTCGCCAAGACAGGCATTTCAACATAAAAGTGTGTGTATTTGACCGTTTGAGTGCAATAAGGTGCGAAAGACAACTAAAGACACTGTCAGAGAGGCGGCTTGCCCATTAAAGTCATTCAGATATCACATGCCGTTGCGATATGTACATTTGCGATATTTCGGTAATTTCTATATATCGTGCAGCCCTATTAGGTATAATTAGGAAAAAACTCAAAATTCATCATGTGAAAATGGACATTGCGTTAAAATGGAAACTTTAAAACATTTTAGCGGGCAGTGTCGTTTCATATTACAAAATTTATTTAAACTTTTATAATCAACATTTTTTCTAATCTTGACAAAACACATTGTCGGAAAGGTCAGAGACTCAAGGTTCCATATTTGGTGGCTGTTTTGTGATAGAAGTGATACTGTGACAGAAATGTATTAATTTGTGACAGCAGAATGCGTAAAAAAAAACAAGCAGTGGTTTTTGTATTAAGGCTAAACAATCTCATAGAAACATCACATTTTGTGATATCAACTTCAAATTTGGAACACAACTTGGTTAGACACATGGCTTTGATTTTATAGCAATTTTAGAGTAAAAAAATATTTTGTATTAAATAAAAAAATAAAAAAATTAAATGATCTGTTTTACCTAGGGCTTGGTGATATGGCCAAAAAAGTTATCACGATAAAATTGTTCATCATAGCTGATATCGATAATTATCACAATAAATGTCAAATCTTTATTTCTTTCCAATTTAAAGGTAGATTTTTGCTCCTTAGTGAAAGTTGTAGAAACCAGACAGCTAATTGTGTTTTTTTCTCATCAGAATATGACAAACACTTACATATTATAAAATGTTTTCTCTCTTAAAATTGCACATGTGACAGTAGCTTGAGTTGGGATGCAGATGTAAATTTGTGTTCTTTAACAAAACAACCGTCTGTAAAATTGTAATAACCTCATTTGTAAAGAGTAAAATTTGGTTTTCCATAGTATTTGGATCATGTTAACCAGGTAAAACCACACATTGCACCTCACTACCATGGTAAAATGTAACTAGGCTATATGGTTTCTATGGTATTTGTTATGAAAAACAGAAGTCTAAAGACATTTAGTATAAATACAAATGCACAAAAACCACTATAGCTTAATAATAATAAAAAAAATACTGCAATTTTATTACATTACTCCTTTAATGTCTACATTAATAATATAATCAAATTTGATATGAATATATCCCACATTTCTGCCACAATCCCATGGTTTCAGTTAGTGTTACTACAGTAAACAATAAATGTTGGCGGCTTGTTGATTGAAAAGCCTTCTATCGTTTTGTCATCAGCGTCAGTGTTGTTGAGAAAGTCAATGCTGTTTCATCTGGCTTTAAACAAGCTGAAATCACAATGCATTTGATTTACTGGCAAAACTCGATAAGGTATCAGGGATCATCAATCCATACAATAAAACTTAAAGTCCCTGTAAAGTCAATTCTGAGAATTGTTTCTAAACACATTATAAATGTTACAAATGTATTGCTGAATACAAAGACTGTGAACTATGTAGTACTGAAGTGTGAAGTAAGAGCGTTTTTCACCAATTCTGTGTTCAGGATTTTTTGGGCGGAGTTAAAACGGGGGCTCGATGACACACTGGAGCCACCGAGCATGACCCCGCCCCTAACGCTACAGCGGCTCACCCGCTCAATCTCGAGTGTCATTACCGTTAGTAATACAGCCTATATATACAGCCTTTTGCTAGTTAGTAATGACTTCCTCACGCAAATGCATATTACCTGGTTGCGATAATATACAAAACAGCTCGGTCGGTCTCCTTATTTAAATGTCCTAAAAACGATGATATGAAGAAGGGGTGGATTAATTTAGTCTCTGCAGTGATAATTTTACACCAGATAGTTTTACAAACTTTCATCAGAGACAACTTGGATTCACTGATAATGGGGCCTTGGCCTTCATACTCCCGTCCCACCGATAACTGATGATATGGGGCCGGACAGAGTCTCTCCCGTCCCAGCCTTCATCCTCCAGTCTTGCGGCGCTGACATCTGTCGACAACAGTCAGCAGTATGTGACCACCAATGAGTCCAAGTTGCCTTTTGTGCTTATGTTATGATTAGGAGGTAGTCCACAGTAACTCTACTAAATTTTGCAACCCTCTAACGTGATTCTTTTGTTTATATGCATCAGTACGTTTGACTCGTTAGACAAGTAAGTTGAGACGGCAGCTCTCGCGAGTGGGTGTGGTTTCAGCGCAGACAGCAGACACGCCTCCAGCATTTGAGAGCAGAGAGTACCGATTATTTTTTCATGATTTTGATAACTTATTTCATTTACTTGGCAAATTTTTTTTTAATCATTCAAATTTGGCTGGGTGGTCAATAACACATTTTTCTGTGGTGTAACAAACTCAGAACACATACTTTATTATGGCTTTACAGGGACTTTAAATTACATTATAAAACAGCTAGCATCATAGATTCAAGCCCAA
The DNA here is from genome assembly GCA_037101425.1 of Elopichthys bambusa. Lineage (NCBI taxonomy): Eukaryota > Metazoa > Chordata > Actinopteri > Cypriniformes > Xenocyprididae > Elopichthys > Elopichthys bambusa. Next base: position 10,216,331 of record CM074443.1, read on the forward strand.
TTAATGTTCTTCTTTAATTAATAAAGAATATAAAACAGCTCATTTAAAATGTAGTTTTACAAACAACATTTTATGAAGCTTAAACATACTTATTTTGTTGAAAAATCACTTGATTATCAACCATACCACCATCAACTGCACTGAATGTGGCATGTTCATTTGAGGTGTATGAGCGTTTTTACCTATGGGATGCAGCAGACTGGCTTCCACCCTCTGTGGGATCCGTGGTGGCACTTTCACACCGGCTCGGATCTGATAGAACCTGTCAATACAGGAAAACAATTTTATCAAGCATTCCAAAAAAAAAAAAAAAAAAAAAATAGCCATAGACATTGCAGTTGTTAAAATGTATGCCTTTTCCCCCCCGCATCTCTATTACACAAACACATAAAAACAAACAAGAATTATGAACTGCATCACTATCTAAACAACCTTTTTTTTTTTCTTACAGAGAACAGCCAATGTAAGTAAAGCCTCTATTCAGCAGACAGAAGCCAGAAAAGATGTACAGTCATACAGAACCCTGCAGTTCACTTGACACAAAACCATGTTAACAATCACAAAATGAGGCATGAACACTATATTGCTACACTTAAGAGCTTACTCAGAGCAAAGACAAACTTTCTGTATAGGTAAAGCTATGGATAAGGATTTTTTTTTAATTACAGAGAAAGCATTAAATAACTGATTGAAACAACACACCATATACCACAGTTTAGATGCACTAACGTTCAAAAGTTCAGGTTGAGAAGGTTTTATTATATATACTGTTATTCAGCAAGGGTGCATTAAATTGATCAAAAGTGACAGTACAGACATTTATAATGTTACAAAAATTTCTTTTAAAAAAAAAAAACAAATGCTGTTCTTTTTTTAGGGTTCATCTTCATACACATTTTGCCAGTACATTTCCATGACTTTTGAGGCAAATATTCATGACCTACTAACCTTTCTTGGTTTATTTATTTTTCTAAAAAATTTTCCAGGCCTGGAAATTGCTATTTTAAAATTCAATGAATTTTCCAGGTTTTCATGATGGTACAAACCCTCTATTTTTTACTTTCTATTCATTCATGAATCCTGAAAACAATATATCATGGTTTTCACAAAAATATTAAGCAGCACAACTGTTTTCAACATTGATAATAATATGAAATGTTACTTGAGCACCAAATTAGCATATAAGAATAATTTCTGAAGGATCATGTGACACTGAAGACTGGAGTAATGATACTGAAAATTCAGCTTTATCATTACAGGAATAAAATAAGTTTTAAAATATATTCAAATAGAAATCAGTTATTTTAAACCGTAATAATAATCTTTCACAATAATACTGTTTTTTTTATTTATTTTTTAAATTATTATTATTGAATTAGCTATTTTCCAGTGCCTGTATTTTTTCCTCTCTCACCACAATGAATCAGTCTACAAATTCACAACTTGGGTAAAGCCTAATTTCTTTTGCCATGCCACTGCAGATTCAGCAATGCAGGAAACACTGTCAGAATGTTTTAATACAGTGTTCAGCAGAAAAATGCAGTTTAAAAACCATTAATTCAACCAAGCCTCTTGAAAATGGATCATTTCTGTTTTTTTAAAAAAATGAAACCAGTCAGCTTTTCTTCTTAATGTGGTTCTGAGAAAGGAAAAAGCCACCGTGATTGCCAAAGAGAAGTCTCATGTCCTCTTAGTTCTTCATTTCTACTTAGAGCTCGGCTGAATAAACTGGACACACTGATCTGATCAGAGAGCTCCAGCACATGGCTGTATCCACACAGCTCTGTTTATATCCTGTTCCCCATCCTCCCATGCATTTGCAATGAAAGAGGAAGTTCAGGCAACCAAAATAGAGCTGCAATTATCCTTCTGACGAGAATATCATGACATCAAAAGCACACGGAGGCACTTATTGGGATGTGAGGAGATGGGTAAGAATACTTAGTCAACGGGCTGGCTGGAACGCGGATCTGGGAACAGGAACAAACAACCAGTCCCCTTACAGGAGCTGAAGAGTAGAATGAGGGTTGCGTTAAGCTTCCTGTCGCACAGCTGAGCAAACCCAATGGCTCTCTGTTTTAGTTAGACCCACGGCGACAATGTCAGCAGATGTGGAATGTTAGCCTGAGGTTGAAAACTGCTGTGCTGACACCAAACAACCCTATTAACACGGCCGATAACACAGCGTTTCTTCCTTTTCATTTGAAAACTACCACTTTAGATGTTTACACTGCAACATAAAAAGTGTGAAGTTGCAAAAACTTACAACCAGCGTTGGGGAAAGTTACTTTTAAAAGTAATGCATTACAATATTACATTACTCCCTAAAAACTTTTTATGGAAAGTAATCCATTACATTAGCTTTACTTTTTCTCAATTGGGCTGAGCTTGCTTGTTTGTTTGTTTTAATAACAACAACAAAAAAAGTTCTGTTGTTGGCAAGTGTAAAGACCCTTTCACAAAACGTTTAATGAATATGCCTCAGGCGGAAGGAAATGCACAAATTCATATCTGCACAGTGTAATTTCTCCTAATATGGGAACAGTATAAGTGTCAGCTAATAAATGGGAGAACAAAGTAATTTGTGTTACTTATTTAAAAAAGTAACTCCAACATTTTCTTGTAAATTTAAAAGTAATGCCCTACTTTACTATTTTTTTTTTTTTTTTTTTTTTAAGTAATCTATTTACCTAACTAACATTACTTGTAATGGGTTACCCCCAGCACTGCTTACAACATCTCTTTACATATTTTAGAACAAATTACATTTTTACTTTGGATATCTAGCAAAAATAACTTTATATGCTAGTAAATATCATACTCATACCGCCCACCCCTAGTTATATTTAGTGACTGGTTTTGAAATGTGGGCTGCACTTGTAACTTTACCCTTACCTGTTCTGAATAAAACTATGGCTTTTCATAGAGAACAATAGGCTCTAGAGATTACATTACATTAGGATCTTGTGTGTTGAAATGCCCCCGTTTCCATACTTAGGATAATTCTAGGTATGGAGTGTTCAGAAATTATCTGTACTGAATTTGGGTAATTTCAGGTTTTTGACACATAGATCAAAACTTGTTAACCTCAATTGTATTATTAGATTCTCTGCTAATAAAAATCTCTTCCTCATATTAAATATGTAAATGTATTATATTATTATATTATGCATTAGTGGGGTTTGCTCATACTTAGCATTGTTTAAATTGCTAACCCAAAGTATGAAACTTTGCATCCTGCACCATTTGTCCTACAGATTTGACTAAATCCTGAAATTGTGCATTTTGTCAAAGAATTTGTTCACCCAAAAATGAAACTTCTGTTATCATTTACTCACCCTCATGTCGTTACAAACCCACAAGACTTTCGTTTTTTCAGAACACAAATATGTGAATAAAAGCCTAAATTAACTCTGTTCATCATAAAGCGATTGTGACTCTTCAGAAAATCTGGACTAAACTGCTCAATTCATATGGATTCATTAGGATCTCTTTATGAACTTTTTGAAGCGTCAAAGTGTGGACTGTCAATGGAGGGACAGAAATCTCTCAGATGCGTAAATTATTGAATTTTCATTGTTGAGTAAGGTGTGGTCACATTAGTGACATTTCTGTGAATTTTTGCAGTCAAAAAAGATCCATTGTCAAAAGTGTAGTGATGCATGAAGCACCTCTCACATAGAAGCCACTTTCAAACTTAGCAAAATCTGCCTGTTCAAGCAGAAACTCCCAAACTCACATCACATGAACTTGCTCCCAACTACATGGATTCCTACTGAATTAAATTGTTTGCAGAGCAACAGTAAATGTGAACAGTGACCACACATTTAGACTGCAATTTAAAGCTTATAATATTGCAGTTACTAATGAGGTTACCAGCAAACTGCAGAGTAACTCTGTAGTATTTACTCTGTTCATTTGGCAATCGGCAAGTGTTAATTTTGGGTCCTGACTGTAACTGACTGAAAAAAAATCAGTTTGAAACAGCAAGGTAACCCCTCAATGCAAGCCAACTCATGGAGAATCAATCTGCAACATTACGCATAGTTGTACAAGCAGACACTTGTGACGTGCCAGAACAGAAATAGTTGTGAGGAGACGCCTTAATTATGAATTCTAAGGAGAGCTGGTGCACATATAGATAGAGAAGCGGAGACTCGTGCCGGCAAGCAGAGGCAGGAATTATGGAGACTTGGGGAAGAAAAACATGAGAAAATCCAATAGGGATGTGAAGCATGTTCATACTTTTGAATATCATTCAGTTTTGACTTCCTTCCAAAGATAACATTTTATGTAAATACATGCTGTCGTTCCCCCACCTAGACAAACTTTCTAAAGTAAAAAATCCATCTTGATGACGAGCAGGTGCCTGATTAAACATTATCATACTAGGAAAATGTTTTCTTGTGCTATTCCTTTGTTGTTTTCCCAACCTGGAATGACACTTTTTACAGAATAAGATATTTAGTGGAACAGAAAGGTATTGGAACATGTTCTTACCCTCTTTGGAAGAGATCCACATTGTAGAACTTGTGGAGCTCCACAGAGAACTCCACCGTGGCCTGGACCTCCGTCATGCTCGATTCAGGGCTGGAGGATGGCCTGTCTCAAACGATCTGCAGCAAAACTGTGCAGATACAGAACAAATAAACTAATTTATTAGTTATGTCATCCCTAGTGGAAGGAAGAAATTGGAACAAATTTCTACACTGAAATTTAAACAGAAAAATAAATTAAAACATATAGAAATGTGCAAAAAATGTTAAGAAAATATGCATGTGTATCCGACAGTATATTAGAGTATGCATATGCATATACTAACAGAATAACCTATTAAGTATCTGGCTTTGTGTGAGGAACAGATCAAAATATACACTACCACATTCAAACAAATGTTTTTTTTTTTTTTTTTTTAAAGGTTTTTAAAAGAAGTCTTGTATTCAACAAGGCTGCATTTATTTGATCAAAAATACAGTAATAACTTTAATATTGTTAATAGGGTTGTCCAAAGTACCGACTTCTATACCAAGTCAGTACTGAATGTGACAATACCATCTTTGAAAGCAGGATCCCTAATATATCCGCTGACAGAAGCCTGCTATCAAACGTTCCCATGTGTATCGGTGTAAGCACTCAGTAAAGAGTGTCAAAAATGTCTATTTACAACATGTTTTTGAAGCGTTGATCATTGCAGCCAATCACAGACATATCTGTTGAGCACGTGAACACAATGGCCAATCAGAGGTGTTTACAAATCTGCTCAATGGTGCTCAAAATGTTAGAATCATCACATTTTTTAAATTTCAGTACTAACTTGGTACCGAAGTAGGTACTTTTGACAACCCTAATTGTCAAATATTATTACAAAAGGAATCTGATGTCTATTTTAATACATTTTAAAACTTATTTTATTCCGGTGATGGAAAAGCTGATTTTTCAGCATCATTACTCTAGTCTTCAATTTCCTTCAGAAATCATTCTAAAATGCTGATATGGTGCTTAAGCAACATTTCTTCTTCTTCTTCTTCTTATTATTATTATTAATGTTGCTAACAGTTGTGCCGCTTAATGTTTTTGTGGAAACTGCTACATTTTTAGGATTCTTGGATAAAATAAAGTTTAAAAACAGCATTTGATTTAAGTATAAATATTTTGAAGCATTATAAATGTCTTTACCCTCACTTTTGATCAATTTAATGTTCCGCTGCAAAATAAGTTAATTTCCCAGACTTTTTAACAGTAGTGCAAGTTCACTAATAATCATCATAATCTGAAAAACAAAGAAATAAAAGCATACAGGTTTGAATCAACATTAGGGTGAGTAAATAACAACAGAATTTATTTACTCAAATGTAACAACTTGAATGTTATTCATGACAATCCATAACTGAACGTCTCAAATGTGCATCTCAGGCACTTTATCACTCACTCACACTTGAAACTGAACTGAATCTAAAAGTCTAGAAGTCAACTAAAAGTCAAAAAGTTCCAAAAAGAAACCTCATGTACTTCCAAATGCAAACCAAATGCCCTTCCACTTCACCAAGCAACTCTGACCTAAGTTCATGAGACGAGTTTGACTACCTCCTGACATTTAAACTCCACAAATATAGCAAAGGCATCCACGTCTGCAAGCATGCATGAGTTACCATACAAGACAATGTATTCTCAGTGCTCAGTGCTCTTCACCTTAATATCTTTAAGCACTGCCTGTGCTTGTTCTGAATTACCACAGAATGCTTTCACACACCCCACAGGCTTTCAGAATGATTCACCCTTATTTGCAAGTCACAGTTACAGTACTGAGGTGTGATGCAAGATCCTGACAAGTCCAGCACACTTCCAGCACAAGTCCTGCGATTCGATGCAAATACCTCGGCTAATGCTGGCTAGACTCCCCCGTGGGGGTCTCTGGAGGATTTCATGTGCTTTGTGGCATTATCAGGGCTTTAGCATTCATTAATACAGATTAGCTACCTTAAATAAAAGACTGACTGCAGCCGCCGATCGCATGCAAACCACAAAGTCAAATCAGATCAACCACAGCAAGATTTTCCTTCCAAACATGTGTTAAGCTGCTGATAAGAGCGCAAGAGCCCTGTCCCACTGTCTCAGTGCTGCGTGTACAGATACGAACAACAGAAAACAGGCCTTATTTTAGTAAGGCCAGCCACTTTCCTTCCTCTGAGCTGTGACTGTGAAAATTAAGTTACCATATCACTATTACCCTACTGCTTGGCATATGTTCATATTCTTGAACGTCCTTGTGTTTTCTGCTTTCTTCCACTAACTCTCTTAACTTTAGACTTCTATAGAACAAAAGAGTTAAGCTCTGAAGAAAAAATCCCATTCATTTCTCCCACAGAGAAAAATATGTCGAGACATGCCTACCATGAGCTCAGTATGCCATATGTTTTTGTTTCAGTTTCTGTACAAGCCATAAGTCTGTTATTTCAACTTCAAAATTGTGCTTACTTGTCAAATTCCCAGTGAAATATTACATTACTTGCAATTCTAAAGATACACAATTCATAGTAATAATTTACATACACGGTCTTGAATGTAAAATCTTTTGTACACTATCTTTTAATACGTAATATTTTTTTTATGTATATGATTCATTGAAACACAAAATGGTTTAGTTTAAGACTAGAGGTGAAGAAACGTTACAAAAAGTTTACGTTACAAAAAGTGATTTGGATCGTATGTGAAGTATGTGTGTGTACTTTATATATAAAAGCGGCACATATATATATGAGACAATTATTAAAAGATATTATGAGTGCAATTGACTCACCCGTCCTGACTCGGTGCAGTATCTTCTCGCTTCATGTCAACTGATCAACACAATCCTGTATAAAAACACATTTAAACACATGAAAAGCGCATTTAAACCTAACTAATAAATGTTTAACAATGTTTCTAAAATAAAACGTTAAAATAAGCATGGGATTGCATTTGATTATTGTTATTACTAAATGTTATTATCAATTTCATTTGATTATCAATAATATAACGATTTCTTTAATATTATACAATTAAACCTGATTTGTTAAACTGATTTTGTTCTTAATTCCTGTAGGGCAGTTAGCTCTAGCGTTAGCTTGTTTTGCTTGTCAAATGACCAGCTTTCACAAACATCACACTATTTGCGTAAGTTAACAGACACGTTGTCAAACCTACAACCTGAAAGGCACCAAACAGTTATAGTTTATCAACTATCTGGCTGCTATGTAATTAAAAACCACGTACATTTATCCGCTTCGGGAATTGAGGCCTCAATCCGCGGTCTGGATTTCAGAGCGATCCCGCCTCGACGCTCCGATCACTTCGCTTCTTAATTCCTCTTCATGTCGTATAAAATTCGACAATGTCCCGTCCTCACAGCAAAGACTTAAAACTGCAGATCGGGCGAATCTGATGTAAAACGAATCACATCTCCGTACGGTGTGCGGTGAGAGTCGTAGACCGTAAATATTGTCTAAACTTGCTGTAAGAGTGAGTTTAAGGGAGGCGCTCACAAGCCGGTACAACACCGGTCACTATCAAAGGCGTTAATATATGATTCCTGCCCTTATTATTTATTGAAGACGTTATTCACTCCCTTCCTTATGATTCACTTCAGACACTTTAGTTTTTGAAAGTGTTGGAGAAAACAATAAAGATAAATATTATATTATAATGATCTATTATGATATGTTGTTTGCAAAACAAAACTGCAAAACAGACTCTTAATCCCAATGAAAACTAAAGTAATTTTATATATTAAAAAAAATTGCTGTTCTTTTATCCAGGTTAGTTGGGTGTGCCTGTTTTTAAATGGTTTTGGGTACATTTCAGCTGACCATGTTAAACTAGTTAAGACTAGCAAACCACCTCTGGCTGGTTTAAGTCATTTATTTATTTTTATTTTTATTTTTTTTCTTATTTTCCAGCTGAGATATCTTTATCAACTGGACCAAACTAAGAGACATAAAACTCTCCCCCCTTAGCACTTAGTAGCATGCAGAACAAATAGTCAGAAGCAGACTGTGCATATAGATCGTTTTAAAACACCGTGTGAGTTCTTGTTTTTAATGTTGGTAATATAGCCTATACGAGCAAGAATGTAATTTTTCCAAATAAGTTATGACACACGATTGCAAACGTGACATTGATTTTAACAGCTCAACAAACAAACATTTATTTACATTGATTTTATCAGTTCAGCAAACAAAAAGGTAAAGTGATGTACATTTTAAACACAGTACTGCCAGAATTGTTTGCTCTATTTTGAAACGAAACTGCAAAAACTGTAACACACAGCGGTGTTTCGTGAACGAATCTGCGGCTTGAATCATGAGAGTCATGATTCAATGACCTATTCATAAATACAGCCACTTGCTTCGTTGCTGAATGAATGAAATGACTCGATTACTCAATCATTAAGACAGTGACTTACCGCCACCTACTGGTGGTATTAGTTTAATATTTAAAAGTACCACTTCGTTCCCTTGCCATACTACACAAGTAGTGCGTCTTTCATCTTATTAATTAATATTGATTATTAATAAGACAAGACAATATGGGGAAAACTCCTTTTTCTCAGATTCTGAAGCCTTTATACAATCACGCAGTGTGAACTGCACGGCCATTGATTCGTGAAGTTAAAGAAAACGAACTAATGATGGGGTGGAACGCTTGAGCCAATGGTGAGTGAGCCCGCCAAAAGGGGCGGGGTCTCAGGCTATATAAGCGGCCGTCTCACCATGGCAAATCGATTCATTCTCCTTTAGTGACACAGATATCATCTCTTCGCTTGATCTACGAGACTTAAAGCCGCCTTCACCTGAATGAAGAGCAGAAGAGCTTACCAAGTCATGGCGCGTTCCCTACTCTGCCCGCCTGCATCCTTCTGCCTCTCACCTCTGTTGACGGTGCCGGGCAGAAAGGATATGAAAAGCTGCCTCCCTTGGATTAAGCTGTAGCCGCACACCTGTGTCCACCCACTGCCATTGGATGGAAGGCGAAGAACGCCCACCCATCCAAGCCCTGCCGTACCACCTCGGCCCTCGCTGGACAGGCGTACACCTCGGCCGGTCAGGCAGCTTCTGCTTTGCACTCCATGGCGGTACTCCAGGTGTACCAAACGAAGCTCCTCAGAGACCTGGATGAGGCTTGGCACAACTCAGCCACCTTCAAAGAGGACCTGGCCCTACGCACCACGAAGACCACGGCTCAGGCTATTGGGCATTCGATGGCCAGCCTGGTGGTGCTGGAACGCCACATATGGCTCAACCTGACCGAGATCAAGGACGCAGACAAGGCCGTCTTTCTTGACTCACCAGTCTCCCCCACTGGTCTCTTTGGGCCCGCCGTCAATGGTTTCGTAGAGCGCTTCACAGCAGCACAAAAGTCGTCCCAGGCCATGCAAAACGTTTTGCCGAAACGCTCCAGTTCCTCTGCTTTAAGCCGCCCTAAGTCAGCGCCAGCTCAGCAGCAGCCACCTAAAGACAAGCCGCCAGCCACTAAGCCCGCGCCACGTTCTGAGCACAGACAGCGCTCGCGCTCTGCTAGGCGCCACCCTCCTCCGATGCGACAGGAACCCCGGCCCAAGATAGTGCTGGACCCTGCGCCTCAGAAGTCGGCCTGATGTCCAAGAGAGGAAGAGGAGGAGGCTAAGTCCAGCCACGGCCGGACCGCCCTCCAAAATGCCTCGCTCACTTTTCCTGTCACCCCGTTTTGTTCCGGGTGCTCAAGAAAAAGTGTTTGTTGCACAGAGCCTGTTCAAATGCCCTGGCAGTGCACCACTGTGACACGCACCACAGTCCCTCACAGTGACTTAGTGCCAGAACTAATTCAGCCCCTCGCCACACGGGCCGAGGCCTGGCAGGCCATCCCTGGATTGTCAGCTTGGCTTCTGAACATAATAAAACGAGGTTATGTACTCCAATTCGCTCAAAGGGCCCCGTTTTTCAACAGCGTGGTCCAAACCTCTGTGGAAAGCAAGGATGCACATGTCCTGTGTTCCGAGGTAAACACCATGCTGGCGAAAGGAGCCATAGGAGTGGTTCGTCCAGCACAGAGCGAGTCAGGTTTTTACAGCAGGTACTTCCTCGTTCCCAAAAAGGATAACGGTCTCAGACCCATTCTCGATCTCAGACATCTGAACAGGGCCCTGATAAAGCGCTCATTCAGAATGATCACTTTGAAGCAGATCTTCCCACAAATACGCCCGGAAGACTGGTTCTTTACCCTGGATTTGAAAGACGCTTATTTTCACATCCAGATAGCCCCCTATCACAGGCGATTCTTGAGATTCCTCTTTGGAGGACCCAACCATGGTTCTCTGAGCTATCTCGGCTATCGCCCTTGGAGCCATGGCCAATCCCTCTGAGACGGGACCTCCTCTCCCAAGCGAGAGGGACAATATGGCACCCCAGACCCAAGCTGTGGGACCTTCATGTGTGGTTTCTCAATGGGAGCCTGCAAGCCTCCCCGAGAATGTCTTAAATCTCTCAGGCCAGAGCTCCGTCTACGAGACATCTCTACTCCCTGAAATAGGCCATCTTTGCTGCCTGGTGTACAGCCCGGGGCGAGGACCCACTGACTTGTGACATATCCCAGATATTGTCCTTCCTTCAAAACTTAATGGATAAAGGCCGTACTCCCTCTACCCTAAAAGTCTATGTTGCAGCTATAGCAGCTTCTCACGCTCCTATAGCGGGGCAGTTGATAGGAAGAAACGACCTTGTTGTTTGCTTCCTTAAGGGATCCAGAAGGTTGAATCCCCCTCGTCCCTAATGGTTCCTACCTGGGATCTTTCTGTGGTTCTTAGAGGCCTTAAAGGCCCTCCCTTTGAACCAATCCAGACTGCCGACCTACGACCCCTGTCGCTGAAAACTGCCTTGCTGCTAGCTTTAGCATCAGTTAAGCGTATGGGAGATTTACAGGCGCTCTCTGTGAGCCCCTCGTGTCTTGAGTTTGGGCCGAACGACTCCAAAGTAGTCCTGAAACCGAGACATGGTTATCTACCCCCTTTAGGGCACAGATGGTAGTTCTCTCTGCTCTTCCTCCTTCTCAGGATGAACAGGAGTTGAACCTACTCTGTCCTGTCAGAGCCCTGAGGTCTTACATTGACCTTTCATCAGGCGGAACAGCTTTTTGTCTGCTTCGGTGGCCACACAAAAGGTTTTCTGGCCACGAAGCCCAGGCTTTCCAGATGGATAGTCAACGCATGAGCTGCTGTGTCCAGCTTATGGTTTTCCATTATGGCCCCGACCACGTCTGGGCGTAATCATGTTCTGCGCTCTCTATATATGTACCCTAGGCCCCTCCGGTGCCCTAGTTATGGGCTTGAGTGGATGACAACAGTGTTTCAGTACCCCGTTGTCTGGGCTACCCTGTCTTGAGTGTCTGTCGCGAGCCCTTTTTCAAGTGCTCTGCACTGATGCTCGGTCGCCCCCCTGCGTAGCACGATGTGATTGTACTGTCCCCATAGCGTCTTGTCTTATTAATAATCAATATTAATTAATAAGACGAACAACGCAGTACTCATGTAGGGAATGTACTCTGTTACTAACGTAACTTCGGTTCCCTTAGATACGGAACGAGTATTGCTGTGTTACGCGCGAGACGCCTCATGCCGTCGCTTCAGTCAAATTTAATCGATTTGCCATGGTGAGACGCTCACTTATATAGCCCGAGACCCTGCCCCTTTTGGTGGGCTCACTTACCATTGGCTCGCGCATTCCGCGCAGTCATTGGTTCGTTTTCTTTAACTCCACGAACCAATGGCCGTGTAGTTCACACTGCGTGATTTGCATAAAGGCTTCAGAATCGGAGAAAAATTAGTTTTCCCCATAGCGTCTTGTCTTATTAATAATCAATATTAATTAATAAGATGTACGACGCAGTACTCGTTCCGTATCTAAGAGAACCGAGGTTACGTGAGTAACGGAGTATGTTTTTACCACCATTGCATATTTCTCTACTGAACATTTTTTATTTAAAACATTTATTTTATATAAAGTTATTTATAAAGATAAAAATGCACTGGGAAATCAATTTAAGGTGGCAAATAGTGTCCCTCAATGGAAAAGGCGTGACTGGAAGAGAGGGGATACGCAGAAGGATGTTATAAATGCCTCAGGGGGTGCTCCACCTCTTTAAAGGTAATAATATTTGGCTATGTGTTCCTTGTTTGTGTATTAAAGGTGATGTTTTAATCTGTGGACGTTTAGGCTATGTGAATTAGAGTGTTTGTGATTCCAATAAACCTCCCACAGACAGACATCATCATCTCCCGTGTCTCATCACAAATATATCAGGTACATTTAATTCCATAAATTTACTGTTATTTCATATTAGAAAGTAATTAGTATACACTGACAAACATTGTTCAAAGTAAATATAGTCATTGTTTAATGTAAGACTTGGGGATGAATTTTCACAGTAGTTTCTCTGGTATTCAAATGACTTTGGTTTTAACTTATCCCTTACTTTTATATTCCCATTCATCGCGTTCATCAAACAGCTGTGGTAAGTCGGATCAGTCTACAAACACGGTGAGTCATGTCATCCTCTCCTAGCATTGTCACCTGTTCCATTTGTCACATGTTCAGTATAGCTCTCTCTGTCAGCGACGAGGGATTTACATGTCATAAATGTAGGGAAATAGTCAGGCTGACAGAGAGAATCTCAGAATTAGAGACACGCATCCAAACTTTTGCCGGGAGCCAGAGCACCTGACATCAAAGCAAATTTAAAAGTGCTGGCTAATGCTAATCATAAATACTCTAAAATTATTATTCACGTCGGCACTAATGATGTTCGACTTCGCCAGTCGGAGATCACTAAAATTAACATTAAAGAGGTGTGTGAACTCGCAAGTACAATGTCAGGAGAAGTAATTTGCTCTGGTCCCCTTCCTGTTCGTCGGAGTGATGAGATAGTTAGCAGATTGTCATCACTCAATGGCTGGCTGTCTAAGTGGTGTCCGCAAAATAATATAGGTTTCATAGACAATTGGAAAAGTTTTTGGGGCAGACCTGACCTGTTGAAAAGAGATGGTATTCATCCCTCTCGGGATGGTGCTGCTCTTCTCTCTAGTAATATGGCACTTAGTCTTAGAGCTGAAACATGACAAACTGGGGCCCAAACTGACCGTCTTTGCTGATTTTCTATCGGAGTTAGTACTAGCTGCAGATAAAGTCCTTGTTGTTGGTGACTTTAATATCCATGTAGATAATGAAAAAGACTCATTGGGATTGGCATTTGCAGATATTCTAAACTCTATTTGTGTTAGACAACACGTGTCAGGACCCACTCATTGTCGTAACCATACCTTAGATCTAATATTGTTGTATGGAATTGATATTGATGCCGTTGAAATTCTGCAGCAGAGTGACGACATCTCAGATCATTATCTAGTCTTGTGTATACTACATTTAGTCAAAACAGCTAAACTGCCTCCCTGCCATAAATTTGGTAGAACCATCACTTCTACCACTAAAGAATGCTTTATAAATAATCTTCCTGATCAGTTTCATCGCCTTAGCATACCAGACAGCTTAGAAGACCTCGATGTTGCAACAGAAACTATTGCCTCTGTCTTTTCCAGCACATTAGACTCAGTTGCTCCTTTGTGTTTAAAAAAGATTAAGGAAATTAATCCAACGCTGTGGTACAATGAGCACACTCTGGCCCTAAAGGTAGCAGCCAGAAAAATGGAGCTCAGCTGGAAGAAAACAAAACTAGAAGTATTTCGCATTTCGTGGAGAGAGAGAATGATTGAGTACAGAAAGGCCTTAAAATCTGCTAGATCTGCCTATTTTTCAAAACTTTTAGAAGAAAATAAACAAAACCCTAGGTATTTATTTGATACAGTGGCTAAATTAACAAGAAATAAAGCTTCAACTTCTGATGTTTCCAAAGAGCACAGCAGTAATGACTTTATGAACTTCTTTACTTGCAAGATTGATAATATTAGAAAAAAAAAATTATAACCACGCAACCGTCTACTACAGTATTGCGTCAGACAGTGCATTGTAGTGTCCTTGAGGAAAAATTCAATTCATTTACTGCTTTAAGAGAGGAAGAATTGTCTAAACTTGTTAAATCGTCAAAATCAACAACATGTATGTTAGACCTTATACCGACTAAGCTATTGAAAGAGATGCTTCCAGAGGTCATAGATTCTCTTCTTAATATCGTAAATTCATCTTTATCACTAGGATACGTACCAAAAACTTTTAAGCTGGCTATTATTAAACCTCTTATTAAAAAACCACAACTTGATCCTAGAGAATTAGTCAATTACAGGCCAATCTCAAATCTCACTTTTCTGTCAAAAATACTTGAAAAGGCTGTATCATCACAACTATGTTCCTTTTTAGAAAGAAATAGTATCTATGAGGATTTGCTCTTATCATCAGATCGGGGTTGTATCTCTCTATTAGTGTTACTGGATCTTAGTGCTGCATTTGACACTATTGATCACAATATTCTTTTAAATAGACTCAAAAATTATGTTGGCATTAGTGAAATTGCATTGTCATGGTTCAAATCATACTTATCTGACCGTTATCAGTTTGTAGAAGTAAATGAAGAGAGGTCATATCGATCACAAGTTGAATATGGAGTACCGCAAGGCTCAGTACTAGGACCGTTGCTTTTCACTCTGTACATGCTACCCTTGGGAGATATCATTAGGAAGCATGGCGTTAGTTTTCACTGTTACGCTGATGACTCAGCTCTATATTTCTTCGCGCCCTGACGAAACTTACCAATTCACAAAATTAACGGAATGCATAGCTGATATAAAAAATTGGATGACCAGTAATTTCCTACTACTAAATTCAGAAAAAACAGATATTCTAATTTTTGGACCAAAAACTTCCTCACGTAATACCCTAGAATGTTGTCTAACACTTGATGGCTGCTCTGTTAAGTCTTCGTCGTCAGTTAGGAACCTGGGTGTGCTCTTTGATACCAATCTTTCATTTGAAGACCATGTTTCTAGCATCTGTAAAACCGCATTCTTCCATCTTAAAAATATATCTAAATTACGACATATGCTCTTGATGAGAAATGCGGAACAGTTAGTTCATGCGTTCGTGACCTCAAGGCTAGATTACTGTAACGCTCTACTGGGTGGTTGTTCTGCTCGCCTGATAAATAAACTACAGCTCGTACAAAATGCAGCAGCTAGAGTTCTTACTAGAACTAGGAAGTATGACTATATTAGCCCAGTTCTGTCAACACTGCATTGGCTTCCTGTTAAACATCGTATAGATTTTAAAATCTTGCTAATTACCTACAAAGCACTAAATGGTTTAGCTCCCCAGTACCTGAGCGAGCTATTAATGCATTATAGTCCTTCGCGTCTATTGCGATCTCAGAATTCAGGCCAGTTGATAATACCTAGAATATCAAAATCAACTGCAGGTGGTAGATCCTTCTCCTATTTGGCACCTAAACTCTGGAACAATCCTCCTAGCATTGTTCGGAAAGCAGACACACTCTGTCAGTTTAAATCTAAACTAAAAACACATCTCTTTAACCTGGCATACACATAACACAATATCAATTTATTTTTTCAAATCCATTAAAGGATTATTAGGCTGCATAAATTAGGTCAGCCGGAACCGGGAACACTTCCAATAACACCAGATGTACTCGTTACATCAGAAGAAGAATGGCATCTACGCTAATATTAGTCTTTCTGTTTATCCCGAGGTTTACCGTAGTCAACCGGATCCGGGCCGCATCCAGGTGAGACCAAGGACCTGCGCCTTGACACGACCACAACGCAGCCCTGAAGTATCAGCAGAGATTGAGTCAACTAGATCATCCACTGTGAAGGCCTCATCAACATGACAACCAGTGGCGCATCTCCTCAACAACCGTCCATACCGGTGTGATTAATACGATCCTCAGCTGGATGGAACTGAATTTAAAACTTTGAATGTTGCGATCCTATCTGACTCATGATAGCAACCTGAGTCGTAACAAAGCACTGTTTGCCAGAGAAGAACTGGCCCCCTGACTAAGCCTGGTTTCTCCCAAGGTTTTTTTTCTCCATTTTAACACCTGTTTGCCACCTGATGTCACCTGTTGGAGTTTGGGTTCCTTGCCGCTGTTGCCTTTGGCTTGCTTAATTGGGGACACTTGACAATTGATATTTGATATTCAACAGTGCTTTGATCTGCCTGCATTGACACTATTCTTTAAGAGCTGCTGTGCAGCCAAAATAATGTACCAGTTATCACTGTAAAGCTGCTTTGACACAATCTACATTGTAAAAAGCGCTATATAAATAAAGGTGACTTCACCTGACTTGACTTTTAACTAATCCTTAACCCTTCTAGCTATGCAAAGATCAAATTCACACATGATTAAAGACTCTAAATTAGCAGCTGGTTTAAAAGACCATCATTAGGAGTAAGACAATCTTTTATTTTCTGTTGTGTTCTTACAAACTTTTCATTTACATGTAGATTTGGACGTTTAGCAGATGATTTTACTTATCTATTATCCTATAGAAAAGAAGCAAGCAAATGTCTCTATGAAGTATAACACACTATTATTGGCAGCAAAAGAGAAAGATGCAAACTTGCATTCAGTTATGCATTCTGTAAATGATGCCCTTTGGATGCCAGTACAAAATTAATTTTTAATTTTTTGATCATAAATTATTGCACAGATGTCCTATTCATAAATTATATATATATATATATATGTATATATATATATATATATATATATATATATATAAAATAAACACAGTCAAACCAAAGTTTATTCAGACACCTTGAACATTTCATTCATTAATACAGTTTATGCACTATAGTTTAAAAAAATTCAGACAAAATTAATCTTAATTATGTCAGGTAACACTTAAGCAAAACATGATCAGGTCAAAGTGTCTGAATCATTTTTGGTTCCAAATTTTTTTTTATCAATTGTACTGGTAGTCTACTGTATGAAGACTTTCTGGATATAATATATCAGTTTACTTTATTTTGCTATCCTCACTTACATAAATGAACTATAGTGTCCTGCACCCACTTGTAAACATATACCAAAAATATAAAAAAATGTCTGAATAATTTTTGGTTTGACTGTATGTGTATATACATATATATTACACAAAAACCCAATCACTTGTGGTGTCTTATACATTTGTATACCTCTGCTGGAGATTTATAAGACTGGAATTTTTCCATTCTCATCTGAGACATCTGTGACTTTGTATTCACAGTGGATGTTACCAAGGGAACTGCTGTGTTTTAAAGCAAATGATTGTAAATTATTGAGAAGTGTTTTTCCAGTGTCCAGATACTTCTCTAAACATTATTTTTTGACTCACAATTGGCACAAAAAGATAAAATTCTTGATGTATGAGGTTCTAAAATAGATTTATTTATTTTTTACTTAAAAACTCATGGGGTTTTTTGTGTTTTTTTTTTCTCAACTGGGTCAACTGGATGTTCAAATGTGCATTTGAAAAGTTAAAAATTTGGCATTTTGTCATTACATAATGCAAAGGTATGCCTAACAGCTGGGAAATTCAGTCTTCATGTAATAACAACTCAGGGAATATCATAATCCGATAAGTCTCAGTCATTAGACTTATCAATTATTATAAAAGTCACACTTTACCTGCTTTATTTATCATTAAAGGAACTAAAGGACCAGCTCCCTCCTCCAGGGCTAATGAGCAGGTTGTCAGCTGTTCCTCAGCTCACTGGGCTGTTGCAGATCTTCAGTTAGTTGGTTTGGTGAGATCTGGGTGGGCTCCTCAGATCAGAGGCCTCCTGCATTAGACCAACATCTGTGGGAATCTGGAAAAATGATCTGGAGGTAATGCATACATTCTTACTCTTTTTTTGTTCCTTTTTCATCCCATTTTTATTATATATTGGATATTTCAACAAATCTATCTATCTATCTATCTATCTATCTATCTATCTATCTATCTATCTATCTATCTATCTATCTCAAACAACTCAAATACTTTTATTTCTAGGGAAGTTTGTCTCTACCTGTTGTGTAATGTGATCAAACGATGCATTGCCACTGGTCTTCATGCACATGGTAAGTGCCTTTAATATCAAAGATTTAGTAATATCAGTGATTTCTTGTTTTGGATCAAATAAGAATTCAGAGCATTAACATTTTAACTAGAGTCGAAAACAATAAATGCTTGAACACAAAGGGGACAAGGTGGCGCAGCTTTTCAAACACAGTGTGATTGTATTGTTCACAAAGTCAACATAGATTTCCCACAAGCAATGTGTGTTCATCAAACACACAAACACAGGGAGGAGGAGTAAAGGAATAAAAGGAAAGAATGGGTGAAGCAATAAAAGATTGATATTTAACACTGATGTCATTTTCTTTAAAGTCATGCCATTTTCCAGTATGAGCCACCTGCAGACAGACCAAACTGTGTGTCCTCAGACTAAAGATGGGAATGGCTTATTTCCAGGTAAACATCTCAAAAACAGAACATACATCCGGACTAAATGTGCTATTCTTTAACTTCAGTCTCTCTGATATCCCATAGGATTTTACATAATGACTCAGTTTAACATTGCTGAAATGGCCAGGAGAGGGATGGTGAAGAAGATGCCTGGAACAACATCTCAACATGTAGCATATAAGATTGGCCCCGAGTTCAACTTCAGGATCAACACCAGGTAAACACCTCTGACAGAGACATCTAGAACTTGTTACAACAGTGAAATATTCCAACAGGCTGTTGTACCTAAATGAAGACCAATGTAGGAGATGCTTTAGTGCTCTAAATACACTGCTTTTGTGTGGAAACAGTAATTATTGGGATCTTCAGCATATTCAATATGGAGAAAGCTATATTTGAAGCATGCTACTAAGAACATACTGTGTCTGTTTTATAAGAAAGGGCAAGTAAAAATAGCAAAAGGTTGGACCTGGAACAACTTCATGTTGTGTTATATTT
This sequence comes from Elopichthys bambusa, assembly GCA_037101425.1. Classification (NCBI taxonomy): domain Eukaryota; kingdom Metazoa; phylum Chordata; class Actinopteri; order Cypriniformes; family Xenocyprididae; genus Elopichthys; species Elopichthys bambusa. Next base: position 10,235,796 of record CM074443.1, read on the forward strand.
TTGTTGTAGACTCCAAATTGAACAAAATTGTCAATTACTATTTTGCTCCAGCAAACCTAATCAACACAGTGGCGTTCCTCAAAGAATCAGTGTTGTTGAACGAAACAGTTCAGCAAATCATTCAATTAGACAGGTTTCATGAATGAATGAGTTACCATACTAATCATCCTATTTCTGCCATGGAAAGATATGGTACACCTTTACCTTTATTTATTTGTATAGTGCTTTATACTATACAGATTGTTTTAAATGAGCTTTACAGGGATAAACAGAAAAATAGTGATTCAATGATGCAAACAAAGTTAAATTCTGCTGTAAAGCAGCTCTAAAAAGAAAATAGTGTCATTGTTCAGCTTAGGTCAGTTCAGTGTTGATTCAGTTTTGTTCAATAACTGTGTAAATATCATCAAAAATGAATCTGTAGAAAACGGTGAGGTCTTCTCCAGCTCAGTTCAGTCTGCATCTAATAATGTCAGTACAGTCAAATCAATAATATTGCCGAATATTGCGAGTACTCTTACAAGTAGTAAGAGTAGTATGCTAGTTCAGTGACTCACTCATAAAGACCAAATTGCCACCACCTACTGGGGTAACAATGAAATCTGCAGAAAGAGCAACTGAAATGCAACTGAAGACTAAATCCCAAAATATAGTTCACTTTTTACGCATACTCAAGGATCAGCATACAGCGCGTGACACAAATTTCGTCATCAAAAGAGTATGCGCGTACCGTAAGCGCACCTCCATATTTTCGTAACCACGCGTACGCGCAGGTCGCACATGTGCATTTAATTTTTTTGCAGTAATTAGTTTATCCACAAGGTGGCAACCGTGCCCTGGGGGCGTCGATTCACAAGGTAGTCAAAGAAAAACTGCATAAACAGAACAGACCAGGGCTGCGTTCCAGTCAGTGTTGGGTGAGTTACTTCAAAAAAGTAATTAATTACTAATTACATCATCAATGTTGCATTTAAAATACTTTTCTAATTACTCTGTCTGAAAAGTAATTGAATTACTCAATAAGTAATTAAACTCATTATTTATTACTTATTAAAACAGAAACTCTTCTAATAATTTAAATATGAATCAAACATGGAATAGTTTAGCCTTTTATAGCTTTTTAAAACATTTTAGCTTTATTAAAACATATACTTAAGTTTTTTAAGTAACAAATAGGGATGTCACGATACCAAAAGTCTAGTAGTTGGTACCGATACCACAAAAAGTGCACGATACTCGATACCAAAGTTGAAATACGAAAATATTTAAAGATACAAATAAAACAATGCTATATATTTTTTCAGGTAGGTCTAATAATAGTAAGTAAAAATACCACAGAAATTGAATAATCAAATATAAAATAATTCTGCATAGTCATAAAGTATAAGTTAAATATAATCCTTATTAAAGCTTTTCTTTTGTTGTTTGATTATCATTTATAATATAGACAGCCAATAATATGTCTAATAGAGAATGCGAACCGACGTCATGCCTCGTTGCATGCCGGGGTGGCGCCGCCATTTTGACAGGATCGCCCCCTATTACTTGCACTGAAATTAATACGGATATCGTTTGCAGGGAATAGAAGCTATTTTATCGCATCGCATGATAATTTTATTTATTTTTTCACTTAAGTTTTGTAGAATTTCGTTTACAATGTTGATCTGTTTACCATGTCGCACGCTGCTGCTTCAGCCAACATATGAATATCCAAATAAATCTATCCCTTACAAAAATATCCTGTGGTAATCCTGTGGTACAGCAGTACAACAAGAATTTACCACACCACAAATGAGCAGAGTTAATTATGACATGATTATCACAGCACTTTCTGTTGTACAGTATCACAAGAATTTACCATTAAATGCCATATGTGGTTTTTCTAATGTTTTTGTGTGGTAATACCAAAGCATTATAGCAGAGCAAATTATGACAGGATTATTACATCATTTACTATAAGAAATGCAGTCTTTGGTATTGCAATTGTTTTTGTGTGGTATAATCATGTAAAATATCTAGCTTCTTCCTTACCGCCTGCCATAGGCTATTCAAGTTACGGGGAAAGTGTAAACTAGCGCCACATCATTTGCACTTTTTCCGTAAGTTGAATAGGGAAGGCGTGTTCAACAGGCTGAGAGAAGTCGATTCATTTATTTGTTGGAAACGTTTATGATGCTTAAACGAGCATATTGAGTAGGCCTACAACTGTTGTCATTGTAAATATTCCCTTTTCCACGATCACAGAGGAGGAGAATCAGAGATTATGGCTCACATTCAGACACAAACAAACTATATTTTTATATTTATTTCAACAAATGACAACCAAAAACCCTAGGAGTTTGTCAACAGTTTAGTAGTGGCTCCCTGCAAGGGGACATTTTAAAAACGCTGGCTTAGTGTACTAAGATAGTGAAGATGAGCCCAGAATATGAGCGCAGCGCGTTTAATTACACATTAAGCAATTTCTTTCCATTATAAAACCGTTATGAAGAAAATGCTTAAAATGGCTTGGGCATTTTAAGTGATACTGAAAGTTTATATTTTGGTCTCATACGTTTTTCTGCACTTATGTGCTTTATTAGTAAACAGAATTTGGTCTCTTTAATATCAGTCCAAGTGCATTAAGCGTTTTCTTTACATGAGAGGACATGTAAACGTGTTGCGTTCATATTTTGGGCTCATATGCGTATCTCCACACAGTATGCTTTAATAGATATGTACAGAATTTTGTCTTGGTGTATTAAGTCACATGAAGCGTGTTTCTTGTTAAGCATTTTAATGTCCCCATTCAAGTTCTGCTAATTCACAAGCGGAGTCATACTCGCAAAAGGTAATGTTAATTATTTAAACAAACATTCAAAAACACTTAGCAATGTGATTCTTTTATTGAGTGAATAGGGTGTAATCATGCCATTATTTAAAAATGTGCCATCCGGCGTCTTCTCGTCATCTCCTCGACCTGCTTCCCTTGGTGTGTTTTTTTTTTCCTTTTTTACACGTACAAAAGGCGAAAAAACGTTTTTCATTGTCCAGTTTTCTCTCAGAACAATGATCTGAGTTACTATCGCCATTATCGATGCAGCATTAATGACATACAATGGTGACATTTTTCACAATCATGACAAAAAAACAAATTACTGCACTAAACTCAATGACAGAGAGGCCGCGCGATCCTGTCAATATGGCGGATAAACAAAGAAGTTACCCAGAACTCAATGCGGTGTGATGTCAGATTCGTATTCTCTCTAAACCGCGAAAATCTGACACTCGCGAGAGGCGGCTATGTGTGTGCGCTTTGGTTGAGAGCGCACTGACTGAAGACAGTCTCTCAGAGAGCGTGCGAGTAGTTTTTTCTCGCTAGGACATAGCTTACATTTTACCGTAATGTTCTTGCCTACCTGTGTCAAAAGTAAAGTAACTGGAATATTTATATTCTGCAAAACAGCCACTCGCTTCTGCCGACATCTTCAGACAGCGACTACACAGCTAACTGGTGCTAAGTTGCGAACTCCCGCGCAACTGCACTACAGCTAACGATTTTAAAGAGGCAGCGTTCACTTTTTACCTTTAGATGACAAATTTAGATTTTTATACACAACTGCTGAACTAATTTACAGTATGTAACGCAAGTACATTATAAGTAACTGTAATTAAATTACCTAAAAATGAACAGTAATCCCATACTTAACTTTTTCAGTGGATAAGTAATTTAATTACAGTAACGCGTTACACCCAACACTGTTCCAGTTCCAGTACGTTTTTTTATGCCCTTCCCTCGCTAACTTCCCTCCATTTCATTTAATCGGATATACATCATTGCTTACGTTGCATGAGTGCCCACTACTTGTGGAACCTTTGCAATGGTCTGAACTGGAACGTCCTAAGCCCTTGATCACATGGAATCCGCTATGGAGTTGATTTATTATTTAACTTTTTTTCCTTTATGAAATTGTTTAATGCAGCATTCTATATGTATATAGTTGTGTTTGGGTTGTTTTAAATATTTAAAATCAGAATTGTTTGTGGTTGGGTAAATTAACGTGATATGCGGTGACATCACAGTCGTGTTGCATTGTGGTATGTGGAGCTGCCTGAAGTGTACATATGAAGGAGGCTGCGTCCGAAAACTGTAAAATGCTGCCTTTGGAGGACACATTTCAAGGTAAGAAGGCAGCAAGGCACGTCCAAATCCAAAGTTAGCTTCACTTCCTGTCTCCTGAGATACCTTCATCTGATCGATTTTTGAAGGCAGCATAGATGTATCCTTTGCTGCATTTGACATCCCACAATCCTGTGCGTTCCATTCTGTGACAGTTGAGCTAGAAAAATAAAAGATGGTGACCAAAAGTTGCATTTGCTGGTCAGTTTGTGTGTAAATGTATGCTTTTGACCAACATTTTCCACTTTTGATGTCATTTCTAGCAAGAAATTACTAGGCTACTGTAGTGATTAAATATTTGTTTAGTTCTCATCAAAGCACGCGCTATTTTGCAGTACATCATTAAACTGTTTCACTGCCTCAGAAGTCTGTCCAAAATCCGTTTTGTGAGGTTTCTTCATTCACAAAAGCTGCCTTACAACTCATTGCCTGTTAAGGCAGTGAGGTCAGTTGCCTAGGTTTTCGGATGCAGCCGTAGACTCACTCCCTCGGTCAAAATCGAGGGAGCGAGGGTCTATCCATATAAACTTCCCTCATCCACTTTATGAAGTGGAACACACTTCAAAATGGCGGCAGGGATTCCCCGGAGGGAAAGTGCTTATGGAAGTTTGCGAGTGCGTGTCTAAAACTGGAGTGAAATGCAGCCCGAACGCATGCAAGCTACAGTGACGATGGAGGCCTACATAGACGAGAGACTGTGCGAACAGGTTAGAAAGTACCCTCATTTGCAGTGCTCGAAGTGGGCCGGTATGCGGACTTCTATATTTTTACCTTCAGCATACCACCAGTTTTCCGTGCGTACCAGCATTTCCTACATGTTGCATGTTCGAAAGCCCGCCGTGTCCTCCCTTCTACAGGAATGCGTTTTGAACTGAGCTTCTGGAGTACAGGTACTTTTATTTTTCCACTTCAAGCACTGCTCATTTGTACAACTCTAGCGAAGATGGTTTACATGGGTTGTAACTCGTGGCGAGAGATTGCTCAAAACTGTGCATACCTCGAACGCCTGTGTATGCGTACAAGTCAAATTAAGTAAACTTTCCAAGGCTGCGCGTCGACTGTGCTCGTACACTAACGAACACGTAGAAAAATGAAGTATACCCAGGGCTTGACTGTCTGGAATACGAAAACACAGACAGAGAGAAACAAACAAGCAATGAAATGTCTGTTGGACTGTATATCAGCACTCTTTGAACGCTCTGCTCAGGTTGTGGTAGAAATGGAATAGAAAATAGAACAATTTTTTATAGACCTTTGCTATATTCATGTTTCCGGCACAGCCAAGGTCTTTATATCTTTATAAGTCTTACCAAACTGAAGGTTTAATGCAGTGGTTCACAACCTTTTTGACTTTAAATCCCCCCTATTTTCAAAGGCCCCCAAAATATATTTATGATACTCCTGCTATAATGACAATGATGCTGCTTTTCAAATGTTCATTTAGAAACTAGGAGTAGCAACAAGTAAAATAATCAAATTAAATTACTGTAAATAATTAAAATAAGTGAATGTTTACCAATGATTTTATTACCAATGAATTTACATGACTTTTCAAATATTTTTTATCACAAATTTCTACCCAATAAAATATTTTAGTGCTTATATGCATTATAAAAAAGGATTAAATTACTTTACAATTTATTAAATTTCCATGACATTACCAGGTCTAAAATCACACATACATCCAGGTTGTGCAAGATCATGAGAACCCTAGTTCTTAAATAAAAATGTCAGTTGTTAACAAAATAAATAAATAAATAATTAAGAAATATGATTCCAGTTTACATCCTGTTCTTTTTTTTTAGGGTGGGCGTTAGGGTTTTTTATTTTAAAACTAGTTTTGTCTTATTTATAATAATTTTAAGCCATACTGAATTCCCCTTGCCTACCCCACCCAAGCTTTCTGATGATATACGGTGCGTTCCAAACGGGACATATCGCTCTCCGAAGGGCACTTAAAGAGTGAAAACAATCATGGCCGCCATAATGAAGGGTCGTTCCAAACCGAAGTGCTCAAAGCTGGCCACTTCACAGGGCCCTTCAGAATGAAGGATTTCGAAGGGTACAACTGATGGAAACTTCGGGCTCGGAGTTCGATTTTACCTATAAATGTTTAGTATTTTTCTATAGGCTACTACTGTAGTATTTATAGATTTGGTACATTATTATGGTCAAAACGACATTGTACTTCAACAAAAATACTTTACAGCTCCCTTTATCAGTTTACTCAAATGTTTAAAATACATAGACACAATATGGTGCGATAAACCAAAAATAAATAAACTAATGTTAAACATAAGGCACTCTAAATCTACTCATCGTTCAGAGCGTTTTTTTGGGGGGTCAACCAGCGTACAAAATGTGCGACGAAAGCGCCTCCTTGATTGTCTCATTAAGATGGCGCAGAAGTGCGTTCCAAAAAAAAAGAGTTTTTTTTTTTACCCCTACACCCTTCATCCCTTCGAAGCTCTCACTCCAGCGGGTAAACCCTTTGAAGGGATTAGGGCATAAGGATGAGCACTTCCGAATAGAACACAGGGACAGACTCCGAATGATATGGGATCAGTGTTTGCAATCTCCCCCTTATCAGAAAACCTCAGTAACCAAGGAAACTCTTTAGAATGACTTGAACTGTTGGCATGTGGCGACATCTACTGGTTACTGATGGAACTTCCTCTGTCCATGGTGCTGAATGAGAAAATTAAATTATTAACATAAACCAGGTTATTTAATTTTGATAACAGAACAAAAGTGCTAAAAAAAAAAAAAAATTACAATGTTACACCATGTTTTTGGACATTTGTGCAGCAGTATTTTTTAAAATGGTATTCTAAAATGAATACAATACACATTCAGCACTATGGTTTGTTTCAAAATACCATGGTATTAATACCATTACTGTACCTACTGTTTTGTAGATAGTAACCATGCTAATAATGTTCAGTATAGTATGTTTTCATGTTATGTCATGTTAAATATTGTAAAATATGTAACTTTAATCAGTACATAGGATATAATTTCTGTTCGTAATCAGGTCTAATTGAGTCTTGAATTTCCATCCTTGAATCAGATCTGCATTTCCCATGGGGCTGCCTGAGGAATTTGCATTTTCTGCAACCTATCGGATGATTGGCAATACACCGAATAAGAGCTGGAATATGTGGCAAATGCAAGATCTGAATGGAAAGGAACAGCTCGCAGTCAGACTCGATGGGGAGGCCCTGTCTGTGGAGTTCTCATACAGAACCCAGGAGAACAGAGTGATGACAGCTTTATTCCCTTACCAAACACATCTCTTCAATCCTCAGTGGCACAACATTTTACTGCTTGTCAAAAAAGGCTCTGTGAGTCTCATAACAGATTGTATGGCAACAGATTCACAGCAGCTGGCACCAAGAGGACAAGTAAACTTAGATGGATTCACACATATTGGAAAACTGAAGGACAATTCCGCAATAGCTGTGCCGGTGAGAATCAAGTTAAACTTATTTTACACATATACAATTTGTGTTTCCATTTCTTCCATTGCTGTTTAACACGATGGTATCAGTTGGGGAAACCATTATATTTAAATGTTACTCCAAGGCAGTTTAAAGAATATGATATGTCCAAATCATCATGTTATATATGCTCATTTACTTCTTATGGTCTCAATGTTTTTGTGTCAGTTTGAAGACTGTTTAAAGGATCAGCATCAGACTGTCTCTTTAAATGGAATTTGGATGCTGCAGATTTCAGCAGATACGTGGGAATTCTAGCAGTGAGGTTCTAGTCCAACAGCTGACCTGCATAAAATATCTGAAATTTTCCTCACATCAGTACTTGCCGTCGAAATTTAAGACATTGTATACAAAACCAGACATCTGCCCTTCTCTTAATTTTGGTCTAACCAGAGTTGTCCAATAAAGAACTTTTCTTTTGGGGAAATAGCCTATTAATTGGTTGCTGGAAATTATTTTTCAAAGGTTTGTGGGTGGTTGTCGATGCATTACATAACATGTCCACAGACTTTTTAACAACATTAAACATCATTCACAGCAACAACTAGAACTATAAATAAATATAACGATAATTATATTAGCGTCGACACCAGCGGGCGATATCGTTCATTTCATTCTAAACGCGTGTTTGTCTGCCGCTTTAAATGCTTGAGCTCATTATAGCAGGTTTGATACTGATTGGCTGTCAGTGTTTTTAAAATAGTTCTGAATAAGTGATTCCATCTATATCCTTTCTCTGTGCTGTTATTGTTGTTGTGTGAACTCTGCTATTCTTTAATATTGAGAATGATTTTTAGAACTATATCTTTATTGTTACCTTTATAGCTATCGTAAAACTTTTCTTTTTTTTTTTTTTCATGCACTGGTCAATTTTGTGATTTTGGGCTATTGTACTTTTTCTAATGTTTTGTTTCAGATTAGTGGAAAGTAAACATCCAAAATACAAATTTAAGTGTTTATTTTATTACATTACGATTTCAATTTACAAAACCTATCTTCAAAGGCCATTTTCTCAAAATGAGTTTTTTCTCCACTTCAGTATCACCTACATGCACCAAAATTTAGTTTTATTCTAAAGAGGTTTTTTCATATGTCAATTTTTTTTCTGTTTTATGGGGTGATAAAAAGAGATAGCAAAAATTCCTTCTGTTAAAACTTTTTGTAACTAATGTGTCAAAAAAATAAAACATTTCGAACCTAGCTTTATCCAGTGTTTAGATTTTTGTTCTGGAAATGTATGCGAATTAGTGCGTATTTAATAATATAATGCATCATTTGCATATATAAACATAACATTTTAGAAAACTTGTAATACAAAAAAGGTTTGCGATTCTTAATGTAATCAGTCAACTGGGAAGTATGATATCTATTAACTTTTTTCCCTATTCACCTGGGGTGTCTTAAGACATTAAAAATGTACACTACAATTCAAAAGTTTGGGGTCTGTATGATTTTTTGAAATGATGCTGTTTTTGAAAGTCAAGCAATGATATCAGTAACTTTTGTGTAACTTTTAAATTAAGTGTCAGCAAAATGATATATGCACATATTATGAACTCAATCTACCACTAAACTCATTTAAATTCATTGTTCTGCACAAATAATTGAGAACAAAAAGTGCAGCATAAAACAGCTCGTTTTCTTGTACCAAAAACTAATCAATATGTGTTTGAACATTACACATAAGCCAATGATAAACAATTCAATACACCCTACTGGCTCACATTATAATGATGCTTTTTGATTGTTGTTTGTCTGTTATTTCAGTTTGAGCTGCAGTCAATGCTGATTCACTGTAATTTAAACATCCCGCAGAGAGACACATGCGGTGACCTGCCTGCAAGGAGACAGGTAAGACTTGTCTAACATCTCAATTTTCATCTAAGAAACAAAATAAACTGGAATGTAATGTTACAGCTCTACTATTTTCCAGCATTCTGTCTCCCAAAGATCATTTATTGTTTGTTAACAGAGGTCAAATGTCACCGTCTAGTCAAACTTCCCGCCGTCTATTTGAATGTGTGCTGGACTCCTCCTCTCACTGTGTCATTGTCCTCCAATCACAGACCCAGAACAAACCACCTCATGCATATGCATGAGCACTCTGTGGTTATGGTCTCCCTTGAGTTCAGATAGTTGAAAGGGGATTTAGTTGGGTTTCTTGGTCGGGGGGTCCGTCAACCCAACTGTTCTGAGAAAGCAGGGGCTTCTGTGTCTTTGGGGAAATAATGGCTCGCACTGCAGGTGTGCGTGGGCCCTTTTTACTGATTTTGTTGGAGATAACCATCATCTGCACAGCGCAGGTAAATGCAACCCTTCTTTGTTCTTTTCCTTTCAGATAACAGAGGCAGAGTTTAAGGTGAGTGCTTGTAGTTCAGCATTAAATATGTAAAGAGAAAGAAAGAAAGTGTGCTTTCTTAAATATGATAACAAATTCTGTAAAATATTATAGGCGACATTGCATTTTTGCCTCTGTACAGTCCATATGTTGTAAGAGACAGCTGCACACCTGTTGCTTTGCAGGTGTTTTGTTTGCTTAGACTTAAACAGAAATGATTTTTACTATATTTTATTGACTGGATCATTTTAATCTTCATATAGCATAACCTTAATGCATCTAAAAACATGTAAGTGAACTCACTGTAGGAATATGACAGCATTGTTTACTTACTATTTTTGAACAGAGGGCTGGTGCCGGCCCTCCTGGTCCTCCCGGTGTGCCTGGAATAGACGGCATTGCTGTGAGTTGATTTTTAAAAAAGCGAACAGCATAATTTAAAATATAAAGCAACTTATTCAACAAAATATAATGCATAATGTGAGAGATAAAAGTGTGTTTTTCTTGCAGGGGGAGAGAGGAGACCCTGGTGAAGAGGGTTCGGCTGTAAGTATCAGTGTTTTGTCTCAAACATTGACATTATAATCTGCTATATTCAGGAATTATGTTGTGTGTCACACACTGTTGTATGTACCTGAAGGGTCCTGATGGAGATACTGGAAAACCTGGTTCTGCTGGACTTCCTGGATTACCTGGAGCTGATGTAAGGAATAACATTAAAGTCTTATGGATTCTCTCCATAGCATGTTAAAATTGACATGGGAAAACGAACCTCAGTGCCACAGAGTTCAGTCAATGGTGGGCGGCGCTCTTAGATGGGTCAAAAATGCAGGGAATTTCTCATGCAGGACTGAAGCAAAGACCACAGGAAAGAGGTCTGCCTAACAGACAACAAGGTTTTTGTTTAAGCATGGACACCCGAAGCCTGGACTTAATTAAAGTGGATTCCCTGTGAAAATGGAAGTAGGGGTCAATAAAATATCCACTCTGGTCTGAGACGGAAGGTCTTGGAAGGTGTTGAATGACTTTACCTGATTGTTTAGGCATCATATGCTGTGGCTAATTGTGTAATCGTGGGTTGGTTAAAGTTTAAAACCTTAGTTTCACTTATAAAGTAAAAGTTGCATTTTAATAAAAACATTTATGCAACAAACTATTCCCTAAAACATCTTTTTCAATTAAAGTCTGTCATGATTTACTGTTGTAACGGGTAATAATGTAACATTTTCCCCTCTGTGTTCCTCAGGGATTGACTGGCCCTATAGGAGAACCAGGCCTCGATGGCCCTCTAGGACAAAAGGTGACTGACTAATGAGCTTCTCAGTTTTCTGCTTCAGTAGGGACCAGAGCTCACTGGCATTGCACAGGGAATTATAAGTATTTTCACATGACCACTAGTTTCTAATCCTGTCTGTGTGCTCAGTGATCTGTGCAGGCTAGTCAGATTCATCAGTTCCTGTTAAACTCACTGATGTTCAAACGCAGTACTTCATTTGGCCTGGGAAGATTATCTGGCTTTATGTGATTTTCATAACAGTAATTGTGCAGTAATGTGATTTTCATGACTGTCAATACAGTATTTGTATTTATTAATGCTTTCTTAGTAGATATTATAATCTACTATTGTTTTTGTATTGTATTGTTTCATAATAATAGTATATATACATATAGTGGTGTAACGATACACTCATGTCACAATTCGATATATATTACGATACTGAACTCACGATACAATATTATTGCGATACTCCAAGACATATGCAAAAGGTTAACAAAAAATGTAGTTTATTAAAATGCTAAATTTGGTATTAAATTGGGGGTGGAAATGAATATGCTGACACCAAATCAATGATTACAACAGAATAAAAAATATTCATGATTCTGTAGCTGAAAATACAGAATTATTTTAGACAAATATGTTTGCACTCTGTCACTGACTAGATATATTTAAAATAATATAGGCCACTTTTTACTGGTAACACAAGACATTTGGCATTGTCAGGACAAGTATTCTCCCATTGCATCATTGTAGGTTATATTCAACATTATATATAGTAGTTTAATGTAGTACTGACACTAAAACTATATATATAGTTATGTATATGTATTATGTATGATATGTGTATGTATTATGTATGATGTGTGTGTGTGTGTTTAAATTATGTTGCCTAAATTATGCCTAAAATGAGACTGTGTAATTGCTGTTATGGAACAGGGAGAACCTGGCAAACCTGGACCCAGAGGAGAGGCGGTAAGTCTGATCTTGTCACCTTTTAACATATCCAAAGCCCCTGCATTCAATACAAACACTACTGAGAAGATAAATATGGTTGTAAATAGGCTTAAAGCTTATCTGTACACACTGCACTGCATATCTTGCCTCAATACTGACAGCAGCAAGTTAGTCAAAAGAAAGATTATATTCACATATATCATATACAGTAAATATATGTTTTTTTATATAAATATATCTCAGATATGGGGGACAATAAATAAATACATAATTCAGTGCAAAATCTATGCCTTCTCTGTCTTTTTAGGGTGTTGGACCTGATGGACCAATTGTAAGTGCCATTTGTTTTATATGATAACCAAAAGGCAGTGGGTGGAGTGAGGGGTTCTCTCTGGGTGCGCAACACAAAGGTTTAAATTTAATACTTGTTTGTACAGGGACAACCAGGACCAGGAGGACTTCCGGGCGAGCTGGGAAAAGTGGGACCCCCTGTGAGTAACTTTCCAACGTTTTTTTAAAGTATTGTTTCAAAAATAAAATGGCGGATTTTGTTTTGAATATACTGCTCTCTTAATATAAGCAAGCAGCCAAATGTTTTTTCTTTTTCTTTCTTTTTATAGTCTACTTCTTTCTTTTGATTTTGAAATAAAATATGAATCAAATATGTTCTTGACCAATTTCATGAGATGCACTTAACTAATACCCATTTATGATGTATTATTGATGTTTATTACAGTTCAAATCCCACTCTGTCCATGAAAAATCAACCAAGAGTTCATTTTAAGGGCATGGAGCTGCTGCTTCAGTGGTTCAGTATAGTTCCTCTCAAGGAATGTTTCATAGAAAAAAAAGAAAACAAAACAGTATGGGGAACAATTCTCCCTTTTAACTAGCTGCTTATTAGCTTGCATATTGGCTGTTTATTAGTATTTATAAAGCACATATTAATGCCTTATTCTACATGAATGTATTCTACATCCCTAAATCCTACCCCATACCTAAACTTAAATGCTACAACAACTACCTTACTAACTATTGATAAGCAGTAAATTAAGAGTTTATTGAGGCAAAAGTCGACGTTGTTTGGTAACACTTTGGTATGGGGAACACATATTCGCTATATGTGTTCCCAATACCAAAATGTTACCACAATAACTTTAAAACGCTAAAACAATGTTTGTTGTTTTGTGGTTTGGTTTTATTTTGGTACTTATTTCACAGTAAACTATTGCTGTAGTATTTCTCTTAGTTTTAGTATTTTGTAATTTTATTTAAAAAGTGAGCAATTTTCTAAATGCTTATGGTTAGAGTATTCATACAACTAGTAAAATTCATGTGTTTCTCTCTGTATAACAGGGAGCAATGGGTGTGAGAGGGCCACAGGGACCCCGTGGACCAACAGGGCCCCGTGTAAGTATTGCTGTGATATTTCGAGACCAACACAATAGCAATGACCTTTAAACTCAAAACTGAATGTGTCAAAACAACATTCATCTAGTGGAAAAAAACTCTAAATCATGACTTGTATTGAATTATCCTGGCTTCAAGATGTTACACCAAAAACATTCATTTTAAATTTACATTTATCAGGTGCTTTTATCCAAAAAAGTAATGATTATAGTAGAAATAAAGTGTCTATTTAGAGTGTACAGCTAAAGACATCTGTATTCACAGACTAATTAGGAACATCATGTAGAGCAGCAATTATAATTCTGAAACAATGGGGTGGCACAACTGCTTCCTTAATCAACTAATCACCCTTTATTTCCTTCAAATTGTGTGAGAACTGTTCTAAAGAGAATCTGTCATGTTTACAGGGTGCTGCAGGGATGCTGGGAGGAACAATGGAACTGGTAAGAGGACATTTTACTAAGTGTTCCATAAACATTTCAACATGTTGTGAAAAGCAATATGTTTAGTGTAAAATGGTCCTAGATGACTATTAGATATGGTTGAATTGAGTGTATAAATAATTGGACTCTAAATTGTCTTTTCTGTTGTTAAGTGCCCTAATGCTTGCCCAGCTGGTGCACCTGGTCATCCTGGTTTGCCTGGGATGAAGGTGAGTTTTCTTGTACAGTAGATAGATATGAATTCAAAAGGAATTTGTTAATAAGATTAAGACATTTCAAGGCATCAAGACACAACTTTTTGAAGTTTACAATACAAATGTAAATGTATAAATATATACAGTTATTATTCATATAAATATATAAGTTTGTTTGTATGTATGTACATATAAGTATGTAAATTGTCCTCCTGTCCACTGTTAGGGTCATAAAGGGGTGAAAGGAGAAGCCGGAGAGCCTGGTAAACAAGGACACAAGGTAAGAACTTTACACTATTTAAAGAAAGATTGAGAAGTATGCTGACAAAGGAGGAACCAGAACCATCTGTGTACACATGTTTTTGAATGTGTGTGATTGAGGTCAGCCTGTGTCATGAAGTTCTCCAGAGTGAATCTGAATATAAAATAAGCAGTAGTTCTGTTGTAATGAGGAAACATCGACATTTTGTCTCCCACTGTGACGTTTTCAAGATTATTACAGAGCCTCATTTATAATTATAGGGGGTTATCAACACAGTTTCTGCCAATCTCATGTTAAACTTAAGTACCTATAGAGTAGTAGTGCATCCTTCATATCGCCGAGAAGTCTTTAGTTTTATCATATTTATAAAAGATAGATACACTGTACCGAGTCTTTCCGAAAACAGTTGAGCACCTGGAGGCGTGTCGTGTGAGCGGAGTTAGAGTGACCAGCTGTCACGAGCATGCGGAGCTTTTGTGTAGAGATTGTCTGCAAGCTATCAATGGTCAGCTAAATTTAAACACACACAATACACAATCGCATTATCCCTGGATAACTTTTGAATCACTATAATGAATATAGCATATAGTGAATGATGAATTTATGAATTCACTACATTCGTATTATTTACATTATATGACCTTAGGCGCCTATTGCCAACAAAACAGACATTTGAAGCAGTTTTGCTCACCACCTGCGGTTCCGACTCATGACCGGGATCATTATCGCCGTTCCATCTTTCAGTTTTAAATGATCTGTAAATCCAGTGTAGAACTGGGCCTTGTTTATGAAACCATAAGCGCTGATCCTGAGGGCTCGAGCAGCCTCGGAAAAACACAAGATATTCTCCATTCATTTTAACCAATAAAAAAGTGAATTAAACTATCAGTTTCTATGGTTATTTTAATAACAAATATCAAGAGCGCATCAATGTAATGAAAACACACTTCTTTGGTGACACTGTTGATTTCGTGGTATAAAAAGTGACAAATCTTTTTTTGAGCAAGTCTTGTGCAGCGCTGCAGACGACTTCCGTAAAGCTGAACGAAGCATGTTGATGGGCGTGCTCATGCTCTCTCGCTCTGGTTGACGTGTGCGCGTGCTCTGAGAGAAGTGCCTGTACGAGGAATTTTTGTTTGTGAGGATTTGGAAGAGAAATACTCTGTCATACGTCCAACTCGTGTTTTGAAACTTTGGCCATGTTTAGCATGAGAATCCAACTCTTTAACAGTGTAAATAAGTCAGAATGCATAAAATAGCATTATACCCCCCCTTTAAGAACTGACGCTCGGGCTGAATTAACGTGGAGGATGTATTTAAATGCTGTCTATTAAAGATCTGTATAAGAATTAAACTCCACTGGTTCATGAAGAATAATGAGGGATTTGAGTGTTGTAAAAATAAGTTAATGTGGTGAAATTTAGTTCACTCGTGACTGCTTGCTATATTGTTCTCAAGATGCTTGACTCAGAATCAGTACATTTACACATCATTTACCTCAATCAAAACTTTGCAGTTTATTTTTCACTGTTACATTAAAAGTGAGAATTATCTATCTATCTGTCTATCTATCTATCTATCTATCTATCTATCTATCTATCTATCTATCACCATTCTGTTGTTCTATCTGGTTCAGATAAATTACCACCTTTTGTGTCAGTTTAACATGTGGGTACTACCAACAACTGAGTCAATGTCTTTTTTGAGGATTTTTAGGATCTCACTTTGTAAAATAGCTTTTTCTCTTTTTAGGGAGAGGAGGGAGATCAGGGGGCACCTGGAGAGGTCGGCGCTCAAGGCCCAACTGTACGTGCGTTTCCTATTTATTTCAACAATTTATACTTAATTAATAAATCAGTCCAGTGGCTGTATCTTGATCTAGTGTCTCAAAGCCTTGTTTCAATGATGTGCTCTTAGGGGCCGCAGGGAATTCGAGGTGCCACTGGTATGATTGGCTCCAAAGGAGAACTGGTAAGATTTCAGTAGAGGTTGATTGAAATAGGAAGTTGAGGCATAACATATTTTGCCTGTTCCTTTTTAAATATCAATTAGTTAATGTCACAGTGTGGTAAAACCATGATATGCTACTAATAATGCTAGTTAGTGGCAGGTGGTATCAGGGGGAGGAACATTCAAATTCTAGAGAGCATGTGATTGAGCATTTGATTGGACAAAAATGTGTATACAGTTCACCTCAGCATACACAATGAGAAATCCATATTTTTGTTCATTTACATGGAAGAGAAAGACTATAGTAAATAAATTTATATAAACTAAAAGCCATAAAACTCATATTTATATTTTATGGGATTAATGTTACTGTTTAAAGACTTAACAATTTTTTTTTTTTTTTTTTTTTTACAATTACAGTGGTATTAGATGGTACTGTATACTGTAGCACTGCAGACATAAAAAGCTGTAAATGAAGAAAAATTAAAATTAATTTAAAAAATAAGCACAACAAATAAATAAATAAAATAATTTTTTACAGGGCCTTCGAGGTGTTGATGGTGACCCAGGCCCTCAGGGGGTTGCAGGGGCGACGGTAAGTTCAGTAACTTCCTCTGCCTTCTGTCTAATCTAAAGCTGTAAACTATCATGAAACATTAAAGTTTTACCTCACATTCACAGTTGAAGGCTTTGTTTTAGCAGTGGGCATGGCTTGAAGTTGATGTCCTGAGCCTTGGGTATAAATAAACAAATCAGTTTTAGCAGATATCTGAGATGTATATCTTTTTATCTAGGGGGATCAAGGCCAAAGAGGAGGAATGGGAGAAGCTGGACCTAAAGGTGAACAGGTATGTGTACAACTATCATTATAACAGCAAATCATGCACACAGTTGAGGTTTAAGAGGTTTTTGTTTATCAAATTAGTCTTTGAGAAGTTGTCCATGATAAGTAGGTCATGGCCAAGGATCCTTGTTAGTCCTAGAACAACATTCAAATAACCAAATGATACTGGTCCATGAACATGCCTTATCTGGCTATATTTTGTCATGCTAAGGGTCATATATAATGATTTTAAAGATTCTGGTTCTAATTAAATAATCTCTTTCTGCAGGGACCTCAAGGGCCAAGAGGCAACACAGGTCTTCCAGGGCCAAAGGGAGATGGTGTATGTGGTTTAACATAAAAATAAACTTTTACTTCTTTTAATTAAAATGTTGCTGGTACCATAATATAGTGATGGTATCAGATGGTAATACCATGAGAAAATGTGGCAGTGTGGTACTTCTTGGTACTTAGTGTGGACAAAATGATTTGCCTAAAGACTATTCTATACATCCAAACACCGCCAATCTGTGTCTTTTTCCAGGGTTTGCCAGGTGTGGTTGGACGTGAGGGAATCCCTGGCATGCCAGGTGCCAAGGTACAGCCTTGTCTGGCTTTCATTATTCAACCACGGCTATACAGGAAAGTGTGATAGTTGTAATAATGAATATGTGGTTCTTTTACAGGGTACCACTGGAAAAGCTGGAAGCCCTGGGGAAGTCGGCCTTCAAGGACTCCCTGTAAGTCTTAATGTAGAAAAAATGAAATGCATTAAATATATGCATAACTGCTATAATGACTGTGAAGAAGATTTTTTATTTTTTATTATTTTTTATTTTTTTTATTTAAGAAAGTTCACACAGTTTGGGGTCAGTAAGATTTTAATTTTTTCAAAGAGATTAATACTTTTAATCAGCATTGTTGTATTCAATTGGTCAAAAATGTACAGATGTTTACATTATTACAAAAAGATTATATTTCAAATATTAGCATTTTAGTTTCCATAAAATATGAAGCAGCACAACTGTTTTCAACAATGATAAGAATAAGAAATGTTTATTGAGGATCAAATCAGCATAGTCACATTTCTAAAGGATCATGTGACACTGATGACTAGAGTAATGATGTTGAAAATTCATATTTCATAATATTACTGTTTTTACTGTATTTTGATCACGTAAATGCAGCCTTGGTGAGCATAAAAGACTTATTTAAAAAAAAACAAAAAAACAATCGTACTGACCCCAAACTTTTGAATGGTAGTGTATCCTACCTTTCACTTCCATCTACAAGATGCAGCACAATAATTCTCTTTTATTTTATCCTTGTCAGATATGCATTGCTTACAACATCTTCAACCTGTCTTCTTTAAAGCTATAATGCTCATAGCTCACTATAGCAGAAGATAAAATACAATAATTTATTTCGATTTCAAATTCGTGCATGTTGTGTCTGCTCCATTTCATGGCAGGGCAAGATTAAAAAACACTTCTGACTTTATCCAGCATGATGTCAGCTCTTCATGACTAATTCACATCATCATTAATTTTGAGATGGTTCAAATACTTGAGTTTTACTTTGATCTTACAGAACAAAGAGAAGGAGATGTTCTTCAGGAGATGTAGCTTTAAAGCAACTGCTTTTTGATATTTAGTGACTTTCTCTTCCATGTCTGCAGGGTTTACCAGGAAGCCCAGGGCCAAAAGGTGGAGCAGGAGAGAAGGTGAGAGATGTTGATGAATTTATCTGTGTTCAGTGTAAAGTCGTCACATTTTTTTTAACACTCTGAACTGACAAAAGCTTTTATCTGGTCAATGAAGCAGAAATACAGATAGGCCTAGGTCTCAAACCACAGGCTGTTAAAGCTGAAGTGTGTTATTTTTTTTATGCTAAAATACTTTCTCTCATCTTAGTTTATTATGAGGAGGCCAGTTGAAGGCATTTTATGTTGATTTCAGCATTGTGCCAATATTTAAATTCTGGCTTATACAGATACATTGATCTTTATAGTCATGTCATGGCTTATATAACTGATAAATGAAATACATTTTTTTTTTAAATGTGACCGATAAATGGCCAATATTTAAATTATATACTCATTTGTATCTATCTATCTATCTATCTATCTAGACAAAACACACACACACAAAAAAGCTTGCACAGTTAAATATCTAATATGAGCTTGTGAATGAAAAGCTTGTGAGTGAAAAAAATCTCTATTATTGTCCGATAACCCATATCCCCGCCTTTTTCTGCATTGCTCTGTTTATTTTAGTGGCCCAACACAGAAACATTGGCTTATAATTTTTGCAATTCCATTTAGTGCCACAGGTGGCAGTGAAATTACACACTTCAGCTTTAAGCTACTAAGTCATGTGCAGTAAAACTCTTCTGCATGTTACTATGAACATTATGTGATTTACGCACTCTGATTATAGGGTAATGCAGGACAACCAGGTCTCATTGGCACTATAGGATCTGCAGGCAGAGCGGTAAGTTGATGGTAAACCGCCCAATATCTCTGCCATTAGGAATTGATGATATGACAATAAATGTCTCTGTTCAGGGTGAGCGTGGAGAACAAGGAGAATTGGGACCCATCGGGCCTATTGGACAGCCTGTGAGTACCCACTGCAGCATGACTAATGGCTAATACACAGGCTGGATGTGTCTATATTTACTCACTAAGGTATATCTTGCAGATAATGTTAGTGTCTTTGTGTTTAGGGAGACAGAGGAGAGCAGGGGCCACCTGGACCAATGGGAAAACCAGGAGCCAGAGTAAGTACATAATCTGTATAATGACATGGTTGTAATATCAAAGCAAGCATTTGCCATACTTTACTTTCATCATGCAAATTACTAAAAGTAAAAACCCGCAAGTAGAGAGATGGCTGTCCTGAGGTCGCCTTTCATAGCTCAGCAAACATGTTTATGTATGAACCCTGTCTCAGATGTTTCTCTTAAAAAAGAAATAAGAAAGAGACACAAATGTTAACATACAGTAAAGGTCCATTCACATCAAGAACAATAACTATAATGATAACTATATTAGTGTCCACTGTCCACACCAATGCATGATATCGTTCTGTCTGTTCTAAGCGTGCACTGCAGTTTTGTCGTCTGCCGCTTTAAACACACCAACTCTTTAAAGAAAGATGGATTCCGATTGTCTGTAAATGTTTTTATCATTTAGAATTATTTTTAGAACTATATCTTTATCGTTATAGTTATCGTCCTTGGTGTAAACGGGCCTTAAGAGTATAGAGCTATACAATTAATGTATATAGTATAGCTCAGATTATTTACTCCTGGAAAAGTTTAATGAGGGATGTTTGAGTTCATACTGAAATCTCTGGCTTTTGATTGCAGATATATGATATTATTAGGTTTTTTTTTTTTTTTTTTTAATTATGTGTAGAAATTTCTAAGAAGCAGGAGACTTCAGAGATGTCTTGATTTGCTCTCCATTTAAAACCATTGCTGTCTACACTGCAAAAATAACTGATCTTAAAGGTACACCATGTAACTTTTGGTAGTTAATAAACAAAACTGAATGCGTCTTGCAGAAGAACATTGTTGCTGGAGCTACTTCCAGGGCCTAAAACGAACTTTTTGCCACAGCTGCCAATGGCCATGAAACGGTTTTTGCAAGAACAGGCAGTTAGACACCAAAATTTTAGATAGCATACCAGTGAAAATTCACAATTCTCTATTACAATTTCGATACCACTGCTAAAATTGGTAGCCTAGCTATTGTAAATTTAAAACATTATTAAAGACAAGTAACATTAGTTTTCAAGTAGAGACATTGAATAAATAATAAAATGTAAAATAACACTGGATAGTCTTCACTGTGTAAATTAAACATAGATTAATCAAAGTTACAAAAAGTTATTCAGTCAAGAGCACTGTGATTTTTTTTTTTTTTTTTTTTGTCCTTTGTTGTTTGATTAACATTAAAAACAGAGACAGTAGTAGAAACATTAGGCTGCTGTCACTGTTAAGACCTAATGCACAAATCTAATACACCGATACACATCTTTCTCTACTGTTTACATGTTTACATTCACTTAAGCCATAACCAACTATATTTACTAAGATACTCGCTGAGACAGACATTTTTTGCCATTCAAGCACAAGAAGACGTGTTAGTGTGCTCAATTTTATATTCTGGTGCTGTATAAGATGCAGCTTTCTGGGTGCGTGCTTTGGATGTGTTTGCGCAAAACTTTCCACACGTGCAATGAATTGGGTTCCCTTTCGCATCTTCTTATGCTGAATATTTCACTTGCCAAGGCTTAAACTCTTGTGACAATGCAGCACTGGCCATAAAAATGTTCATAAAAATGTTACCAGGCCCTGTAAACACATATTATAGGCGTACCGTAGTGATCCAGGAAAAGACAAACACAATTTTCTTTTATTTTTAAGCATAAAATATACTACATTTGATTAGATTTGTTTTAAATAAAGAGAAGGAAAAACTTTCACAGTTTTGCTTGTCAAGTAAAAGCATCTTATTTTAAAGATAGTTAGATATTTGAGTAAGACAAACATACTGATTAAGAAAATGATTTTGTGCAGTGTAGGAGGAAGTGCTGACATTAAATAGATCTCATTTATTATTTTTCTTTCCTGTGAGCTGCCAGCAAACCCAAAGTTCAAAACAAGTCATTGGCAGCATCACGTTTAAATTATTCCATTATCCCAGTGTTCAAAGAAAAAGCAAGTAGTTTTGACATCCACTAAGCTCAACTACTTTTACTTATTTAGACGGTTTGGTGAGTGGTGAATTCAAAAAACTTTTCATTAATAGAATTCGTGACTATATTATGCTAATTTGAGGGTCAAACCAAGGCAAATATTCATACTATTGAAATGCAGACACACTGCTGGTAAGAAGGGAAACATCACGCTGTGGCCTATAGAAGAGAATGGAGCCAGCGGTCTCTCTTGAATGGGACCTCACCTCACCTCACTGTTTCCTCAGTAAAGAGTAAACAGTCAAAAGAATGTCTCACAGCAGTGTCTCAAAGAGCCCTCTGTTTCCCTGCCATTCCCATGAGCACACACTTATCTACACACACAAACACTGGAAATGTTTAAACATGAATATATTATGTGATTAAGTTCCAACATTATTATTATTATTATTTTATAATGTGAAAATAAAATGCAGTATTTACAGCCATATATTCAGGATTTACATGTTCAAATTTACAATGCTATAATCAGATTTATAGCATATACATATTAATAATGTATATAATTGTCCTGCATACTTAGTTTTTTCCTGTTATATATTCATATATTTTTACAGTAGTAATGCATATATATGTGTATATATATATATATATATATATATATATATATATATATATATATATGTGTATATGTAATGTGTATATATGTATGTATATATATATATATATATATATATATATATATGTATATGTATGTGTGTGTATATATATGTGTATATATATATGTATATATATATATATGTATGTGTATGTATATATATATATATATATATATATATATGTATATATATATAGTATATGTATATGTATATATATATGTGTATATATATGTATATATATATGTATGTATATATATGTATGTATGTATATATATATGTATGTATGTATATATATATGTATGTATGTATGTATATATATATATATATATATATATATATATTATGTATTACATATTATTATTATTATTATTATTAATAATAAATACTATTTAAAGAGTACTTTGTGCAAGTTGTTGTGTGTGTATGTGTGTATATATATATATATATATATATATAATGATCATGTGTGCCTTGAAAACCAATCACATTACAGGCTAGATGTCATTGAATTTGGTTCAAAGTTGTGCGACAGTCAATCACTGTTTGGGGATACCATAGCAATGCCATAAACGGAATCATACCTGTCGCACTATTGTCCATGGTTTCTCTTATAAAACAGCATTTTTTTTCGGTGTAAACTCTAAAAATAGATAAATCCACAACTAATGTTTAAAAGCAAACATGTTGAAGATTAGATGATGGGCTGTTGATTCATTAAATGATAAGCCGTTTTCCAACAAAAGCGGTTTATTCAGCGTATTGAAGCATCTCCTCCATTGACATCCATTCAAAAATAAATAAATAAATAAATAAATAATAAAAAGGCCTCTGGTCTCCTTCCCTGCAGCTTCCCTTCCACAGTGTTAGCAGGAGTTATGCTTTTTTTTTTTTTTTTTTTTTTTTTTTTGCTAACCTAGCAGGCTTGCCTTCAAGTGGCTTTGACTAAACTACACACAGGTGCAAATCATAGATGACCATAAAAACAAACAAGGACACAATCAGTAACTTAGGAGACGAATAAGTGGGAACATGGGGAACAAAGGAAACAGGAACAGAACACAAGGAAACAATGTGATACAAACTAAAAGTCCATGAAAACAGAACATAAACCTGACAGTCTGGAGGAGATATTTGTTTTTAATGAGTTTGATTAAACCATCAAAATATAAGGAATAGTTTAAAACATAAGGAAAACTCTTGTTTTTGCATGTGTTTATAATTTCTTTGTATGACAGCCTGGCCAAAAATTATGTCTGCACAAGTTAGCATGTTTCATTGTGTTATCACAAATATAACCATTGACTCCAAGCACAGCTATATAATTTTAAACTTTTAGTTGAATTTAATGACACATTATGAGCATTGTCTCAAAACTGTTCCAAAACTGTTCAACCCAAAACAGGAAAAACATTAAAACCAAATTCAACAGCATTTGCCAATTTGTCCTGGTGGTCTCACATTTGATCAGACCGCACTCTCTTTTTAAAAATGCATGAGTGTTTTTGCAGGGAGGAACTACACGATTTTGAAGTCTTTTCTCTTTATTGACAACAGTTTTGAACCTTTCACATCTGTTTGGAAATCCTGCAGTGAGAGAGGAAGGAACTGATAAACACATGAGCCAGAATTTTACAGTAAATGTCAGACTCTGCATGCCATCTTACATTGATTGTCTCTTCAGGGTCCGAAAGGTGACTTGGGCTTGCCTGGACTTCCTGGACCGCCGGGCCTGCCAGGAATAAAAGGAGATAGGGTGAGGATGTCTCTGCCTACAACATTTCTCAGAACATCCTGAACAGATTTTTGTAATCTCAAAATGATCTCTTTAAATTGCTCCCAACCCTTTCTCGTCATTATTTTGTTCCCTGGTGAACTGATAAAATCCTCTGCAACTGTGGAAAATGTGTTGCAGTCAGGCAGTCTGATTGGTGCTTGCAATTCTCAAGTGATTTTTTTCATGATTTGTGTGCAATATGCATCAGATCGTCAGAGAGTGAACCTGAGACTCAAACTACACAATTCTTACCTTCTTGTATTGTTAGTTCTATAGTTATTAAGGAACAGCAAAGTGTACATGGAGTTTTGCTAAATCAGTCCACTATCCAATTATCCACATCTCTTTAAAAACAGCTAACCTCTTTATATTCACTGTTCTTGTTCAATTAAACAGTGAGGGTTTCACGTTTTCCAGCCTTTAAGGCATTGCAATTATGTCCTTCTCACTGGTGTTTTAAAGTTTAAAGCACTTTGAAAGTACAAGGAGGATTTTGAAAATCAAATTTGTCCCTTTTAAACTCAATGATTCCCTTAGTGCATTTGAAGAAAAAAAAAAAAAACCTTAAGCACCTCAAACAGATGTATGATTTATAGAAAGAGTAAAATGCTGAGCGTACATTATTGAATAACTGTTGTTATAATGAACTCTTCAAACACATGCGTGGAGTGAAATATTCATGGGAATGAATTTCTGAATGTGATATTACACAGGGTGAAGCAGGTGAACCTGGACCAAAGGGAGAACAGGTAAGAGCGTGATTCACATTATCATCAGGTACTGCACTGCAGAACTGAAATGAACACATAAGATACCTTTAAAATGAAGAAAATAAATGTAAGAAAGGTTTCGGTGTAGAAAAAAAATTAACAAAGAAATGGCTTGTACAAATTAGTAAAGAAATGGCAAGTAACAATTTTGAAGCAGAATGACTGAAATAGTATTTTCTTGTAAAATATATTCCAAAAATCTTTGCTTTATTTTTTTAAAACAATTGTACCACAGTTAAAGAGTATTTTTAGGCACCGCATCCCTTAAAATGCAGTAAAATCACTATAATGTCCAGCATCAAATGGTTTACTGCATCTAAAAAAAAAATCATATGATTTGTATGATTAAACACAGCAATAATCATTAAATAATATCAATTATTAATAATGAAAATCACAAAAACAATTCTCTCAAGTTTCTGTAGGCTATGAATGCAGCTCATCCAATCATATTTTTTAACCAAACTCCATTCTAGAAGTTTTACAATAATAAAACTTATTCATAGACATCTATGAAATCATCTCCTTCACGGTGATGTGTTTTATTGTAGGGAGATCAAGGTGCCGAGGGAACACCAGGAGACAAGGGAGATCTTGTGAGTAGCTCTGAAATACTGTGCTGAAAATAATATGAATGCAGTATGCAAATATACACTGAGATTTGAAATATTGTAGTGAACTCTTACTCTTTATGTACTTAGGGTGATCCTGGCCAACCTGGAGCTAAAGGCGAAGTGAGTTTTTGATCAGTGTTCTTATGAATATTTTTGACTACTCATCTGTTGGTTCTGATTTCAGATATCCATGAAGAGTTTTCCTTAGCCCTCACACTGTAAAACCCGATAAGTTACGGTAACTCAAACCATTTGAGGAAACCAATTGCCTTAAACCATTTAGATTTTAAAACCAATAAGTATGAGTACTGTAAACTCATATATTAAGTTAAATTGACTTATATTTTAGTGTTGGTTTAGTCTATCATTAAAGTAAACTCAATTTAAAGATTAACTTTATTCCGCTCATTCAGTTTGAATTCTGGTAACAAATCTAAGTCCTAACAACTATATAGTTACTTAAATGGTTTGAGGAAACTGATTGACTTAAATGGTTTAAGTTCATCAAACTCAAAGTAATAAAGTTACATAAAACTAAGCAAAAACTAACACTGGCATTGGTACAAAGCAATGATGACAGAACAGGAGCTATAACGTTATAATGATTTACTGTATGAGAGACGCTAGAATTACTATCTATTTATCTATTTATGTATACATGCATCTCTGGTGTAATTTCAGGTTGGTAACCAGGGAGATCCGGGTAATAGAGGGCCAGAAGGTGCCCGTGGGCAGCCTGGCATTGAGGGGCCTCCTGGTAGTCCTGGACCACGTGGCATGCAGGGGAACAGAGGAGCTTCAGGTCCCCGTGGCTCCCAGGGACCAGCGGTATGTTTCCAGCCTCTCAAAGAGAATTTGATTAACGATTATGCTTCATAAGCCAGTGCTGTGTATAGATGGGAGGGGAAAAAACGAAAAAAAAAAAAAAAAAAAAAACGAGACTGACACAAATAGATTTATGCCCTTTACCTAAATATCTCTTTACATGTAAACGGTATTATCCACATTTTGTGGGTCTCATGGAAAGACGTACCTGTGGGAACGTTTTCGCGAGTCGCAAAAATACATACCAATACTGTACGTACATATCACTGCAGAAATATCATATAACACAAATGAACACTAGAGGCAGTAAAACAGCAAGCGCTTTTAATCGTTTTCATACATGGTTATGATTACAGGGTCAGATTATGGATTAATAAAGACTTGTTTTTACGTCTCCTTACACAATGACACAACTGACATAAGCTTGCTCGGTAGCTCAGCTGATACGGAGTTGGATTTAGGATGAGGGAAGCCTTGGGTATAAATCCGGGGAAAACAAGTCACGGTAAAAGAGCTCAAAGATGAGAGATCAAAACAAGCTAAACGGCACGATTACCGATGCGTTTTATGTCACGTTTGCTTTTGTTAACACTATCGGGTTTAGGTGTAGTGTTGGTGGTATGTTATTTTAAAAAAATGAATGGAGCACTACACTTTTAGCGCCATTCACCGGACAAAATTCAAATCAGAACTGCGGTGATTTGTATAAAAACCAACGTCATAAAAACGTACCATATTCACGTTTATCTGTTCCTTTTAGCGCCACTCAGTGGACATTTCACATTGAAACTGCAGTGATATATATGTATTGGTACGTATTTTGCAACTCACGAAAACGTTTCCACAGGCACGTTTTTCTAATGAGACCAGGTTCTTATTTTCAGTGTTTTGTCAGTTTATTAAGGTGGTATTCTTGGTTGTTGTCATCGTTTTGTTGCACATGTAAAAACTCTAGATTTTGCCCATTATATTGTTTTCGCTTTGCATGTACGCTACCATTCAAAAGTCTGTGGTCAGTAAGATTTCTTTGTTGTTGTTGTTTGAAAGAAATGAATACTTTTATTCAGCAAAGATAAAATTAAATTGATCAAAAGCGAATGTAAATACGTTGATATTACAAAAGATTTCTAATTCAAACAAATTGTTCTTTTAAACAATCTATTTATCAAAGAAACCTGAAAACACTATCACGATTTCCACAAAAAATATTAGGCAGCACAGCTGTTTTCAGCAGTGATAATAATAATAATAATAATAAAAAAATGTTACTTGAGCAGCAAATCAGCATATTAGAATGATTTCTGAAGGATCATGTGACACTGAAGACTGGAGTAATGATGCTGAAAATTCAGCTTTGATCACAGGAATGAATTACATTTTAAATAAAATATATTAAAATAAAACAAAAACATTATTTTAAATGTAAATCTTATTTTGTATTCCTAATACTGTTTATACTGTATTTTTGATCAAATAAATGCATTTTTTAAAAATCTTACCAACCCCAGACTTTATTGCCATTCTGTCAGCTTATTCAGTGTGTTGTGTTTTTATAAAAAGTTGCTGATTTTTCATGAAATCATTTACATGGCCATTTATTCTGTATCATTCATGTGTTCACATTTTCACATTAAGCCCAGAGGGGGGAAAAAAGATAACTTCAGATGATTTTGATATGTACAGGTTTCCATTACAGTCATTGAAAACCTGTAAATATCATGAAATTGAAATCTCCACACCTGTAAGTGTCTATAGTGACTATAATTTTGTTCTGCCTAAGTCAAAGTATATTTAATTGGCTAAAAATTGCTCTTTGTGAGTGCAGTCTTTAACAAATGAATATTTGTTCATCCTTAACCAGTAATCATGAATGACAGTAAGTCTTAGAAACTGAAAATTCAATGGCCAAAATGTGTGGAAACCCTGTAGTTATTAGTGTTTTGTTGTACACACTCATTATGTTTGAAAAGGTATATTGAGAAAAAATCATAATGATTAGAAACAGTACTGTGAAGCTTCTGCCACTTTTAAGAACACATAATTCCTATTCCAGTGTTTTTGTTTATTTTCTGAAGTAGAGCTAATTAGTGGTCTGAAATGAGATGAAATGATCAGAATTCAGTAACAGGACTGTGTGATTTTCTTCCAAACAACTCCTCCTGTGTTCACAGGGTAAAGAACCAAGTGATCAACACATCAGACAAGTGTGCATGCGAGTTATGCAGGGTAAGTCTGGAAGCTGATATTTTTATCATTTCAGAAGTAAACGTAACTTTTATGCATGCAGAGCTGCACTTTTGCCATCAGAGCATCAGAACTCTCTAGGCAGGAGAACACAACTACTGACCAGATGAAAGAGACACATTTGAAAGAAAATTTGTGTTTTGTTTCAAAGATTCTTCTTGATTCTACTCTGATGAGCAGAGACACTTTACTAAAGTTAGCCATCAGTTCTGCCTCTCTCCAAGTCCTCTTGAGCGCACGCCAGCAATTCCCTCATGACTTTTTTATTCACATATCACTGAAATATTCATTTTTGTTTCAGCTGATCTGCACTTTTGCCTCATAGTGATGAATTTCCTCCTTCAGCTTGGTTTCCTCCGCCAAAAACTCCCTGAAAAAGCTCAGTCAAGCATCATGCTGCATACATTTTCAGGACGTTTTCCGACTGAAAGTTGAAATTCACTGTACCCTAGCCCCTGCTCAATGGCTCACGGCCTGGGATTGGATTCTTTACATCATGAATAAATCGGTCTGCCCTTTTATTCCCTCACACAATGAAAAAGAAAGTTGTTAAAACGGCAGCAATGCTCTTCCTTTATGCTCAATTTCCCCATTGCAAATTGAAAACGTAAAAGAACGCCATTCAAAAGGATGAATGAGGACAAATGAAAGGCGAAAGCTTTAACAGCGTTCTGCAACACAGCTTTGAGTGAATATTGAAAGCTGGCAAATGATCTGCTTATTCACATAACAATATCAGAGCTATAACAAAGTAAAATTAGTCTAGGGTCTATTTACTTCCAAAACATAAAGCAACTTTTAAAGTGTGTGCAATAAGGAGTCAGACCAGGTGTTCACCAAGCCACATGTCTGACACATTTACATGTACACATTCAGATGTTATCTATGAAAGCTGCTTTCTGCCAAACAATTTAAAAGATATTTGTGACTTTTTCTCTCACAATTCTGACTTTTTTTTTTATCACAATTGCAAGATATAAACTGAAAATTATGGGATATTAACTGGCAATTGCGAAAAATAAAGTCAGAATTGCGAGATATAAACAGTTGCAAGAAAAAGTCAGAATTGCGAGATATAATCTGGCAATTGCGAGAAATAAAATCAGAATTGCGAAATATAAACTCGCAATTGCTAGTTATAAAAGTAGGATTGCGAGATATAAACGGGCAATTCTGAGTGATAGTCAGAATTGCGAGATATAAAGTCAGAATTGTCAGATATAAACTTGAGATATAAACTCGCAATTCTCAGAATTGCGAGTTTATATCTGACTTTCTAACTCTTGCTTGTTTATACTCTTGTTTATATGTTCTTGTATTGTTCTTCCTTGTCATTTGTTAATCACCTTCGCTTTATTTTTCACAAAGTATTAAATTGCTTTGCTTCAGCTATGATAAAGACACATGCACTCTTGCATTGCATGTTTGTGCATTTTGGGGGCGGAGCAATGAAGGGAGGGGTGTTTTTGTTTGGGTTGATTTCAAATATCAACAGTGTTTCTCAGAAATTGCTTACTGCACCTTTAAGTGTAGTGTAAATGAAGGATTTATGTGAAGACAAAGAGCAGGAAGATGGATCAACCTCAAGGAGGCGCCCTAACATTAGTACAGAAGCACAATAGACAAATCACAAAGCAGCCAGTGTGCAGTGTTAGATGACTCTCATTAGTGAGTGCAACTGTAAAATCAATGGAGAAATGAAAAAAAAATGAGCTGTGCTAATAGCAGGGGACCATTCACACTCATTAGTGCATTTGGTCTTTGCCATTTCAGAGCAGCTGGCCCAGTTGGCTGCCAGTCTGAGGAGACCAGAGTCTGGAGCGGTCGGACTGCCAGGCAAACCTGGTCCCCCTGGTCCTCCTGGACCCACAGGTGACAGCGGCTTCCCTGGGCATGCTGGTGCAAGAGGACTTCCGGGACTCAAAGGGCCTCCGGGACTTCTGGGTCTTAAGGGGCCGAAAGGTGAGCTATTTTGGGACCGTGAGTTTGGACTGCTTGTTAGTCCTGGAACAACATATGTAATGAACCAGGACTTCCAGACTTGGACATTAACCAACATCAGAGAACCACGAACATGCGAATGGGTCATTAAATTATTGAAATACTTAATCTCAAAGTTACTTCAAGTAAATATTTTATGTCTAAACTAGAGTGTTGTATGTACAGTAAAGGCATGGTTATGACAGTATTATTGTTATTGTAGTATTGAACAGTGTTTGTGTGTATGTTACAGGTGAGATGGGAGACAGAGGGGACAGGGGACCTACAGTTCGAGGACCCAAAGGCATGCTGGGACCTCCTGGGTTACCAGGTCAGTTCCGACTGTGTCTCATATCCTACTTCCTCTTGTCAAAGAAAATCATGGTATTAATGCAAACCAATTCAATCTGAAACAACTCAATTAATTTCTAAAATAATATTGGAGAGATATATTTAGCTCCATCCTGGTAATAGACTTTTGAAAGCAAAGTTAAATTGGTGTTAAATGAAGCTGTCAGACGTCTGATGAATTGGAGGTATATGAAGCCTTCTGTTGTCGCTGTATGTGTGTCACTGACACTTACTGTCAGTCGAATGAAGCTGTCTGTTTAAATAGGATTTCTTATGCAGTCATTACCTAGTAGTCTAATTGTAAAAGACAGATCAGCTGCAGTGCCATGTGCTGATGTAAATTTTTGTTTTGTTTTATATTTTCAAGCTTTTCATTCAGTAGCCTACTTTAAGATATTTTAAAATGATATGCTAAAGAAGTAGTTTACCCAAAACATACAAAATCTATCATTTACTCACCCTTATGTCGTCTCAAACCTCTATGACTGTCTTTAGTCCATAAAGCATGAATGGCAATTTAGCAGAATGTTGCTTTCTATGGAAGCTTGTTTCTATCACTGAATAAAAAAATAAAGGTAATTGCGACTTTTTCCTCACAATTCTGACTTTTTTCTCAGAATTGCGTGGTATAAACTTAAAAAAAAAAAAAAGTTCAGAACTGGACTTTATTACTCGCAATTGCAAATTTATCTCACAATTTTGAGAAGTCAGAATTGCAAAACGCATTTTAAAATAACATATATAAAAATCACAATTCTGACTTTCTTGCAATTGCGACTTTATATTTTGCAATTCTGACTTTCTTGCAATTTGCAACTATTTCTCGCAATTCTGACTTTCTCGCAATTTGCGACTATATTTCGCACAACTGCGAGTTTACATCTCGCAATTCTGACTATATTTTGCAATTCTAACTTTATTTCTCACAATTGCGACTTTATATCTCGCAATTCGGACGTAACTCGCAATTGTGAGTTTGTAAGTTTTTATTCTGTGGCGGAAACAAGCTTCCATAGCTTTCTCTTTAAAAGAAAGAAATAAAAGAAATAAACGTGGACACTAAAAAATACAAAAATATTAATATATTAAAAAAAAAAAAAAGAAAAAAAAAAAGGTAGTTCATATGTAATGCAAAAACACCAAAAAATTGTCTATTTGACTTCTCTTATTCTCAAATCCCATTCAGGTTGGTGTATTCTGAATATGCGGAAATGCAAATGAGATTAACTGTACGCTTTAGCTCTTTGAATCTTTTATTGGAAAAAATAGTGAGAATGAAGATGACTGACCTGTTTCTGTCTTGCAGGTGAACCTGGAAAACCGGGATACGGTCAAGACGGGCGTGATGGAGAAAGGGGTCTACCTGGTTCCCCAGGTCAGCCAGGCGTTCCTGGACCTCCCGGTTCAGCCGGACCACCCGGTTATTGTGATCCTTCGGCCTGTAATCTTAGCGCAGGCGCCGCCCACCAGTCTCTGAAAGACACTAGCATGAAGGGACCGGGCGGAAACTAAAAACCTCCGTGTTGGGGCTTCAGGACATTCAGAAAGACTTCTTTACAGCTCTGCGAAGAGCACAAAACATTATTGCCCTTGCAGATAGATTTACTACCGCGATACAGCTGTAATGACAAACACTTTACCATGTGTCCAGAAAATGGCAACATTTCAATTTTTTTTTTTTGTCCACCTGATGTTATCTGCTGGTGCAAATGAACTTTCACAGAACTTATTGGTCATCCAATGTTCTCCTGAAAGCCAGTAGACTTTAGAAATTTTTTTTTTTTTTTTTTTTTTCTTTTCCTCATACTTTAAATCCACTCTAGGAAGTAAACAAACATCAATGTGGTCTTCAGACCTGAGGCCTTTTTAATTTCTGTGTGGCAAAGATAAACCTGGCAGAAATATTGATGGTGCTCGAAGTTCGTAACAGAAATGGCTGCCAGAGACCTGCTGTCAGAAACAAAAAGAAGAGAGGATATATATAGACATGCTGCAATGTATTCTGTACATCTATGTAAATGATTTGTGGTTTTGTAAGAAATTCACTCCCCCTGCTAAAAAACATCAGTGCAATTTATTGTTCCAGGATTGTGAGCAGGAAGGCGATGCATGTGACATATACACACGAGAAATGCAAATAATGTCATTTCATGGTATTTCTATTTATTTTACATAGGTGTTTGATGAT
This sequence comes from Elopichthys bambusa, assembly GCA_037101425.1. NCBI lineage: Eukaryota > Metazoa > Chordata > Actinopteri > Cypriniformes > Xenocyprididae > Elopichthys > Elopichthys bambusa. Next base: position 10,269,219 of record CM074443.1, read on the forward strand.
GATGATGAAGTTTGTACAGAGATCCAAGGAAGACACATTTGAATAAATTTAAATGTTTTTATATGAGTTCAAAATAAATGTAGGTCTCAAACATTTATATTTGCTTCTTCCCCACCAAATGCTTCTTTGTTGAATAGCCCGACTGCACTCATCACAGCTTTTTCCACACTCATTTCTCACTTTAATAACTCATTACATGCCAGTGCAAAAATGTTGGCACGAACACATTCAGATTGCTCTTTTAGTGTAGATGCTAATTTAAAAATGCTGGCAAACTGAACTCCGTAATTACTCAGTAACAGAATCGAGTGAGGGAGACTTGAAATAAGGAAGTGTTATTCACTTCAATTAAAACTTCAAACATTGATAATGGTTATGCATAAAGTGAATGCAAGTTTATTAAATAAATTATTTAAATGTTAATTAAAATGTGAAATTTCCTTAATATATAAAGTGGCATCAAAAAGCATTTGGACATACTGTCAGCATATTTTAAACCAAAAACATTTTGAACAATAACAAGTCTCCAAATTCTTTTTGAATCCACTGTACACATTAATATCTCATGCACTCAACAATACAAATGACAACAATATGAGTGGAATGCTGAAAGTCTGAGCATCCTGAAAACACCAAGCAAAGGATAAAATTGCAACAAATAATCCACAGTAAATATTAAAAGTATTGCAATATACCCAATAACATTAAATTATTAACAAATATACATGACACCACAAAAAATGTACAATACTTTTCTAACTCAAATAATGCTATTAAACTTATAATGAACCAGCGTGTTAGTACATTCATAGTTTACTATAACAGTCTGCAAAGGCAAGTTAACTTCTGCCTACCATTTGAAATGAATTGAACACTAAATCCCTCATACAGTATATAACCAAATTTGAGTTGCATATTGAGAGATATGCAAGACACTACAGTTTCACAATGAATGTTAAATTAAGTAAATTTATTAAAACAATGTACAATTATATAAATATGCAAACCAAATGCATTTACAAGACCAAGCACAAAAAAAAGCAAAAGGAACTGACAAATAAATGGTGTGTGCTACTGTATCTGACCACAATTAATTGTATTCACTGTATATATACAGAACCATATTGTATCTTCCAGATATTCAGTTAGTGATGCAGTGCATATCAGGTAGATGTGGTGTTTTGTCTTAAGACTGTCCTTCAAGTAAGTCCATACAGATTTAGCCCTTGAGCAGAATATTGTCTTCATGCTACATGTCAACACTTTCTTTATAGCCCATTTTCTGTAAATTAAACATCTGAAAAACAATGCAAATATATATTTATGATAAATAAAACTGACAAAAGTTATTGGTAGGCTACTATTAAAGGTAAATATGAACTCTGAGATGCTTTCAGACAAGCAATTCACTGATTCCTCACAAAAAGTGTCTTATGACCTGAACCATCAATATGTGAACTCTCAGCAGAGGTAATCTGGTACATTACAAAATAAAAATTTAAAAGCATAAAATGAATAAGAGTAAAACAGCAAAAACCTAATAAGGGTTTGCTTCGTCACACAATCTTAGGTGCAAAGAAAAAGAAAGAAAGAAGGAAAGAAAGAATGGAGGAGACTAGGAAGACTTAGATGAAAAGAAGAAAGCAGTACAAACACAGCAAAAACAAAACTGTCATCCAGTATACTTGACTCCAGTATACTTTCATCTTCCGAACAGAGGCAGATGGGTGAAGTCAAAAGATTCAGTGACAGAGCGTGTGAGGAGAGCACTAATATTTTTTCCGCTCTGCTCGCTTGGTCCGCTCAGGGCAGCTTGCTCAACCCAGAATGCCCTTGGTGATATGCTAGTTCGAGGATATGTGAAAGGTTATGGAGTTCAAATGTTGTTTTAATTAAGTTGTGAACTGTATACATAAATGTAAAATAGTTAAGAACGAAAAATGAGAAGAAATTGAAAGGGAGTGTGATCACAGCAAAGTTCTTTTTCGTTCTTTGCTGTTCTGTTAGTGAACATTGAACGTATAGAAGCTTGTTCCTGCCATGGAAAAAAATAAAATAATAATAATAATAAAAAAGGTATTTGCGTCTTTTTAACTCACAATTTTGACTTTGTTTCTCGCAATTGCTAGTTTATATCACAATTCTGACATTATAACTCGCAATTGCGAGAAACAAAAGGTAAAAATTGTGGATTTAAACTCAATTCTGACTTTTTTTCTTGCAGAGTTTTTTTCTCTCAGAATTGCGAGTTTATTTCTCAGGAATTCAGAGAAAAAAAGTTGGAATTGTGAGATAAAAAGTTGCAATTACATTTTTTATCCAGTGGGGGAACAAGCTTCCATAGGAGCATTAGTGGTGTTTAGACGACTACATAAATATTAGGGATGTGACGAGATCTTGTGATTTTAAAGTGAAGATATTTCTCGTCAAGGTGAAAAGCTCTCCCGATATCAGTATGACAGAGTTGAGTTTGTGGCAAAACCTTTTACAGTGCATTATATTCTGTCTTTTACAGAACAATAAGGCTACTCAGAATGTAGAACCGAAGAGACATTCATTACAAGATTATTAGTTAAAAATTATTTAAAATTATTAGTTATTAGTTACTTTGTGACTTTCAGTCGAATAAACTTTTTCCAGTCGTATACTTCGTCATTGAAGATTTCTTAAAAAAAAAAAAAAAGTGTTAAAATATCATCAAGTGTATCGTCACACCCCTAGTAAATATGTGCTGCTCGCTTTCCTTTCTATAACAAAATAAACAACTAAAATGACAGCGGTGAGAAAACAGCAGTAAATAAAGCATCCGATCATAGCGATTTTGTTTGATGTTTGATTCAGCTCTGCAATTCGGCACTCCAGTCAAATCACGTCATGTTTATTTATACAATATATTGCTTTAAAGCCACAACTATCATAACTGTTACCTATTTATAGGCCTACTGCAACAGAGACATTATTAAAGAAATTCATAACAAATAGATAGACGTATAGACTTTATGTAGCTCCGCCCCTTTTCAGTGCTGCACTCTGTGTTCTGTTTTCCGGTTTGTATTTCTACAGCATGAAGGTAAGATCTTACGGATTTATGAATAAACTGCTCATTTTAAAACTACTGACAACTTTCACCAGCTAATTACCTTTCGACAGCGATGCCATAGAAATAAACAGAGCCAGGTTTACGTTGGAGCGGGATTTGCTCCCATGCCGGGCATTCGTTTGGGCCGTGAGCAATTGAGCGGAGCACACTGGCATAGCGCGGAATATTGAGCGTCGCTCACATGCTCTATTCAATGACTCGTATGTGCCTTCAGTAAATCCCACCTTACTGATTCTGGATCACCATATTAATATCATCTATAAAATAAATAAATAACTCAATCCAGACTACAATCCTTGCAAAATTATACAACTAAATTACACAGAAACATGGTCTTAAGACACACTGCTGCCCGTGAAAAGAAAAATGTACAAAGTTTGATGTTAAAAGGTTTGTCATATGTTAAACTGTGAACATGATATTGACACATGTCTTATAAAAATATTCAAGTAACATGGAAGGATGTTTTCCATACAAAGCAAAAGAAATTAGAGAGAATTATTTTAAAAGTATTTAAAAGCACTCCACATCTTTTCTTTGGAAAAAAACAACAACAAACAAACCAAGTAAAGAACAAAATATACATACAACACCAGCAATCAGGGTGTTTAAACAGTCAGAAAAAAAGGAACAGCGCTTATTTCCCTGTAAACAATTAAAGCGTATCAATGTCATGAGCAGTTTTCACCTCACCAGCACTGACCAACACAGAAAGATCACTATTACTTCTCTCATCTCTTATCTTTGCTGTGTTTGGTCAAAAAAGAACATAAAAGTCTGACGCCACATTGAGTATCTGGGATTCAACATCTAATTTAAACATGGAAATAAAATGAAAAGAAGCTAAAATGAACAAGAAATGATATGATATATTATGTCTGTGTTCATTTTCCGATTTCTGATTATACAATTTGTAATGAAAAAATATTTTTGTATAAATTTATTTATAATTATTAAATAAAATAATAAATAAATACTACAAAAATAATAAATGGATGAATAAATATACATTATTATTTATATGGTAAATTATTTTGTGTGTTTATAATGTGTCAGTCTTTATATTCAGTGCTCCATTATCATGTATCAGTGCATCTGAGGTGATAAACGTGACAACAACTCCCTTCACGAGCAGGGCTGGAAAGTACACTTCTTTAAAACGTTTTTTTTTTTTTTCTCAAAATTAGATGTCTGAAAGCCTGTTATTTACATTAACCTAATGTTTGTCATCATATGTTCTATTTTAGATTGCATAGCGCCATCACAACTGAATTAAAACTCAACTTCACATCAGCCTGAAGAAAATAAGCAAATGTACATAAAATTCTCATTTCACCTGCATTCAAAATACACAAACCTGTCTGTTGTGATTAGTGTAATGATGGGACTTGAATTCTCAAGTCATACCCACAAAACATGGGAAAATTAGTAAATGCATTGGTCACAAATATAGGAAATAAAACGGAGATAAATGATGAAATGAAATGACATCACCAGTAATGGCTGCTCTATGGGGATGGAGTTTGCTTGAGTCTTCTCCTGCAGCAGGGATCCTACATTTGTTTTTAATAGGATTTAAAGCTTATGTAGATGAGCTGGTTCATTGGTTTTCCAGGGTCTCATCGGGTTTGATGAGGATGCGTCAGGTTCTATCCATCCCGTCTGGCGTAAGGATGGAAGCAGTCACTGGGGTTACATCTTCCCTGTGGACCTGGGGGCCCCGGGGGACCTGAAGGCCCCTGGAATCCCATTCCGGGTGAACCTGTAGACAAATCAAGAACAGGTAGTTAAAAAAAAACTAGATTAAAAACTAGAAAATGTCTGTGTGGAACTCATTGCTATGATGCTGAGGTATTGTGGGCACATTTACCATTGAGTGATCACAACAGAATATTTCAGAATAAACACAATAAAATTTCTTTTCATGGGCTTGTTACCCTTTAACTGCGGAGGGTGGGAGGAAGATGGAAATCACAGCACACAATGATAACGGTGTGCCATGCAATTATAAAGAAGCCACAGTCAGAAGTCTCCTTTGTATTTTTTCATTTGAAGAACAATCAGTGAGCTCTTTGTACCTCTATAAAAGAGCCGTTCATTAAGGAATGCCGTAGTCATTAGTTTAGTTTGGAGCCATTATCTGTCTGTGCTTTTAAAAAGTAAAACATTTAAGCACCAATTTAAATAATTACTGCTATCTGTGTGTTGCAGATTTCAAGAGTGTGAACAGTGTAAAGTACGGCCATCAGGGAAATGTATTTACAAGCAACGAGGGCCTTTCTGGACCCCAGCAAAAACCCAAAGTAATGTTTCTATTGTTCTACATGACAGATTTTGATCTAGCCTGTCCATCCTTACAACTCAAAAACATATGCTATTATATAAGAGATAATGTACCTTAAAAACAATCCTCCTCCTTTGTTTTTTTTAATTATTTATACTCATTATGTAGTGTCACGGCTCATGTATTTAAGGAATATTCTGGGTTAAAGACATTGTAAGGTCCATTGGCAGCATCTGAGGCATGCGGTCAATTACCACAGAAAATAGTTCAATTTATCCCTCATTTTGTAAAAACAAAGATAAAAACATGTTTAAGCTAATGCTCTAATGGAAGACTATAGGAAAAGACATTCTGAAAAGTCTAGAGCTGAAATACAAAGGACTTAGGGTGTGTTCACACTTGTAGTTGGTTCATTTGGTCCGGACCAGCACTCACATTGGCATTTTTAACACCGAACCTCAAGATACGTTCACAACCAGATTGGTCGGCTTATATGATGTATATTTTGTGATGGAACTTAGCAAACATCCAAAACAATGCTGTGTGCTGGGTTAAATGGGCTCTTTGTATAAGTGCAGCCTGCATGGTATTTTGACCAGCTGAGAACTCGTGAAGAGCTTATACAATGTGTAAAGGAGTCAAAACAGCAGCAGGAATCCCTCCATTGCAAACGCAAATGAAGATTTGCTGGCGGTTTTGATGCCTGTACTGAACTGTAATGGGCAACATCGCGACTATGACGAGAAAAAACAGGTATGCTTGAGCATTCTATCTTTTTAGGGTCGCATCTTGTGACATTATGTCCTGTTTTTGGTTCGTTTACATGTCTTTGGTCCGTGTTGCGTACACGTTTCATTCAAACTGCACTAGAGAGACTTGTCTAAACCCCAATGACGGGTAGGCTTAGGAAGCGGGGTTAGGGGTAGGTCATTTATATGACTTTATACGAATTTGGCAACTCGTAAAATGCGTACGATTTAGCAAAAAACTTACTAATTCATATGCGTGAGGTCGTATGAAATCAGCCACCTCGTAAAATATGTACAAACTGGTGCGAGATCGGCTTGAATAAACCGAACTAACAGGGTAATCGCACCAGGGTTCGGTTTAATCGAACCAAACATGCCAAGTGTGAACAAACCCTTACACTCAAGTTCAAAAGTTTGGGTCAGTAATGTTTTTGAAAGAAGTCTCTTATGCTCACCAAGGCTACAGTCATTTGATCAAAAATACAGTAAAAACAGTAATATTGTGAAATATTATTACTATTTAAAATAGCCGTTTTCTATTTCAATATATTTTAATTGAATTTTATTCCTGTGATCAAAGCTGAATTTTCAGCATCATCTTCAGTGTCACATGATCCTTCAGAAATCATTCTAATATGATGATTTGATGCTCAAGAAACATTTCTTATCATCACAGTTGTTTAATGTTTTTGTGGAAACTGTGATACATTTTATAGAAAGTTTTAAAGATTTAGTAGAAAGTTGAAAAGAACATTAGTGATGGGGAGTCGACTCCAAAAGAGCTGCTGTGTCCGAAATCGCTCACTTGTTTAATACATTTCGAATCCATAGCCTATATACTGCATGGCAGTTGAGGGCGCTAAAAGCAAGGAGTGAACGAAATGAAGCAAGGAATTCGGACACTGACGAATCGAGACGAAAAACTTTGTCACATACATTTATCCTACATGTAGCTTACTTTAGAAAATGGTAATAGTCATAGTGACTTTAGTTTGTAATTATACATACACTATATTGCCAAAAGTATTGGGACACCCCTCCAAATCATTGAATTCAGGTGTTCCAATCACTTCCATTGGCCATGGGCTTTTTTAGGCTTCGTGTTGGGGAAAAATAAATTAAGTGTGCAAGATGGCAGTCCTTACCTTATTTACAGGGGGGCACATAAGTAGTACGCAGGTGTGCATGCGTGGTAAAAAATAAACAATGCACACCAGAAAAAAGCTTCCCTCCATGTTGAGTACCAACATTTTTGAGGACCGGTTCACAGGGACACGTTTACTTACTTGAGTAGGATTTTTCTCCATCTCTGGTAAGATAGCAATCATGATGATAAGTGTATTCTTTATTTTTTAGGTGTGCAACGGATCGCAGTTAATCTGTGATCTGTACTGATAATGTCCAATGGTTCGGCACGCATGTGATTCGCGGATTAACTGCTAAATTTAACCATCATAGAGTGAAAGTTTATCATTTGGAAGTGTTTTGTCTCGCCATTTAACACATTCAAACGATTTTAAAAGCGGAAGAAGAGCTGGAAATCGGGACTCGCAAGCTGTTATCTGTGCGCACAGCCTCATACCCCCGAAACATGCACACACAGAGAGAGAGAAAGAGACAGACAGAAATAATTCCTCTTTCGTGTTTACATGTGCTTGAACGGACACATACACACAAAATCATGTCAAAATACCTGTCTCGGCAAGTATTCTCACAGTTATGTCATAAGTGATCAGTTGAGAAAGAAACCTGATGTGTGTTAGTTATTCGGTCCGTGCTTTCCTTCTTAAAGTGACAGCAGCCTAATATTCTTGCTGTTGTCTGTGTCATTAGTGTTAATAAAATAAACAAATCATCATCATCATCTACCACGTTTGAGAGAAAAGAAGATAGTGAGGAGAGCAGTCAGGAGGAAAGTGATGAGGACAGCTTTTAAGATAAGTGTGTCATGTAAAGTGTGAGTACCAAGCAACATCTCCAGGTGCTCCCTTGAGAACCAGACCAAAAAAGTTATGTGCACCCTTGCTTATTTATGACCCTGTTTTGATGTAAAGTAAATGGAGTTGAGGAGTCGATTCCATCGACTCCTACAGTGGGAGTCAGGAGTCGAAGTCGAAACGAACACCCCTAAAGAACATCGATTATTTGAAATAGAAATCATTATTTCTATAATATATGTTTTACTGTCATTTTTGATCAACTTAATGTGTACTATGAAAGTATTATTAAAAAAAATAAATAAATAAATAAAAAAAGACTAACCCCAAATTTTGAATGGTGCATACATGAATTATTCAGTAAACAAGTGTACAACTTAATCTACATAATTTTTTTGTGGTATATGAAAGATATGTCACAGAAAGAATCGTCAAAATTTGAAATGTTTATCCAAAATATATATAATATAAAGGATATAATATATCCTAATTGGCTCAACAGTGCTGGAGAGTTTTGTACCTGGTGGTCCAGTGGGGCCTGGAGTTCCTGGAATTCCCAACCCCATTTGACCCCTTTCCCCTTTCTGCCCTCGATACCCTGCAGAGGGTAAAACACACAAAAACCCAATGTCAGTTGTAGAATATATATGTCTTTATATATCTATGCAGGGGGGAGTCATTGTGGGGAGGGAGAGAGTTATGGTCATGTGATGATTTTATTAAAATACCTTGTACTGTATTCCATCTTTTACTAACAGGCAGAATTTATCCATCACTACACTGTTTAGTTAGTATTTTATTAAATGAAAAAGCAATGACAGATACTTTATCTTAAGAGTTTAGCTGAGACATAATATCCAAACAATTGGCTTCTAGATTCAGATAAATCTCCATAAAAGTGTCTTTCAAAAAAGAAAAAGAAAAAAAGTAACAGTTGGAAACTGTATATATTGTAAAGCCTGTTCAAATCTGCCGTGTTACACAACTAGTCTCAGATTTTTCTGAATTCAGACATTTTTTTAAGCCCTTCAAGAGTAATGACAAATCCATCTATCAGAAACACGCTTTAAAAGTATTTAAAGAGCACCACAAATGCTGACAGTGCTTGACGGCATGTCACACACAGCGGGCAGGCAAACCAACAAACAAAAACGCATTAGCTGATGCTGATCTTTTAGTATTGTTTTTACACACTCGCAAGAAACCAATCATAAGATCATCATTTTAATGGCATGCAGAAAACTGCCTCCAGTCAAAATACACATGCATTAGTGATGTGTTTCCTCTAAGGCAGCCTAGCCTGAAAGAGAAACACTGTAGGTATTAATAAAGAAAATACCCAAGAGATGCCAAATAATGCAGTAATCGTCAGTGCGACCAGTACTAATTGTGCAATTTACACAAGCAAACACACTAACTAGCTAACTAATTAAAGTGTGTCGACACCTTCAGATGCATTCAATCCAATGCAATAGCATTCCATGGAAGGACAGCACTCTACCTGCGGCATCACATCATGGCTTCCTGTGGCCGCTCACAATCACTGCATTATCACCCCCTGCTCGAGGCGGTAAGGCAGGGGGAGCTGCAATACAATACTTGCGAAATGCAGCCTGAAAACTGTTATCTTGCTAAGATCTTACATTTAAAATCAATTTTTATACTCAAAAAAAAAAAAAAAGTCTAAACCTTGTGGAGAAATAAAAATGAGAATGAAAACAATATATAGAAATATTTTAACATTTAATTCAACATTAAATGGCTTCGTATTTCCATTAAATCTGCAGATTTGCTCATATAAACCACCAGTTAATAATAATAAAAAAATCGTTAAAAATGTTGCATTGAGATTAACAAAAAAGCTTGGTACATTACTCTGCATAAAATGACAATATTTAATATTCATATAATAACTGCTCTCTCAGCATTAAGTATAATCGGGTATGTTCTTGGCATGCAGGAAAATACAGCTTAAAATATAAATATAAATTAGATACATTTTAATGAAACCAAGTTAGAGGATTTCATCACCATAGGACACACCTTTCAATGAAAAAAAAAAAAATGTTACAAAGGGATTAAAAATGTTATCCCAAAAAAATTTGTTATACAAAAGCATGGCTGATTACACTTGAGCTTTGTAAAACAGTTGCATAAGTAGTTTTAGATGTTATGATGTTATATGACTCTCAAATTGCATGAACCATATACAAATATGGTACATGTGCATAAGTCATTTTAAGAAACAATATGAACCGCAATAAATAATTTTGTTCTAAGAATATACACTGCCCAGCCAAAAATAAGTCACCGTTTGGATTTTTATAGGCAAATACTTAAGAGTCCATGGATTAATGTTGTCAAAAGTACAGACTGCGATACCAAGTCGGTACTGAAATTTTTAAAAATGTGACGCTTTGAGCGCTGTTGAGCGGATTCGTAAACACCTCTGATTGGTAACTGTGTTCATGTGCTCATCAGATATGTCTGTGATTGGCTACAATGATTAACGCTTCAAAAACATGTTGTAAATAGACATCAACGACGCTCTCTTCACCAAGCGCTTACACAGATACATCCGCTTTCAAATTCAAACACTTCCGTGTGCTTCCGAACGCTCCCATGCGTTGATCATTGTAGCCAATCACAGACATATCTGATGAGCGTGTAAACACAATGGCCAATTTGGAGGTGTTTATGCATCTGTTTAACAGCACTCAAAGCGTCACATTTTTAATCTTGCTATGGCTGCCATCACTTTTGACAACACTACTATGGATGGATCATTATTAAACTGATTATTATGTTTTTGGGATGTTATATGTTTGGTTCTTTTACCCTAAAAGATGGAGTGTGTAGCTTTTCATTTCTTACACAACCATGTATGGCCATATTGCAGGATGACAATGTCAAGATTCATCAGGCTCAAATTGTGAAAGAATGGTTGGGAAGGAGCACGAAGAGTCATTTTCACACATTAATTGGCACCTCTGAGTCTAGACCTTAATTTCATTAAGTCTTTGGCATGTGCTGGAGTAGACTTTACAGAGTGCTCACCTCTTGCATTGTCAATACAAGATCTTGACCAAAAATTGATGCACCTCTTGATGGAAATAAATGTTGTGATGTTATTTCCATTAAGAGGTAGGTTACAATGGGGGTAAAGCTGCCGCAGGGCACAAGGCGCCTTTGATTTTATTTTCCTCTAAACCTCTACATGGCACAAAAACTTGCTGCAGCACTTTTTCTAAACATCTACTTTTCAAGATAAACGTTCAAATTTGTCTGATTCTTGACGTGATCACGGGCAGCAGCGCAAAGTTGATTCTAAGGCAGTTTGATCTAATATTTGATGTTTTGTTTTTTTTAAATGTTATTGATTAAGTAGCAAATGAGAATCGATTCAATTATTGAATATATTTTCAGACAAATGTCTTGTTAATGACTTTCAGTTTTGTTCAAGAATATGTAAAAGTATGGTATTTTGGGGGAAAAAGCACAATAATTAACATAATAAACAGCTGACTTCTCCATTTGTTGACATGACATGGTTTGATTCAGATGGTAAATATCATATCAAATTGGGTATCCACCTTAGAGATAATCACCATATTTATAATTAAACCATTATATTAATCCTATAATTTATTGTTACTACTGTTAATCTATATTAAATATTATGGTATCTCCTTCAATGCTTGCAGAATCTTTACTTTTTAAAATAATTTTATTTCTGTATTAAAAAAATATATATATTAACATTTTAATGACAGTATATTTATTGAACAAAAATGAATTCTTTTATTACTCAAAATAAACAGAAAATAGTACAAACTTTGATAAAGTGATTCTTTTGAACAAGTATTAACCTAGACATTACTAAAAACATATTTTAGATAAGGTATTTGTATAAATACGTGTGCCTTTTGCCCCATGCTGGGGAGCCTTTTACCCCGTGTGTGGGATAAAAGGTCCTCCTCGCCACCCCATACATTTATTAGATTTTTAAACAAAATGAACCACTTTTATGATTTATTTTCACACAAAATCTGTTGGTCCATCAATGTTCAATACAAACATATATATTTTTTTTTTTCAATCATACACTCTGAGAGTAGTGAAAAGCCTATTTTTTCTCAAGGTGTGCCTTTTACCCCTACATCAATTTTTGGTCAAGATCTTGTATTGACAATGCAAGAGGTGAGCACTCTGTAAAGTCTCCTCCAGCACATCCCAAAGACTTTCAATGAAATTAAGGTCTGGACTCAGAGGTGCCAATTCATGTGTGAAAATAACTCTTCATGCTCTCTGAACCATTCTTTCACAATTTTAATCCTGATGAATATTGGCATTTGTCATCCTGGAATATGGCCATCTTCCGACATGGTTGTTTAAGAAATGAAAAGCAACACACTCCATCTGTTAGGGTTAAAAGAACTGTTGCCAAACATAAAACATGCTAGAAACATAATAATCACTGTAATGATGATCCATTCATAGATTCTAAAGTATTTGCCTATTAAAATCCAAACAGCGACTTTTTTTTTTTTTTGGGACGCGCAGTGTATTTGAAATAAAAATAAATAAGTAAAAACCAAATGGCACCCAAAAAAGACACAAAATGACAAAGCAAAAGCATTTAAATTCAACACCAGCATTTAGAAGCGTTCTTGAGCAACACCTACAAAGACGTATTATTGGTGCAGATTCTCATTTAGTTTAACCATCAAGAAAACTGACCCCAAGTGGAATTAATGTGATTCAGACGTGTAAAGATTGCAGAGATATTTTTCTTCATAACAATATATTTTAGCATATTACATGAAAAAAGTGGCCAAATTGAGGATTCCAAAGGAGGACAGACTCCAGTGGAGGATGACGAGGAATAATGAGAAAATATTACCAGCAAACTTTGTCAAGCCACATGGAGGTGCTCAATTTCTGATTTATCAGGGTTAAAATTCCATCTCTGATACCTCGCATTGGATTTGTGCCTGCAGAGAAACTTTTCTCTCCAACATTCTCCAAAGCACAATCCGCAGTTCAATGTGCCACACAACACAAATACAGATTAAAAAGTGATAGAAATTGGCATTTCAGAGCTTCATCCGCTGTTATAAATGCATCATAACAATCTATATATAAATAATACAATCTTCACAACATTTGTATACGCACTCAGAACAGCCCAAAATATGAGTTTTCTTTGCATGGACATTAATTATTAGAGTTAAAATGTACACCATAGTTTTATATCTTGAAAAGCATCATGTCCTAATGGTTAAGGGTCCTTAGGAACTCAGACAGGAGGGACAGAACCAAACTGCAAGTCATTATTGATGAGAAACCCTAGAGGAGCAGTACATTAGTTGCCAGTCTTTGATGAATGTTCAGAATTGCTTATTTTTTCACTCCCCTTCGTTTTTTTGCTGAGCTTAATCCAACAAAGTGAGATATTGCGTGGCTTTTTTCCATCCGCTCACTTCTCTTTATCTTTCTTGCTCTCACAAGTCTGTCCAGGGCGATATTACATTCTCATATTCTGGGTCGGTTCTTCATCCGTCTTCATATGTCCCGCCAGGCTCTAGGCACCATATGCCACTTTGTCATGCAGCTATCTGCCGCCTTTCTCCTCTGACGTAGCAAGCAAGATCTCTCACGCCTAATATTCCAATCAACGGCCATTTTTGCATGCCGTGTAGGAAGGACATTACCGTCTTGCTCATTTTCTAGTCTTCTGAGCTAGATAATGTTGGCTCAAATAATGTGATCAAAACTTGAGGTTCAAAGCTTGACTTGGCCAAAAAAGCAACATGAAACCGCTCAGTTCAGTGTAACTTAATCAACCATTTGAGGAGCAGCCGACACAGTAAATACAAATATAATACATACACATAAATGCACTTTTCTACCAAGAGACAAAAAAAGCCCTGGAATCCTTGAGTAGCTAGCAAAAAAAACTTAGCTTAATACTGGGGAAACAGATGAGTCATATAAATAAATCATGGTCTTGAGCATCTGTGTTTTTGTGTGAGCCAAGACCATTGTAGAAGCAGCGTAAAGAGGTCCATAATATGTTTAGTCTTTTGGGTTTTGGCTCCTACCTTGGGGGCCTGGAGGTCCTGGCTCTCCGGGGGGTCCTGGGGAGCCATCATTACCGGGTGGCCCCGGAGGGCCATGTCGACCCTGTGCGGCTAATAGAGCTGCTGGTGTCTTCTGCAGCAATGCGTAACTGTCTGAAAACCTCTCTGAAAAAACAAACAAAAAAACATTTATATTATATTTATTATTATATTATATTATTATATTATATTATATTATATTATATTATATTATATTATATTATATTATATTATATTATATTATATTTATTATATTATATTATATTATATTATAATATATTATATTATATTATATTATACAACCCAAATTCCAGATATGTTGGGACGTTTTTTAAATTTGAACTTTCAAACCACATGAGCCAATATTTTATTCACAATAGAACATAGATAACATAAATGTTTAAACTGATACATTTTACAATTTTATGCACAAAATGAGCTCATTTCAAATTTGATGCCTGCTACAGGTCTCAAAATAGTTGACACAGGGGCAACAAATGGCTAAAAAAGAAATTTTGAAAAGATTTAGCTGGGAGAACATCTAGCAACTAATTAAGTTAATTGATATCAGGTCTGTAACCTGATTAGCTATAAAAGGGATGTTTTAGAGAGGCAGAGTCTCTCAGAAGTAAAGATGGGCAGAGGCTCTCCAATCTGTGAGAGTGCGTAAAAAGATTGTGGAATACTTTAAATGTTCCTCAATGTCAAATTGCAAAGGCTTTTCAAATCTCATCATCTACAGTGCATAACATCATCAAAAGATTCAGAGAAACTGGAGAAATCTCTGTGCGTAAGGGACAAGGCCGAAGACCTTTATTGGATGCCCGTGGTCTTCGGGCCCTCAGACGACACTGCATCGCTCATCGGCATGATTGTGTCAGTGACATTACTAAATGGGCCCAGGAATACTTCCAGAAACCACTGTTGGTAAACACAATCCGCTGTGCCATCTGCAGATGCCAACTAAAAAGAAAGCCATATGTGAACATGGTCCAGAAGCGCTGTCATGTCCTTTGGGCCAAGGCTCATTTTAAAATGGACTGTTTCAAAGTAGAAAAGTGTTCTATGGTCAGATGAGTCCAAATTTGACATTCTTGTTGGAAATCATGGATGCCGTGTCCTCCTTATCTATGTTCTATTGTGAATAAAATATTGGCTCATGTGATTTAAGTGTCTTTTAGTTTTCATTTTATTCAAATTTAAAAAAACATCTCAACATTTCCGGAGGTCTTCAGTGTCACATGATCCTTCAGAAATCAATTTAATATGCTGATTTGCTACTCAAGAAACATTAGTTCAAGTCTAAGATCAAAGGTCTGTGGAAGTCGACATTAAAACACTGGCTGGTATTACACTAAAAGTCACTTTATCCTAACTGTTCTCATTTTTGAAGCCCATCTGGTAAAGATATCATTTGCAGTACTGTTAACGTTGACAACTGCCTTTTAAATGTCTTTCAAAGTTTTGAAAGACACACAAACACACACACACAACTGGTGGAGACTACAAGAAAACACCTCAGTGGTGGCAGATAATGTACCTTCAAATACACGCAATACTTCATTTCGGATGAATGTTTTAATTTCCTCCAAGGCAGCTGTATCTCCCTGAAAAAATAAATGAAAGTGAAGAAAAGAAGGCAGAGTGGGAAAACAAACATCAGCACAACATGATTTGCAGATTAAAAAGTGCAGCTACGAAATGGCAGTGATTCATGTTTTATTCATCCAGAGAAATGTTGGAGTTCTCAGAAACGAAGGGATGGATGACACATAATGGCGTAATCACCATCTCTCCCCAAAGCACCTTGCCATTCAAGATCACTGCTCTGCACAGGAGGCCTGAGGAACATCTCATAGGAAAACAAATCTCTTCCTTCTAATCAAAAACATACCTTTCACAGTTCAAGGCCATTCTGTCAAACGCTCAGAGGCCCTGCGACACTCGCAGCATCCTCACCTGAATGCTTGTGGTCGGTTAAAATGAAATGGGCTAATGCATTTTCAGTGTTGAAAATTTCAGCGATCAGTCTAAAAGCCCTTTAACATGACTCATGTCAGGGCTTCAAAATTTGATTTGTTTTGACAAACGTTATTTACAAACGGAGGGATTCCATATGTCACAACAGCAACACATACTACAAAGTTAAATATATAAAAGATAAATAAAAAAACATTTACACCAACCAAACACATGTCTGACCCAATAGCACACTATACAACAAATCATAATCAACTTTGATTAAACAGTCTTACCGCAGATGGAAGAAAAGGCTTTCTTTATCTCTCTTTTGAGCAACATGGATAAATAAGTCTATTGCTAAATGAGTTTCATGAAGGGTGTGAGATTTATGAATCATGATGGAAGACTAGCGATCCTAATCAGTTTGTTGAGTCTTTTTTTTTTTTTTTTATCCCTTTCAGAAATCCCACCACCCCAACATACAACAGCATAGAAAATAACAGATGCTATTTCAGTATCATAAAAAGTCATTAACAATACCTGGCAGTGGCATAGCGTCTGGGCATGCAAGGCATGCATGTGCATATGGGCCCGGGCGGATTGGGGGCCCGCTATTATGGGCTTAACCCCAAAGTATACTTTGGGCGTCCACACACCATCCATACAGCCCAATTTTTGTGATGGCACGGACAGTGTGTGTACTGTACAACAGCCCATGCGAGAGTGAACTGAGTGCTTGAAAACAAAAGTCCACTAGATAGTGTGCAGTGCACACGGCGAACGCGTCTTTCTGTAGCCAAAAACTTTCAAAGGCTCACACACTTATGTGCGCAAGACAGAACCCGTGTACATATATTCAGAAAAATGAAGTATAATAGAAATAATGTTGTTGTCAATAACTTTCTATAGCCCATCTTTTTTTATGAAAAAACAAAACAAAACCAAAACGCTACGTCTGCACATTTTAAGATACTGCACAAGATGCACAGAATTAGAAAAGCATGCACATATTTAGAGAAGAAACTTCTAGTAAATTTATTAGGAATTTTAAAAAAGTCTGTGACAGAATAATAAATTCATAACTGGAATAATCTTCGGACTTTTTTTTACCACTTTTGTCTGCATGTTAGTGATAATATCTTACTCATATCAAGTCCTGGGACTCATTCGCATAAGACGCACATCCTCTCCACTCCTCCCCCCGCGAAACCGAGGGGGGCCCGTCAACATTTTTTTGCATATGGGCCCGGGGCTGACTTGAAAAGAAAACTTAATTTCCGCACTGCTCATCTTGGCACTTTCATAAAACTTTATGAGAAAGTTGTGATGTTTGATTCGTGAAGAAAAAGTTATTTTGGGTTGGATCTTTTTATCCAGTTCACAAAACAATTCATGATCAACAGTTCATGACCCAAATTTTATTGTGTTCCTCACAGAAGTTTGGGGTCAGTAAGATTTTTTTTTTTATGTTTTTGAAAGTCTCTTATGCTCTCCAAGGCTGATTTTATTTATTCATAACTACAGCAAAAACAGTAAAATTGTAAAATAACTCTTTTCTACATCATAAAACAATGTATTCCTGTATTGACAAAGCTGAATTTTCAGCATCATTACTCCAGTCTTCAGTGTCACATGATCCTTCAGAAATCATATGCTGATTTTCTGCTCAAGAAACATTTTATATGATTATCAATGTTGAAAACAGTTGTGCTGCTTAATATTTTTTATAAAAGCCATGTTTTTTTTTGTTTTGTTTTTTTCACAATTCTCCGATGAATAGAAATGTCAAAAGAACAGTATTTATTTGAAATATAAATCTTTTTGTAACATTATATATGTCTTTAAAGTCACCTTTGATAAGGGTTCTTCTAAATAAAAGTAATAATTTCTTTAAAGTTTAGGGTCTTTACAGACACTAAACTTTTTAATGGTAGCGCACAAGTTCAGATCTCTTTCTTTTGCCATTTTTATTGTTCTTTTGTGTCCACAACCTTGCCATAAAAACAGCCATCCTTCAAAGAACATTATTGTTTGTTGCTCTGTGTGCGCGGTTTACAGAGGTGGAGTTGCGTAGAGCTCCTACTATATCCTTACTATATCCTCATACTATATCCTTCCACCCCCACCACACACTCAATACACTCCTGAGTGATATGGTTGTGAGTTTGTTTGATTTGGAGAGCGTTGGATATAGGCATTGCAGCAGGCGGCTATTTGCTGCATCCTGCACTTTTTA
The DNA here is from genome assembly GCA_037101425.1 of Elopichthys bambusa. Taxonomy (NCBI): domain Eukaryota; kingdom Metazoa; phylum Chordata; class Actinopteri; order Cypriniformes; family Xenocyprididae; genus Elopichthys; species Elopichthys bambusa. The sequence continues at coordinate 10,287,609 of CM074443.1, forward strand.
GAGGCTAATGGGTTTGTGAACATGTGTGGGTAATTATTGTTATGCAGAGTTACTAACTATTTATTCTGGGGTGTTCACGCTTGTGTTATGCACAACAAAGCAATCAATGATGGTTGCCCTCTGAACAGCGTGGGGTGACCCCGCGGTTATGGATTCGGGCTGGGGGCCAGGAGGCTGGTGCAGATCGGGAGAAACGCCAGCAACTTTGTTGATCTTTACTGAGGTCAAAGATGTGCTCCACCTCCAGAAGAGTGTACAGTCACTGTAATATGTTCACACTTGACAGTTGCTGCAGGTTATGGAGTAGCAGTACACTTGACTGTAGTAGGTGTTCATGCTGCTGAAGGCCCTAAAGTTTATTTGAGTGGCTGTGCCACTGGCCACAGCTTCTGAAAATCTGATTTCAAATGGGATATACTGTTGAATCAGATTTCTTGACCAAAAAAAAAAAAAAAATGGCCATGTATCACTGATGTTACTTCAAATTGCTTCAATGCCAACTCACATCACAAACCAATGATTACCGGTTGCTTTATTGCGCGACAGTTATAAGTCAACTATCGTGATTACAGGTTAAATAAGATAAAAAAGACATCTAATATAACTAAATTACGTTTTGTTTTTTTTTGGGTTCAAATTAAACATTGCAACATACATTTATCATTTAGTTTATCATTTAGTTTTGAATTTGACATTAGATTAAGTGAAATTTATAATTAATACTTATATGGATGTATTATACACGTATATTAAATGAAAGTATGGTAATTTATATTATATTTATTTACAGAAGTATATGTGTGCGACTTGAGTTTCTGGAGGACTAGGATTGGGGACCCTGGTTTAAAAGTACAGGGTTGGTAAGGTTTTTAATGATTTTGAAAGAAGTCTCTTATGCTCACTGCATTTATTTGATCAAAAATTCAGTAAAAACTGTTAAAAAACAATTTCTATTTTAATACATTATATAATGTAATTTATTCCTGTGATGACAAAGCTGAATTTTCAGCATCATTACTCCTGCCTTCACGGTCACATGATCCTTCAGAAATCAATCTAATATGCTGATTTATGCTGATGAAGTAATATTTCTTATTATCAATGTTGAAAACAATTGTGCCGCTTAATATTTTTGTGGAAGCCGATACATTTTTTCAGTATTTTATGATGAATAGACAAGAACAGCATTTATTTGAAATGGAAATATCCCCCCCCCACCAAAAAAAATAAAAATAATAATTCTTACTGACGCAAAGCTTTTGAATGGTAGTGTATGTATATCTAAGCATCAGCAGTCCTAAAGAAAGCCAACCCAACCTCAAATCGTTCTATTTAATGAAGTCTTTCAAAATGGAAAGTGTTTTAAAATTTTGATTTAACAAACACTACATTCTGTCTCTACGGCTTGTGACAGTTTTGTGCATACCAACAGATTGACGGTCCCCGGTGTTGTTGAAGATCCAGGTGAGCCTGGTTCTCCTTTCTGTCCAGGCGGCCCGTGAGGACCAATGGGCCCTATGTCTCCAGCTTTCCCTCTTTCTCCCTGGACTCCTCTCTCTCCTGGAATCCCCGGATCTCCCTGCAAAGGCAAAGCCAGAATATAAATAACATAACACAAAGAACACATGCTGGCTATTGGGAGCTGCCTTAAGCTTAACTGATAATAGACTGGCTGGATTACATTCAATGCAAGATGAAATAACAGAAACTACTACATGCAGCTTAGAGATATTAGTCAATAATATAGGTATACATTCTAAATGTGTTTACTTTGATTACTGATGTTTTCTCCTTTGTGATACTTTCTATTTTATGGTTTTCTTGTTTTCTTCTTACATGACAACTACAAACATGTCTTCCTGATTCCTAATTACGCTAGAGTGATTTTGACTTGTTTTCAATTTTGAAGAAAATTTTGTTTGCCATGTTCAACATTAAACTGGTGTATTCTGACATAAAAATGGATTCTGACACACAAATGATTGTCACACTGTCAAACCTTTATATTTTATATAATCCAATTAAAACAAAATATGAAAATTTTACCCGTTCTCCTTTAGTGCCTCTGTCTCCAGGTCTGCCTGTGGCTCCCTGTGAAAATACAAACAGAGAAAAAATAAAGAAAAAGGACTCAGGACAAAAATAATTTGATGGTTAATTTAATGTATACATACACATTATATAGTATATGCACATACATACAAAACATACAAAATTAGCTTCTCAATTTTCTTTTCAAACTGAGAAGGTGTCCAAAGGTGGTTCTGTCATATTTAGCAAACGTATAATCATGTTTTTTTTGTTTTTTGTTTTGGTCCCCAAAGTAAACCATCATACATATAGACAGCTAAACCGTACTATTTTTCATAGACTGCTCCCAAACTGCATTAGAGGAATGAAATGATTTGGCTGCTTTAATGGCCCAACTTTTCTAGTAATTCAGTTGAGAGCAGAGCGAAAGATCTCGGTGGATTTACAAATGACCATTTTCTCTCCAAACTCATGAAAGCCGTGAACCTCTGGATCTCTCATTCTCTTATTCCTCTCTCTCCATCTCCTCTGAGAGTGCTCTGTAGAGAAACACCTCTCATTGTACTCCAAAACCACTCTTGCATTTCTCCCTCCCCTCGCTTTCCCATCTATCTCTGCTCCTCTCTCGCATCACGGCTCCCACTAGCTCCTCGGGGAACATCTCTGTATCAAATTCTCCTGCTGGATTACAGCAGCCGAGCAAAAAAGAAATGCAATCTAGCCTGCGTTTCTAAAGCGGGCGGCACTTTGTGAAAGCATCCTCAACCATCTGCTTTCATCCACACCCCCATCAATGTCTAACACTCTCTCTCCTACTCTCTATTCCCAGGCTCCTGATGAGGAGAGCTTAAAGCCATCACCGTGCCCACTGAAATGTGTTTCCCTCAGCCCCAGCCATAAAAGAGATGGAAAGGTATGAAATTGAGAGGACCGAGAAACTTCCTTCCTGCTAGATGGCACTGTTGCACCACCGAAAAAGACAGACAGCCATCCATGAACGAAGCAGGGAGGGGGAAAAGAAAATAGAGAAAATTCTCAATGAGTGGTCCAACACCCTGCAAACACGCAGTCGTGCCATTTGAGAAGACAGTGACGTGAATGAAAGCGAAAATAAGGCCAGTGAACTTCCTCCAGATGATCTGCACCCATTTGAACCTTGACTCATCCAGAGACAGCATAAAGGGGGGAAAGGTGGGCTGCTCGTCGAAAATCTCGGTATAAAATCTACCATCTTTGCTCATGGGTGCTCAGTTCTGCTCAGTTTTGAGTCAGTTCAAGTTAGCCACAAAACCCATGTGAAATGCAGGAAATGATGTCACGAATGACAACCAGTGTTGTTATTGTTAAAGAGGACCTATTATGCCCTTTTGCAAAGTCTTGATTTTGTTTTTGGGATCTACTAGAATAGGTTTTCAAGCTTGAATGTTCAAAACACACATTTTCCACATATTTTACACTGTTGCAGCACTTCTCTTCCCAGTCTGTCAGTAACGCTCTGTTCAGTTCCGGTCTCTATGAAGCACTCCTTTCGAAAAGTTCAGTGTGCACTGATTGGTCGGCAGGACCAGTGTGTTGTGATCGGTCAACAGCTCTAAGCAGGTTTCGGAAAAATCACGCCCCTTACCCTAACCATGACAAACCAACTCAACCAGGCCTCGCCATTTTTTTCGTATGCCTTGGGCGGGAATTACTTAAATGAGGGATATTGTGACGTTTGTTCCCGGAAGAAAACTCGAGACTACAATCGAGGCGTTTCAGGGAGTTCAGAAACATTGCTCACTGTAAACCCTAACGCTCAAAGTAATTAATTGTTTTAACAAATTTACATTAAACAAATTAGTTCAGTCAAATTAACTTTTATGAGTATTTAGCACTTTTTCTTTCAAGTTTACAGAACTGATATATTTTAAGTAAACTGAACTGTTTCATTGTTTTGAGTTTTATTAACTTATTTCTTTTTAATTTAGACGAACTTAAGTTTAACTGAAACTGAGCTGGGATTTCTATTTCCCAGTATGCTTTTACGGCACTCGAAAGGGAGAGTAAATGCTCAAATTAAATGTTATATGTATGAGTACAAAATAAAAATCTGCCAGTTCTGCATACTTAAACATTGAATTTCTCAACTTAAAAATTGAGGCAACTGACTGCCTCAATTTTTTTTCTTTTAAAGTTTTGCCAACTTATCCGGGTTTACAGTGTATACTTATGTAGAGAATAACTCCCTTTGTAACTTTGCAGACCTTTTTCATGCTCAAACAGCAACATTATAAAGAAAGTTGAAAATGTAAAAAAGCATAAAAGGACCCTTTTAACTAAAATTATTTAAATAATTTTGGTTAACTGGAATAAAGCTAAAAAAATAAATAAATAACTAAAATATTGCAAAACCTAAACTTAAAAAACGTAAATGAAAATTAGAAATGTTGCTTTGGCAACTAACTGAAATAAAGTGCTAAAATGACTAAAACTGAAAAATAAAGTTAAATAGAAATATAAAAAAGCAAAAAATAAAACAAAATAATAATAAATAAAATTGACAAAAGCAGTCTCAGCCTCAGACGTCACGCCCATGGACTGTTGGCTGAATGTCTGATGCATATGGCACACTTATCTGGAAACACTTCAGCAGTATCGAAGTCGTCATCTGGTTGGTTGAATTCTACAGGATGTCCGGGAGACGTGTGTGTTGCGTTCTTTAATGGTCCGCTTGGAAACAAATGCCGTGACGCCAAACCCCCTCGTAGAATAATGCCATCATGTTTACAACTGTGACAACGAATGCTTATCAGGATCAAATAAACGCTGGATTTTCAAAAGTATGTGAAGTTTGCGGCTCCATTGTTGCAGTAAACTTTCACAACATTCTTGAATGAATAGGATTATTGTAGGGACATCGACTTTCATTTTCACAAACTCTGATTGGTTGCTTTACATGTCAGTCAAACGTCCTCTTGGGCGGTCCTTAGCCAATGAAAGCTGTGATCGAGTCCAGACCTTCTGCCGTCAGGCTGAAGGTCTGGCTACGTGAGACTAGGGAAAACTTGACCAGGCTAACCAGCTAAACCTAGACTCTTACAGTCTATATAGACGGGTTCCAGAAGTGAAGACTCATTCACTTTCTCCATAGGGGAAATTGATTTTTAACAACAACTTATAAACCTTTAAAGACAGCCTTACTGTGAGCTACGAGGTGGTTGTTAATCGATAGTATTTGCTTCTGTCTAAGCCATCAGCCCACATTAAAAAACTATATTACGGATGATGCTGTACAGAAACTTCCACCAATCAGAGAGTCAAACCAAGCAAAATGCGCCAAAAGATCTGTTTAGACCTGCCCACTCTCATGAAGCACTGCGTAATCGAGTCGGTCTCCCTACACTCTCAAAATATTTCAACAGTTAAGCAAATTTTGCAATAAACTTAAAATATACTGTTTGTATATATAATCAACATTCATAAATGAGCAGATTTATATTTTACCTTGTAGCTGGTTGGCTTGGTTCATGGCTTATAACGCTTTAACGAAGACTTTTTTTTAAAAATTCTTCCAGAACAAGCACTGCTGAAAAAGTGGGTGGGCAGTGGGCACTGTTGCACTCTATAGAAAATAGCTGCCCAGGAATGTTAGCAAGATGGCCGCTGAGCAAACTGACTTCTGACTCATCCTCGGCTCTTTCTCGCTCACCTCATTAAGATCTGCAGATGCTGTATTTACCGCATTTGTCTGTCTGTGACGGAGGCGTCTATATATGTGCGTTCGTGTGTTGGCGGCTCTCTGATGTGTCTGTTTGCTGCTGTAAAGTGCAGAAGTGCGATTTGTCACACAGTTCTGCCGTAGATATGCGTTCTGTTGTGACAAGGCATCAGAGAACAGAACTTTTTTTTTTTTTTTGACGTGACAAGGCTTTCGAAACTACAAACCCTGTTTGTAGGGGACATTTAATTAGTGATCACATGCATTATTCATGATTTAATGGCTCATGGGCAGGATTTTATCCACACTGGAGAGCATTAGCAGTGAGTAAGCGGTCTTATTATTGAAAACTTTACAAGACTAATGACTGGTGTTGGGCTTTTATTTGCTTGGGAAAGAAAGAAATCTAGTAAGACAGAGATAAATGTAGACCAGCACAGATCGGAGCCTTTGTCATCCACTATTCTAACTCGCTGGCAAAATATTAAGGCACAAGTTATTAGATGCTGCATGTATTAAAGTAAAAGCATTCATTTTCTACTAACATTATACAGCTGAAGCCAAAGCCCTCTCAAAAGCATTTACTGTACACTCACATACCTCATAGCCTGGAATTCCATCTTTTCCTGGCCTTCCCTGTGGAGGAGACAGAACATTCCCATCAATCTTTGCAATCCAAGGTTATTGTACTTAACTGAAACTAAAATAAAAAAAAAAAAAGTTAAAAAATAAAAATAAATGTTAACTGAAAAAAAAAAAAAAAAACTTGACAAAAACAACAAAATTACTAAAACTTAGAAAATCTAAAAATAAAAACTATAATAGTATCTCAATGATACTAAAATAACACTGTTGCAATAAAAGCAACTTTGCATTGTTTATCATTTCCATAGGTAATTAGATGTTACAATAGGCACAAATCTTTTAAGATGCTATTAGAAAACCACAAAATGGAAGCCAGTTTTCACCTCAGAGTAAAAAAAATTAAATTAAAAGTTATTAATTGTGAGATTTTAAAATAAAGAAGCTGACTATAGAAGCTTGTTTCCGCCATGAAATAAAAAATAAAAAAAGGTAATTGCGACTTATCTCACGATTCTGATTATTCTTAGAATTGCGAGATATAAAGTCAGAATTGATATAAAGTCAGAATTGCGAGTTATAAAGTCAGCATTGCAATTTATAAAGTCAGCATTGCGTGATATAAAGTCAGAATTGTGAGTTATAAAGTCAGAATTGCGTGATAAAGTCAGAATTGCGAGATATAAACGTAAAATTGTGTATATAAAGTCAGAATTGTGAGTTATAAAGTCAGAATTGCGTGATAAAGTCAGAATTGCGAGTCAAAGTCAGAATTGCGTGATAAAGTCAGAATTGCGAGTCAAAGTCAGAATTGCGAGATATAAACTTACAATTGCGTATATAAAGTCAGAATTGCGAGTCAAAGTCAGAATTGCGAGATATAAACTTACAATTGCGTATATAAAGTCAGAATTTTGAGTTATAAAGTCAGAATTGCGTGATAAAGTCAGAATTGCGAGATATAAACGTAAAATTGTGTATATAAAGTCAGAATTGTGAGTTATAAAGTCAGAATTGCGTGATAAAGTCAGAATTGCGAGTCAAAGTCAGAATTGCGTGATAAAGTCAGAATTGCGAGTCAAAGTCAGAATTGCGAGATATAAACTTACAATTGCGTATATAAAGTCAGAATTGCGAGTCAAAGTCAGAATTGCGAGATATAAACTTACAATTGCGTATATAAAGTCAGAATTTTGAGTTATAAAGTCAGAACTGCGATTTATAAAGTCAGCATTGCGTGATATAAAGTCAGAATTTATATAAAGTCAGAATTGCGATTTATAAAGTCAGCATTGTGTGATATAAAGTCAGAATTGTGAGTTATAAAGTCAGAATTGCGAGATATAAACGTACAATTGCGTGATATAAAGTCAGAATTGATATAAAGTCAGAATTGCGAGGTATAAAGTCAGCATTGCATGATATAAAGTCAGAATTGTGAGTTATAAAGTCAGAATTGCAAGATATAAACTTACAATTGCGTGATATAAAGTCAGAATTGCGAGTTATAAAGTCAGAATTGCGATTTATAAAGTCAGCATTGCATGATATAAAGTCAGAATTGCGAGATATAAACTTACAATTGCGTGATATAAAGTCAGAATTGATATAAAGTCAGAATTGCGATTTATAAAGTCAGCATTGCGTGATATAAAATCAGAATTGTGAGTCAATATGAATCAAATTTGGCCCTATTTTCTTTCTTAATATAAGTTCCTAGTCATATAGTGATTGGCCAGTGCAGGTGGTTGCAAAGGGGGGAAAAAGTGTTTTTCTTTGTTAAATGTCCATTTAGAAAAAAATGAATAAATGCCACTTGCTTTGATATTTTGAATCATCTAATGCAATGGCATTCATGCATTTTTAAGCGTCGAAAGAGTACAAACACTTCTTGGAGCCACTGTATGTCATGTTGCAAACACCATGTCAACTTTGATGTGGTCTAGTTTGTATCTTTAGTTAGCTTAGCTCACACTGTTCCACTAAGGTTAAGTGCGCTAAGTTAGGAACTGTGCTAGATAAACTAGGAATAAGTTGTGAAACATCACCTGGAAGAAACAGGAATTCCTCAGGGGAATTCTGTGTATTCAGCGGAGGTGCTGAAGGCATTACGGCTGTGCGAATAACGAAGCAATTATATGAGACCCATTCAGCCACTGTACTCCTTCACCGAGACAGCCAATCAAACGTTTACCCCAGTGACTGCACTCATTACCACAGCACAAATCAGCCAGGTTTAACACCACAGTACAAGAAGTATATGAAGAGATTACTCTGTGCTATGAAGTGAGATGTTACAGCTGAAAACAGTTGCTGTAGTTTATAGAAAAGAATCTAACAAAGAGCTCTGGTGTATTCTGCTATATTACACTATATTAGAAATCGTAGTAATTCAGTCAATCAAAAACTGTATATATCCAGTTGATGCTTGCTTACAATATTTCGTCTTGGCATACTGGGATATCTAATTAGAAACAGCCCAGACTCTGAATTAAACTACAGGCCACTGAGCAGAAATCAAGAATCGAGGAAAAATAAACCCCAACAGAATGTTTGTGTCAGAACTCTGAATCCACAGCGAGTCAAACTGTGAATCAATCAGCACACTAATCAGTTAATTAAATCTGGTCTGCAATTCATAGCTGGATCAAATGATGGATCAATCTGTTATAAGATCACAGAGCTGAGAACAGAGGACAGAAACTAATGAGAACTAAATGTTATTATAGGCAGGTTAGATCACAGCCAGGTTCAGCATAAATGGTAGATCACAGGTAGATCCAGGGACCCCGGGGGCCCACAAAAGGAAAATTGTTAAAAAAAATAAAATAAATAAAAATCAATAGTGTTTGATAAAGCATTGCATATAGTTTTATTCTATTCATTTCTCTTCAGGTTATTTAAATAGTTGTGTGACTTTCCCACAATTGTAACTTTATTTCTCATAATTACATATATTTCTCAATCATTCATATTTTTAAAACTTTATATCCAGTGTTGGGTAAGTTACTACAAAAAAGTAATTAATTACTAATTACATCATCAATGTTGTATTTAAAATACTCTTTTAATTACTCTGTCTGAAAAGTAATTTAATTACTCAATAAGTAACTTATTACTAATTGCTTATTAAAATCCCTATAAACCTTGACTGGAGAGACAATAGAAAGGAAACTCTTAATAATTTAAATGAGTCAAACATGGAATAGTTTAGCCTTTTATAGCTTATTAAAACATATACTATAATACTTTTATTTACTTTATAATACTTAAAATTTTTTTTAATAACAAACACATCACTAAAATCTAGTAGTTGGTACCGATACTACAAAAAGTGCACGATACTCAATACCAAAGTCGATACCACGGTAAAAATATATAAAAATACGAATAAAACAATGCTATATATTTTTTCAGGTAGGTCTAATAGTAGTAAGTAAAAATACCACAGAAATTAAATAATCAAATATAAAATAACTGTTATAAAATAACAGTTATGCACAGTCATAACTGTATAAGTTAAATATATAATAATCCTTATTAAAGCTTTTTTGTTGTTGTTTGATTATCATTTATAATACAGACAGCCAATAGTAGACAGTAGCATGTTTTTAAGGTTGCTGTCACTAAGACCTAATGGACGGAGGCAATTATGCTGTTACACATGCTGTTCACATTCACAGAACCAACACGAATATACGCCAAGATGGGCATTTTGACATAACTGTGTGTGTATTTGAACATTTATGTGTAATAAACCGCAAAAATCTGACACTCGCGAGAGGCGGCTATGTGTGTGCACTTTGGTCGAGAACGCACTGACTGAAGACAGTCTCTCAAGTCTCTCAAGTTACTCTAAGTAACTTAGTTACTTAGTAACGCGTTACACCCAACACTGTTTATATCTCACAATTGCAACTTTATTTTTCAGAACTGCAACTACTTTTAAAGGGGACCTAATGCCACTTTTACAAGATGTAATATAAGTCTCTGGTGTCCCCAGAATGTGTCTGTCAAGTTTCAGCTCAAAATACCTCCCAGATCATTTAGCTTGTCAAATTTGCCCCTATTTGGGTGTGAGCAAAAACACACGTTTTTTTTTATGTGTCACTTTAAATGCAAACGAGCTGCTGCTCCTGGCCTGCTTTCCAAAAGTTAATCTTTTGTGCAAATCCAGCACTGAATCGACCCTCATTTGTGAAGCAGTTCAACGTAAAATGACTGCATGGTTAAAACACTCTACTACAACATCTCTTCCTCTTCTCTAAAGCAGCCCCACATGGCCTCACCCCCTTTATTGCATGTTCTCGGGGGCAGGGTTTATGTAAATTTTAGGGTTAAAGATGTCACTAACCCGGGAAGAAGCTTGTTGTAGTCCCTACCAGCCGTTTGTAGTAGTCCTTAAACAGAAAATTCTTTAAAATGAAATATCTCCCTTTGCATTAAACTTTGAGCGTTGTAACGTTGCTGTTTGAGTATAAACAACATCTGCAACATTACAACGCTCAAAGTTATTACATACTACCTAAAGTTAAAAAATATATATATCATATATATATATATATATATATATATATATATATATATATCATAATCACCTCTTTAAAATTGCATCTTTATATCATTACATAGTACAAGGTACATAGCACCTTTTAATTTCTTTACTCTGAGGTGAAACCTGGCTTCCATATTCATTTCCATGAAACTGCTAAAAGAACATTATGAAAGTGGTTTTCTGACAGCATCTCAGGACATCTTGTGGTCATTAGAACACCCCTGGAACACTGAACTTGCATATATATAAGAGAATTTCCTGTCTAGTTTTGTAGTCCCTTTGTAGTCCTTTTTTTTCATTGGTTGCCCTTGATTGTATCCACAGTTGTGTCTTTTTACCTTATCTTGTTAGCTTGTATATTTAGCCCTTGTGTTTTCCATGTTTTGTCAGGTCTTGTCCTTCTATAGGTTCTTATGTTGGTGTTGGTGTCTAAGTTTGCCTACAAATAAATATACATTATAAAATTTTTTCCCCACATAGTATCAGAGGTGGGTAGTAACAAAGTACATTTACTTTCTTACATTTACATGAGTATTTTTTATTTTTTATTTTGAAAATGTGTACTTTTTAGAGTATATTTAAATGTGGGAACTTTTACTTTAACTTGAGTATATTTCTAATGAAAAATCTGTACTTTTACTTTGCTACGTTGGGCGACGTTCCTCTCGTTACTTTATTTTAATGCAACAGCCTACTGTACATGTTAAGAAATGCGTAGCTTATTCCAAGCGCGCTGTCTCTTTTTCATAAACGACGTCCCATTCACAAATGAATCGCTCTTTTGAGTCGATTCTGTTCAAAGACTTGATCAAACAAGTTGGCAAAACTGTCTAAATTGGTTCGCGAATCAGTCTGAATGATTTGTTCAGTTCCCTGCAGGCACTGAATTGTCTGAAGCGGTTTGTCACTCAGAGCATTGGATGAAGTGGCAGTGGAAATAATCTGCAAATACGTCCTATTGTTTGCCAGCGATGAAGATCTTTATTAGTTGAACTGCGTATGCTGTCTGTGAACAATTCCACAGGTATCGATTTCATTTGATTTCAATTCATACAGCCAATAGCCTACATTTTGCAGCCAAACAGATTATTACGCCACGATAACAAAGTATGGGACATATATCTTAATTTATACATTAAATAAGCTACCAGATAGTATGAAATGAACACCCGCCATCCCGCGGTAATTTGTAGGTAGAAAATTAATGCTTTTTCATAGGCACAGTTAACCAGTTTACACTCGCCTGCAGAAATATACATTTGATTACATTTTGGAGAACAGACGGAATAAGATCCGTCAATGTGTTTTTAATCATTGTTTATGTTCAGTGGTTATGAGCGCGAGCACATGTAAAGAGTTTGCTCTCTTTCTTCTTTTAAATGTAGCTGTATACGTTGTTATTATTATACAAAAAGGACATGCAATGATATTCGGGCTACAAATGCCAGAAATAATGCTAGTTTCTTCTGTGTTTGTTGAAAAGATATCTAATTATTATAATAATAATAATTTAAATATCTATCTAAATAATAACATGCTATTGTATTGTTGTATACATAGCCTACATACAGACACTACCGCTTCGAAGTTTGGGATTGGTAAGATTTTTAATGTTTTTAAAAGAAGTCTGCTCACCGAGGCTGCATTTATTTAATTAAAAATACAGTAAAAACAGTAATACTGTGAAATATTACTACAATTTAAAATGATCGTTTTCTATTTGAATATATTTTACAAAGTGATTCATTCCTGTGATGCAAAGCTGAATGTTCAGCATCATTACTTCAGTCTTCAGTGTCACATGATCCTTCAGAAATCGTTCTAATATGCTGATTTGCTGCTTAAGACACATTTATGATTATTATCAATGTTGACAACAGTTGTGTATTTTTTTTTTTCAGGATACCTTGATGAATAGAAAGTTCAAAAGAACAACATTTATCTGAAATACAAAGCTTTTGTAACATTATACACTACTCAAAAGTTAGGGGTCAGTAAGAATTTTTTTTTTTTTTTGAAAAGATATTAATACTTTTATTCAGCAAAGATGCATTAAATCGATCAAAAGTGACAGTTAAGACATTTATAATATCACAAAAGATTCTATTTCAAATAAACACTGTTCTTTTGAACTTTCTATTCATCAAAGAATCCTGAACAAAAAAAATATTGTACACAAATATTTTGTACAATTGTACACAATAAATGTTTCTTGAGCAGCAAAACAGCACATTAGAATGATTTCTGAAGGATCTTGTGACAATGAAAACTGGAGTAATGATGCGGAATATATATATATATATATATATATATATATATATATATATATAGAGAGAGAGAGAGAGAGAGAGAGAGAGAGAGAGAGTAACTAGTAACTAGCTACTTGAGTAGTTTTTCTTTGGATACTTTTTTACTCTTACTTAAGTAACTTAAGATTATTACTTTCACTTTTACTTTGAGTAAATATTTCTATAAGAACTTGTACTTTTACTTGAAGTTTTAGTTTTTGGATACTCTACCCACCTCTGCATAGTATAAATCGTTCTTTTCTCATGAAAAAATACACATCTTTATATTTTAGGATGCAGATCCCTTATGAGTGGATTATGATATTTTTGAGTCCTATCATAAAGAAGTCTGAAAACCCTTGCTGTAGATTACAGACATTAGTGTAAATTACAGATTACATGTGTAGTGAATGTTATGATTGATTACAGGGGCTCCAGGAGGCCCTTCGGGTCCAGGGAAGCCAGTCTCTCCCAGAGGCCCTCGTTCTCCCTGTGTGGAAAGACAAAGAGGGAGAATGGGACATCATCAGTCTCGCATCATCCTGTTGCCAAAACCTGCTGTATGATTGACAGCAGCTAACAAGCAACAAAGAAAATCTCACCGGCTCTCCAGGGATCCCTGTCTCACCACGCGGACCAGGCTTTCCCTTCATAGGAATGAGAAGGACAGAAAGAGTTAGACCGCAAACCTGGTGTCCATCTAAACCACCTGTAGGCTGGGGACACAGCTACAATACGCACTGATTTTATCAAAAAAAAATTCATGCTTGATATATAAAACCTATATCTTGTGATGGAACACTTTAAATTTGTGTCCTAACCAGATGTGACGCGACGCAATGCTGTGACACGCGATAAAAGGTATCTTTTGCATGTTAATCTGTTTTTGTCCTAATCAGCCGCACAAAGTATGGCAATGATAATATCGGGTACTGTTTATGTGCTTTATTTAATGTTAAAAGCATCCAAACTGAGTGTGAATATCATTCTGTGTTCCCAGCTTTTTTAGCTGTAATGAAAACAACACTGGCTATCACCTCAGATCTTGAAAATAAATAAATGGGCACAAGAACGTTCAAACGGTCAACTCACTGTGAACAAACAAGTGTATTCTATGACAAAGATCGGTTCAGTCACTACATATGAACTTTAAATAATGTTTAAATTATGTAATATTTATGAATGAAATATTTAAAACTTCAAATAACTAGATTCTGGCGGACAACCGTACACAGAATGCGCATGTCAATTTGCAGTGGAAGAGTTTCCTTTGATCTGACGCACAACGTAATGACGAATGCAGAGGCACAGAGGATAGAGCAAAACAAATCACCGGTCATGGATTATAAGTCTAAAGTTATAATTTTTAAAGAGAAATGTCGGAGGATTTCGATATAAGAGAAGAGGAGCTTAAATTTGTTGCACAGCCCTATTTGTTTAAACCGTGAGAGGCGTCTAAGCTTATAGTACTCCAACATCCTGCATCATACATCGCGTCATACTCATTTGGCACAAGTCAACTTGAGCATTCTGTGTACGGTCGTCCATCATAAGCTAGTTATTTGAATTTATACAGTTTTAAATATGGATATTTTTTTTCTTACAAAAAACTCATCGCTTCACCCCCTGGAGTTGTATGGATTACTTTTTTTATGGATAGATGCATTATTTTTGGCTTCAAAACATGGCCCCCCATTCACAAACATTATAAAAACTTTGGAGGACTAAGGATATTTTTAAATATATCATGAAATAAGATCAAGGTCATATACACCTAATAATAATTTTTGGATGAACTATCCCTTTAATATTTTGAGAATTGTGATTATAGAGAAGGCTGAAGGCTTTATTTATTTACTACATTTATTGCTTGTAGCTTATTGCCTAAATAAACAGTTTTATGTGTTTTAGTGTCATTAGTGTTAGTGAAAGAAGAAAAATGACAACAGAATAACTTACAGCAGGACCAGGAACACCAGGAGGACCAGGAAGGCCAGGGTCACCCTTACGACACACAAACATACTCATGTAAGATGAATCTTCAATGCAAAAATGCCTGAGAACATGTTGCAAAACACAATGAATGCTTTTCTTTCTGTTCTCAATACCAACTGTGCTTGACAAGTCCTCCAAAATCATTCTCTGAGTATGTGTGTGTGTGTGTGTGTGCTGCTCTCTTTCCTCCATATGCGCTCTGCTGACTTTAGGAATTAATGAGCTGCTTTTAAGTTTTGGGGCACAGCATGCAAATAAACAGCTTGAGATCAGGCAGCCTCGTGGCTGTTGTGGAGTCGGCGAGCGCGCAAAATGCTGCGACTACATCTTGACAAGTCCTTTCTGGGAAGAGTGGGCGAGTTTGATGCTGCTCAAAGGAGGAAGCTGCTCTGGCAGACAGACGAAAGAGAGTCTCCATGCACCAGCGCTCTGATACGTGCAGGAGGAAACATTCTGTGGTGGGGAATGGGGGGGTGGGGGTCTGGACGGTTCTGTGGGCTCGATTTAATGAAGCCTATTATTTCTAGCCTCTCTAGTATTCTCGTATTCATGGTCTTTCTTTCGAATTCTCGAGTGCTTTGACTAAGCACTGCAGTGAAATTAGAATACTAACAATGCTTGAATCAATTATGAATGTCTACCCGCCATTCTCCATCCCTCTGTCAGTCAAACACACACATACACACCGAAACTGCAATGTCATGTCAAATGGTGAAGGTACAGAGTGGAGCATCTGGTTGAGCTGTTGAAAGCTGTGTGTAATCTGGGACACTCAGAAAGTGTGAGAGAGTGTCCACTGACACGATTCATTCAAATGCGCTTACCTTAGCACCTGGCAGCCCCTCTAGTCCTGGTAATCCCATCAGTCCCGGCTCACCCTGGAATAAAAGAAACACATTCCAGCTCAGCACAGACACCTTCATGCGTGAAAGTCTGTGTGTGTCAGAGTTGGGGAGTGACTAAGTAAAAGTGGCAACTCCAATACAATTTTTAGGAAAGCTAACAAGCTAGTTTTTAATGACTAGCAGTAAGGAATGTAAAGAATCACTTTGGGTGTGTCGCAATGAGTTGTTTGCAAATAAATGATGGTTTTGAGTTAGTTTCGAATTATGTTAGTTTTGTCACAATTTAATTTTTTTTTACTGCACTACTTTTGGCCCTATGTACTTTTAATAAAGTGATGAAAATGTTCACCACCATGGCACGTCTCAATTTCTGTAATGCGTTTAATAGCATTATATTTTAGAATAAAATGGCAGATTCTTTTGTTTTACTAAAGCTAATTTAAAAAAATAGTATTTTATGTGTTCTACCTACACAACATTAAATAACACTTTTTGGATAATTTGACTAAATTACAGCTGGATTGGGGTAAAAATGTTGGGTGTCTTTTAGGTATTACCTTACTTTTAGGTATTTTTTATTATTAAATGTAGTTACACAGACAGACAGACACACACACATAATTTCATTATTTTTTCATTTTCTAAATCTTATACAAAAAAATATTTTATTATATTTTTATTATTATATAATATTTTATTATTACTATAAAGAATATATATATATATATATATATATATATACACACACATACATACATACATATATATACACACACACATACATACATACATATATATACACACACAATCAAACCAAAATTTATTCAGATACCTTGAACATTTCATTCATTAATACAGTTTATTCACTATAGTAAAAAAAATGGTAATAAAATATGACGATCTCAGAGTTAATTAAGATTATTTTTTTTTTACATAGTTTATGTCAGATAACACTTAAGCAAAACATGGTCAGGACAAAGTGTCTGAATAATTTTTGGTTCCAAATTTTTATCAATTTTACTGGTAGTCCACTGTAGTTGGGGGACGTGCGTAATATATTTTAGCAACCAAACAAACACCAAACGCCATTTTTTCCAGCATGTCACTGATTATTTCAATTAAAAACCACAAATTTATCTTCATCCTGACAAGTGCGTCGCGTTAACTCTAATTCTGTCGCATTACCATCCTGACAAAGCATTTACTTTCCCCCTTCCATTTTCATTTAGCCTGCCATGTTAATAAATCACACGTACTTCGGTGCAAACAGAGCAGCTCGTAATTCACCCCAAGTGATTGGCTGCTACCCCACACCGAACCCTTCCACGGAGTGCTGAAGAATCTGCGCTCTAGTGTCGTATATTATGTTCGTCTCATGCCTCAGTCGCTATTGACGAACAACAGCGGGCGCCGCGTTAACGTGCCTCGCCACCAAGACGGATTGCGGCAGTAATTGTCACACGTGTAGATTGCCATGTACAGCAGAGCGCAGACCTACATGGGACCTGAAAGAGGATCGACTGGAGACAGATGGGTGCAATTCTAGCACAGTGCCGGAGACTGCTGGGACCATTTATTCAAATGTCAAATTAGCATGGCGCTGAAAAATCATTTAGCAAAAAAAGAAACAAAAAATTCAGAATTGCACCCGTGAGAACAGGAAGTGCCAGCTTTTTGGTTGCCGGAGCTGAATTGTTGCTATTGTAGGGGTCCATCGCTGACGTGCATGTGCTTTTGTTGGGGTGTGTGCATTCACCGCGTTCACAACATCTCCCATAGGCAGAGGAATATGCGGCGACAATTTGATTTAGGCGGCATTCCTGATCACTCCTATTGTTGTTGAGAATGCTGTGTGACTAAACTGTTGTGCTCGGCTGCTCTCGGGCTACTTCTGAGCCAGGAGCTGTGATTAATGGACACTAGCCAGAAAGCGAGTGCTGGCCAGACCTGTTTCTCTCAATCCACAGGCATTGAGGGGAAGGGGACCATTTAATACAAATCACAGTGAAGCAACACTCACCATCCTTCCTTCATCTCCTTTGGGCCCCTGGAAAAGAAAAGCACAGAATAACCCATTAAACTGACCTTATTTCTGTGTGCGCTATCAATTAATCCAATCTGTGTAATTAGCTGGATGACATCTACTTAGATTTGCTGTCATATATTAACACAATCAAGTCACTGTCAAAGAAAAGACCCACGAGGGAATTATGTTGACAGAACTCTGTTCCAAAACCTAGTGAGCTGCCCATCTAACAAGGTTGAGCATGATTATGAATTTAAGAATCTGAGCTTTTGCAGCTTTTTTGAACTTGAACTGAACTGGCAACATATCACTGGATGTTTCATTGGCATGACAGGAAGCAAAATTTATTGGGTTGTAATTTAAAGAAAGTAAATAGTCACACAAGAAAAGAATGTTAGGAAGTTTGTGACGAAAATAATTCTATATAATCTTTTACTAAATATGACCATTTATATGTAGAATACATTGTTACTCATCAGATTATAAATATTTCTAGTCAAAACAAGTTAAACAGCCAAAATTGGCACCGCACCATCAAATGTCCACTACACTTTTATCAGAGAAATATTTGACATGATTTAAATCTACTGATTATATAATGATGTTAAGGCATTCTGGGAAACATTATGGGAAGTGTTCTTTTACCAGTTTGTAAAATGAAAGTAAATTTGATAAAATCAGCTGATGGATGGATGGAAGGAAAAAACAACAGAGACAACGACAGATAGAACAATAGAACGATGGATGGAAAGAACGATAGATAGAATGATAGATGGAAAGAACGATAGATTAAAAGAATGACAATAGAAAGAGATAGAATGATAGAACGATAGATAGACAGAATGATAGAACGATGGATGATAGATAGAAAGGACGACAGATAGAACAATAGATAAAACGATGGATGGATGGATGGATGATATAACGACAGAATGACAGATAGAACAATACATAGAATGATAGAACTATAGATAGAATGACGGATGGAAAGAATGACAGAATGATAGAATGATAGAAAGAACAATAGATAGATAGAACAATAGAACGATGGATGGATGGATGGATGGATGGATGGAAATGATAGAAAGAACGACAGAACGATAGAACGATGGATGGATGGATGGATAGAAAGAACGAGAGATAGAATGATAGACAGAACAATGGATGGATCCATGGAAAGAACAATAGATAGAAAGAATGACAGATAGAAAGGTTAGATAGAATGGTAGAATGATAGAATGATAGAACGATAGATAGAATGATAGAACGATGGATGGATGATGGAAAGAATGATAGATAGATAAAATGATAGATAGAATGATAGAATGATGGATGATGGATGAAAGAATGATAGATAGATAGATAGATAGATAGATAGATAGATAGATAGATAGATAGATAGATAGATAGATAGATAGATAGATAGATAGATATAAAGAACGACAGAGATAGAACAATAGATAAAACGATGGATGGATGGATGGATGGATGGATGGATGGATGGATGGATGGATGGATGGAAAGAACGACAGAATGATAGATAGAAAGAACGTCATAGAAAGATAGAAAGATAGAATGGTAGAATGATAGGACGATGGATGGAAAGAACGATAGAAAGAACGACAGTTAGAAAGATAGATAGAATGTAAGAATGATAGAACGATGGATGGAAAAAAGGACAGAGAAAGAACGACAGATAAGAGTGATAGAATGATATATAGAATGATGGATGGATGAATGGAAAGAATGATTGATAGAACAATAGACAGAATGATAGAACGATAGATAGAACGATAGACAGAACGATAGATAGATAGATAGATGATAGATAGATAGATAGATAGATAGATAGATAGATAGATAGATAGATAGATAGATAGATAGATAGATAGAACATATCTTTTATATTAACTTTTAATTCCACTGCCAAGTGTCTTCTTTCAAATGAGATGATAACTGCAGGTAGTAAAGTTATGGTCTTCATGAAATGTATCTATTTTGTTTGGTATGTAATCTTAGATTTTTGTTCAAAAGTGGAGTACAGGTTATTTAAATTCAGTACCTCAAATCAAATTCAGCAACTAAACTAATATTCAAAAGGCATCCTCAACAAAATTCTGAATGGTGTGCAATGCTATCTAGCAATTCAAGGCATCAAAAGAACACTAGTTGTGTGATATGCATGGGTGACTGTTCATGCCTATGTAGTGTGTTTCAAATCATTCACTTATGAGGGTCCATGATGCTTAGGATGCCTTAGAACAGTGGTTCCCTTAGGAGGGCGCCAGAGTTTGCAGAGGGGGGGCGCAAGAGTTTATATGCTTTGAGGTCAAACATGGATACGAAAAACCTTTTTGTATTCTATACAGGGTCTCTCAGCTTGCCGATCACATAAACCGATCACATTTTTATGACGCAAAAGACGCAAGCTTGTTCACACCAGCTGTGAGAGCTGCGGCAAAAATGAAAAGTCAGCAGCGGCTGGTGTGTATACAATAAAGCAGCGAAAACATGTGTATAGTTTAAACTACTTTATTATTTTTTTTTAAAAATCCAGAACTTTTCCACTCTCTTCTCTTTTTTCCCTAACTTGTGAGCGTGTTCTCCTCATTAGAGCTTCAGGTGAAGGGTTGCCAGTAGTAGAGATGCACCGGTCTACCGAACATCAATCAAAACCGGCCAGTTCTGTTTTTTTGTCCCGGACTTGCACACTAAAAAAAATGCAATCATTTCCCAAAATGTAATTTGTGTGGACGTTAACAGAGGCCAGAGATGGGACATGCTGAAGACGGACGCAAAGAGAAGAGCAGAGAAAATACTGTACCGGGCAGAGCAAGCTCACTGTTGTGATGCTCAGAATACTGAAAGACAATTCTATACATTAAATTGGGGTGGGGGCTTATATGAATGCATTTCTGAAGGAACTGACTTGCTTCACAAAAGTTTCGATAACATTTTCTTTTAGGGGCCGTTCACATATCACGTCTTTTCCGCGCGCAAGTCAGTCCATATAATGGTCGTAACGTGCATGCGGTGCGTTTTCCAGGCGCATCGAGATGTAAACATCTCAACTTTTCAGAATGCCGCAAGCAGGTCATGTGACAAGAACCAACCGATCAGCTTCGGTCTTTCTGTAACAAAACATCGAAATCTAAGCCGAACAGCTGATCATAGCTGTACAGGGTGGCTTTTATAGCTCATCTCCATAAATATATCTAGTAGTAACTAATGCAAGGGCTAGAAATCAAGTCATCCTTTGCTGAAACTTCCTACTGCTCGTGGAGAGCGCAGTTCATGGATGCATAGCAACAACAGACGCAACGGGAGCACAAGTGCTTTGGAAAAATGGAGAAAGCGGTGCGGCCACGCTTTCCACGCGTTTTTAGACGCGATATGTGAACGGCCCCTAAACTTACCTCTGTATGAAGCCTATTAAAGCAGTGTTTATATAGACCTTATGCGCCAGAGAAACAAGCGCGCCACCATCTTTATAATATTGTCTTTGAACTTTTGCGGTAGCCCTGTATATTTCTATGGCATCGCTACTGAAGAATAATTAGCTGGTGAAGTGGATTTACTTAATTAAAGTTATCGTGAGCATTGTAATGTTTAAAGCAGATGTCTTAACAAATGTCAGTAGACCCAGAAGATTTTAAAGCGAGCAGTTCATTCATAAATACAAAAGATCGCTGTGGAAGTACAAACCGGAAGTCAAAAGACAACGAGCGCAGTGCTGAAAAGGGGCGGGGCTACATAAGGTCTATAAGTGCAGCGCTGGTGCTGCTTTGTTTACAGAGGTAACCAAGGAAACTCTACACTGCAAAAATGCTTTTCTTATTTAGTATTTTGTCTTGTTTAGTCTAAATATCTAAGAATTCTTAAATCAAGATGTTTTCACTAGATAAGTGAAATGACATAAGACATTTTTTTTGTTTTCTGGAAAATAAAATCAAAATGAAGTGAGTTTTTGCTTTAAACAAGCAAAATTATCTGCCAATGGGGTAAGAAAAATAATCTTATTTCTGTTTGAAATCTTGTTTCTTGTTACTGTCCCAAACAGAAACAAGATTTTTTTTTTTTCCCCATTGGCAGATAATTTAGCTTGTTTAACTCACATCATTTTGATTTTTTTTAAAATATCTTATGCCATTTTACTTAGTAAAAGCATCTTGATTTAAGATTTTTTTAGATATTTATATACAAAGTAAGAAAAGCATTTTTTGCAGTGTATTGCTGCTGTTCCATATGCACCACCTTCTGGTAGAGAGTGAATTTGCATGTTTTTTTGGGGGGTGGGGGGCTCCTCAGGGTTTCTTATATGTATGGAGGGGGGGCTTAATGGACAAAGGGTTGGGAACCACTGCCTCCAGTATGTAGACAGTAGACTGTGAAAAGGCTTGCTACTGTAGGCTGTGGAACAGAACCTACACAGAGTTGCATTAGAAATGAAATATACTAATGTGAATTAAGGTACATTAAGCCACTTTTTGAAATGACAGCCAAGAGTGGCTCCAATTTTCCTTATTTCTCCCATAAAACATGATTGAATATTACATTCGAAAGCCAATTTTACCCTTTAGTACACCAGTGAGCTAATATATCAGTACTATATGCATGCTGACATAACCCCGTCACATCATTCTTTCTCCCAACCACAAGCCTCTTGATTGTTCATATGAAGTTCAAATGAAGTTTAAGTGAGCTCTGTCTGAGTGCATTCTCTCGCTGCGGCACATCAACAGGAGGAGCCACGTCCCACTTAAAACAGGTTCAGCTGAGGATAAACCCGAAACAAAGCACCCTGGGGGACTTGTAAGCGGCTCCTTGTGTCTATCACAGTGAGGAGGGAGATTGGAGAGTGTCCTCTTTCAGACCTGCTGATAAGGGTTTAGCATTTTACAAAGTTCTGGGCGGTCTGCTAAAGATGGCCCAGGAGGGAATACACTCTTGTTCTTCATGGAAAGGAAGGACACATTACATACAGAGTAGATAAGTGTGCGTGTCGCTGTGTTGATAAGCTAATCGGATGATTCCGCTTGGGCAGAAAAGCTCTGTTATATATATATATATATATATTATTTTTCCCCCCCCTGTTAAAGCACTGCATTTCAATTACCCCTTCTTTACAAGCAGCTACATTGTTGACTATGTGTGACGGGTTTGTTTTGCCCTTCTCCCTTTGGGCTACTGTCATTGTCTGAGTTTCAGATTTGTGTCTGTGTGGCCGTGATCCGTCCTTCAAATCATGCTGTGTAAAACTCTTGAAAACAGGGGCAGACGGCAGCTAAACCGAATACAGATTCCCAAATCAATGTAGCCTCTTTGAGTATTGACATTTAAACTTTATTACAAGTGCAACAACTGATTCCCTGCGGTAAGTTAACTTCAAAACAGATTTTTGTTTTATGTGGGACATAATTTGAAGAAAAAAAAGAAAAAAAACCATACCAGAGGCCCGGGTGGTCCGGGTGGGCCTGTATTAGCCGCTCCATTCTGTAAAAAAAAAAAAAACAGTTTAAAAAGTACAGTTTATCAAAAATGAACAATATGACATAAAATTTTATAGTAAAATACAGTGACTGTGTTTTAGTATCAGGTGAAAGTTTTACCTGAAGCTTATAGAGACTGCTCATCCCATTGCCCTCTGCAAATGGAACGCCCTGAAAAGAACAGATTTACAAGGTTTTTAGCATGTTGCTAGGTGGTTACTTACTTGGTTATATATATATAAAGTAACTTAAAGTTATAAAGTTACTTCATATGATATTGAAAATGCAAATCAATATGATATTCTTGTCTTCAGATGTGTCATGGGGGAAACACTTTAGTTTAGGATCCAATTCTCACTATTAACTTTGCTTATTAGCATGCATATTACTAGGATATTGGCTGTTTATTAGTACTTATAAAGCACATATTAATGCCTTATTCTGCATGACCATTTTCTACATCCCTTAATCCTATCCAATACTTAAACTTTGGAGTTTACTGAGGCAAAAGTTGTAGTAGTTTGTTAATAGCGAGAATTGGACCTAAAACTAAAGTGTGACCGAAAGGAAAACAAACTATGAATATAAAGTTGCCATTTTCGTTTGCATTTATTGGTCCAAGAAATTGTTCATTTCATTAGTGCTAAAGAGTTGGAGTGCTAAAGAAAATAGATTTTGCAGCACATTTACATGTTTTACATTTTGTATCATTTTATACATCAGGCTTTTATGGCCAGTATATCATGATATGGTGAGAATATGGAATTCACAAATAAGGAGTGGAAAAAAACAAAACAGCTTTATTCAGAGGACTAAATTGGAAATATATGTTTATCATGCTGATAATTTACAGGCCTATGTATGAAATATGACAGAGTAGGCTTTATAAGGTTAATCATATTAAAGGGGTCATATAATGCCACTTTTACAAGATGTCTCTGATGTCCCCAGAGTGTGTGTGATGTTTTAGCTCAAAATACCCCACAGATCATTTTTTAAAGCATGTTACATTTGTCACTTTTTGAGGGTGAGCAAAAACGCTCCGGTTTTGTGTGTCCCTTTAAATGCAAATGAGCTGCTGCTCCCAAGAAGAGGGCGGAGTTTCAAGAGCTCATGTTAGCAGCTCCGATTACCTCACGCAGACTCACTTAAAATGTCAGAAACTGTTCAGCCTTTTATGTTCAAACCGGAGTCGGACAATGATGGAGAGACTCAAGAAGAAGTGACAACATGTAGAATGCAACAGGGCGTTTCTGAATGGTTAGTTGATGAATTTAAGTAGCTGATGTGGAGTTAACTAAAAGTCACTGATTAGCATATTCTGTCATGATAATCTATAAATCACTTGTGTGTGAACTGTTGTAAGATGCCTACAGAGCCAGAGAATATATGCTACATGAAGATAGAACAGGTATAGTTTAGTTTAATAACGGTTATAACTTGTCATGTTGTCATCTTGCTTTTATGACATGCTATTGCATTTGTGTTTCGTACTGTAATGCAGTAACATGGCCTCACCCCTTTGTTGCGTGTTGTTGGGGACGGGGTTTATGTAAATTCTAGGGTTAAAGATGTCACTAACCCGGGAAGTAGCTTGTTGTAGTCCCTACCAGCCGTTTGTTGTAGTCCTTAAATAGAGAATTCCTTAAAAGAAATATCTCCCTTTGCTTTAAAGTTTAAGCATCATAACTTTGCAGATGTTGTTTATGCTCAAACACCAATATTACACACTAACTAAAGTTAAAAAAATCAACCACCCCTTTCAATTTTGTTGGAAATACATACAAATGGCTAACTGTAAAAGAAATTATAAATATACAAAAAAAAAGTTTCCCTGGGATCTCATAAATCAATTATAGCTGAAGTGTGCAATTTTTGTAAAAATATTTTCTCCTATTCCATTTTAATATGCAGAGAGAACTAGGAGTAAACCATTGGTAGGCTGATCAGTAGAGTACTTGAGTAAAAGTACAGATACCCTAATAAAATATCTATCTGGTTGCGACCAATGGCAGAAAAGTGGAAGTTCTATGGAAAACTGTTGGAAAGCATTAACTGGTTTTGAAATTCCATTTGCAATTCCTAGTGATGGTGAAAATACGCACTTTAAACATTCCACGTCTTTAAATTTTTTTTAAGCTAAGTCATCCTAAACACTTGCAATCAGCACCAGAACTTACAGGAGGTCCAGGAGGTCCGGGTCTACCTTGCGGTCCTTCGCTGCCCTGAAAAAAAAAAGACATCACTTTTTTTTTTTAGCACAAACTCTGCCTCTCCAAACACAGTATGTGATTGCACTGAGAGTCAGGGTCAACGCCAAGCTGCAGTGTTAGCAAATGGTGTGAATAATAACAGGATTCAGATAGAGCCTTTGGAAGTTTTTAGGATTGACTTGGTGCCCCTTGGCTCTTATTGGGTTGGCTCTCAGCGGAGCCGACCAGCTGATGAAAACGATGAAAAATATCTATTCCTTTTCTAGTGCATATCTGCACACTGCAGGGCACCACACAAGCTCGTCGAACACATCGAGCGGCATATTCACTATCTCCTGCTAACCGCTTTTGAGAGTATTACTTCAGCCATTTATCAGACAGTGTGTGCGACTCATACTGATGCAGACTGGTCAACGAATCATAACGTTGGGGAAAGTGAAAACAGAAAACATGATGTGCATTTTTGTCTTTATCCCTCTCTGAAATTCAATATAATATTTAAACAAAACAAATTTGTAAAAAAAAATTTATACATAATGGATGATATCATAATAATAATAATCATTTTATTTTGTTTGGTCTTTGAGTAAATAATGACAGCATTTTCATTTTGGATGATTATTTGTTCAGTTCTCACTTTGTGCTAAATCTGTACACAACATGAGCAATTTTAAAGCTTAAAATTGACATAAATGACACAAAGCCACCATAAAAGTGGTCCATTTGCACTATATTTCAGGTCTTCTGAGACATTTTACATTTTTCCTTCAATCTCAGCCCTCAAATCTTGTGTTCACTTATTCACTTGACTTTGACTATCTCACTTAATTTTCATTCTATGGAAGAGTAGTGTGAACGCTATGTGGTTCACACAAAGAAGATGGTTTGGAATAACATCATATTTAAAGGTCCTTAATATTATATTAAAATATTAAAGCAGAAATTATAACTTGATTATGCTTACCCGTTCTCCCTTTGGTCCTGGGGGGCCAACAGCTCCTGGTCTGCCAAGAAGTCCCTGGATGCAGAGGAATATGCATAAGGATCATTTTGATCTCAAGAAAAAGACTGCTAAGGAATTAAACTAAGCCCCATATAGAAAACATGAAGACATTTATTTTTGTTGGGAGATCCTCACCGGGGCACCTATACGGCCTGTGGATCCAGGCAATCCTGGCACACCTGGGGTCCCCTGGGGACAGAGAATTTCAGATCACAGCTCAAAAACTCAACTCAACTCAACTAAAAAAAACAAAAAACAAACAAACTGTAAAACATAGTGCTAATATTTGAATTGTATAATAATGCATTCTTTAACCCTGGACAAATCAACTGCGAGTTTGAGGCTAGACTTCAACAACAATGAAATAAAAATAAATGTGCTGAAAATAAATTAATATTTTATTTTTAATGAAAATCCATTGGTCCAACTGTCTAAGACGAGCAAAATACACTTCCTTCTAATGTTAATATTGCTAAAAATGCAAATAGATAAAAACAAAAAAACAAAAGATGATTTAAATTATTGGACATAATTGTTTGTCACTCTGCTTCTTTTTCTTAAATTTGTATTATTTTTAGTTGTCTTTTAACATTATTTGGAAACCCACAGAAGGAAAAAAAATAAATAAAAGAAGGGGAAAAAATATTTGGAAACAATATTTAAAAGTAAAAACCTAAGTGATACCAACTATGCAATTTTCTGTTTTATATATATATATATATATATATAAAACCATGGCATGTTTGATTATATGTACACTTGCTTGTAAAAATGCTTGTTTCTACAAAAGAAATAATTAATAAATAAATAATATATATATATATATATATATATATATATATATATATATACATACTGTACATATATATATATATATATATATATATATATATATATATATATATATATATATATATATATATATAGGACATAAACAGATAATATAACAGTCAGAAGTTATTTAAATACATATATAAACAGCAATCCGATAATAAAATTAGTTTATTTCAGACAAACAGGGAAAATAAAGTGACCGGTGTAGCTGTATAGTCAAGTGTGACGCATCAGAAATCTCCACCAACTATAACAGGATCCGTTTATCTATGTCGCATTGCACCAAGCCGCACACATACAGTGTAAACACAGTGTTATTCTGATAACTCACCTCATCACCCTTATCCCCCATTGGACCAGGAAAGCCTCTCTCACCCTTCACTCCCTATATGTTGACAAGACAGATAAACAATCATTGAGACAGGAAGTACACACTTTTGATGTAGTTTCTCTCTAAAGAAAGTTCTCATATATTATTAATGCTTTTCCTTTGGCCTCAATTCTTGCCTGTCACTGAATGTCTCCCATTCAGGCACTGTACTGTACTGCATATAAACTATTTGTTTTGCTTTAATTGTTGCACCATTTATAAAATATTTCCCTCACAACACCTTGTTGTAATGGAAGAAATGCATGTGATTGTACTTCCAAAAAGAATTACAGCTAAAGGGAAGTCTATGGATATATCTGGGGCTCATGTGTCTACGCATCATACGATTCTTTTCTCTAATCTGTGATTTAGGGTGGCTTACCTTTGGACCCTCTTTTCCAGGATTACCAGCTGGACCCCGCAGACCCTGATCCCCCTGTCGAAGCCAACATAGAATATAAGAAGCCAGATCCACAGGACAGACAAAATAATATGCAGTGGCCCAGAATATTATTTGAACACTTAAGGCTGGAATACACTACACGACTTTAAGATGTCCAGAGAAAAACTGGGCATCATACACTAAATGACTGAGGATCATACACTACCAGACATTCAAATCATTCTGAACATAAACTCACACAGAAACACATGCTTTGTTGCTAGGAAATGCATGACATAAAACAAACATGGATGTGCAGGAGATAACTATGTGTGCAGAGTTGCAAAAGAACAATGAGCCAAGCACATATGGATGCAGTCTTGGGTATGTAGACACGGTCAGTATGAACTCTACAGAATACAGCTGGAGTTAGAGGTGAAGGGCGCTGTCATAGACAATATATAAATAAATAATAATAATAATTCACAGTCTTTCAGCAACTATTATAGTCCAGACTGCAAATTGGGGCAAATTACGCGAGCGACATGACGCAATACGTCAAAAGACAATAGTACTCGTTATAATCAGTAATACTGTCTGCACTGGATGTGGCGCGATGCGACGCAACAACAAATTCCTGACAGTAAACGGATTTCCCGTTGTATTTCTGACATAGTCCACGTGCTTTGCAGCGGTTGGTTTGGCTAAGATTGGCAATATGCCTAATCTGCCCTATATTAAACCATTCCTTTTTGTTTTCTATTTAAAAAAAAAAGAACAACATGAATCTATCAATTTGTCACTTCTATAATTCAAAGTGACATCAAAAACCACAAATCCCTTTACTGAGACTATAAATGTCACAATCAGCTGCTGGGTCAATATTATTTAGTAGAACAAAATAACTGTCTCTGTCATTCACTCTGATAAGCAGTTTATATCAGTGCATTGACTGAATGCTGTCTGTCATTGCACTGTAAACAAATATTTTCATGATTTATCATCACAACTTTTCACAAATCTTTTGTCAAATCAGTTTAGGTTCACAAAATAACATAACACAAAATTCAAATAACAATATTTTGAGTTTCTGTTGAATAAACTAATCTCTTTCTTTGTATCAACTCAATTTTTTTTAGTTTAAATGAACTCAAATTTTAAGGCAACCAGGTTAGACTACTTTAAGTTAAACCAACAAATCATTTTTACAGTGCGATTGTGTCTTTAATAATTTCTGTGCATGTTAATCTAATGCCACATCCACAATAATACGTTTCAATTTAAAAATGACATTTTCAAATAAAAATAACATTTTCTAAAGTGTCTTCACGTTTCGTTTTCGCTGAAGGAAAACAACAGTGTGATGAGGGGGTGTGAACGCAGCGAAAACTTTACCATGGATGGGAAATGTCTAGGTTATTATTGTAACCCCCGTTCACTGAAGGAGGGAACAGAGACGTAATGGGCTCCCAGGCGAGACCACATTATGTCAGTATCGGCGTAACGTCGAACGTGACTGACTAAATGGGAACTCTCTTGTATCGCTCCTGCGTCACATTATAAATGGCATTTATGACAACTGCATATGCAGATATCATGTTAATATATTGATAAACACACACCGCTCACCGAATAGCGCAGACTAAAAGACGGGGAGAAGCCAAAGCCTGCCGCCATTTTCATATGGGGTATAAAGAGGACTGAGGCGATCACGAATGTGTGCACAGATTACGGAGCTCATCACAATTTTTTTTGTGCTGAGTAGAAAAGTGACGCCCCGGTACCGGCAACATGTGAGAAGTGTCGTACACAAGAAAAAGTGATGGTACACTGCAGCTTAAAATATAGAAGTGCTGGTACTGCGTAGTGGTGCATACCGGCCCACTACATTTTTAAGGGTGACTTGTGATGCTACTTGGGGCTGTTGTAGAGCAAATCTTAAAAACTTTATATATTATATACACACATATATATAAATTGACTACAGAAATGTCTGGTGTATTTGTGTCTACAATGGCATCATTTATAAACAAATCATTCACTGCATCAGCCGGAAAAGATGACTCCGTGCTAGAGAATCTCAGGTGGAGGAGTAGAATATTAATTAGTGAGGAGATTAAATTGCAGCCATTTTTACCTTTTCTCCATCCATTCCTGGGATACCTGAAGCTCCAGGGGAACCTTTTTCTCCTTTCTGCCCTGGTAATCCTGGTACTCTGGTCTGACACACACTGCAGGCGTTCTGCCAACATCACACACACACACACACACACACAAAATGTAAGGTGCAGCAATCCAACTTTCTCTGCTTTAATCTTATTCTCCTTCTGTTCAGATGAGCTCCAGATTCAACACATTTCAAAATGAAGCTTTCTCTTAAGTCCACATATTTAGAAAGGATCCATCATATACAGATGTATGTAATTAAAAAGAATTAAAAATAAGATTTTTGTGCTTTTTTTTTTTTAGTAAATTTTGGCAGGTAAAATTAATTTTATTTCAAATTCAAACTTATCCAGGTTTTTAAAATACAACAATGTAAATTATTGGTCTACTGATTAGCTATAAATTATTAAAATGAAGAATTTTCTCAAAATGGTAGCAGAGAGAAAAAAAAAAAAAAAAACTCATTAATCTTCATATTTTACTTTAACATGGTTTAAAATTCACCAATGATACAACTTATCCTTTGACATGGAATTAAGTTTTGTCACTGGAAACTTTTTATTTTGAAAAGTGATATATCTATGTCATAAAGCTTCCTTCCAATTCTCGATTCATATCAGATATTCTGAAATATTATGAGGAGGATTCATTTCACCTCCATCTCATTTCCACTAAAGGACAACTGAACTTCCTGTGGAAATACACTAAACAGACTCCAGAGTCCTTACTTGTGATGATGAGCTCTACAAACATTTATCTGTTTCTGTATATTGACCTTTATAGCATAATCTGTGTTGGATTCATGTCTGCCCATCTAGATATATGCTTTTACCAGCTTTCAGAGACACATATGACTAGCTTTGCACATTGCTAAAAAGGTAAAGGTCAAACTCAGAGATACAAACAACTTAAAGGCAGAGAACTTCATAAAAGGCATGCATTAGAGAAGTACTTTTTTTTTTTCTTATCAAAGCCTTTCTCCCCCAGATTTTAACCTTGTCAGCCTGATGCATTCAACTCAATACATTTGCCCAATGACACAGAGAAAAAAAAAAAAAAAAACTAAAGTGAAGGTGCTTTCAAAAGCAGTTTTAAACTCGGGGGCTAAGTAAGAAACCTTTTTCTTTTCTGCTCTTTAAAGTGTGTAACTATATACCTGGGAAGCAGAATCAAAGGTTTACCATAATGGGTCACAGGGATTGCGCTGACATTTCACACTGGATGCACTTTTCACGCATGGCACCAGCGTGTCTCTGAAGGTAGCAATTTACTAGTGCATTAGTCCAACCTGCTCAATAAATGCAGGACAGTTCAGGAAGTGCATTTATATATTATAGTCTTTGTGCAAGACTGACAATTAGCAAATAGCATGTGACCGATATAGCAGCAGAGGTTTAGCATTAAAGGAGAAAGAGGACATTTGTACACATTTCGAAATTTAACAGATTTTGAAAAGGGAAAAAATGTAACAAAAACTTTTTTAGATTTTGCAGTAAAAATACTTATCAGAGCTTCATTAAATTAATAAAATTAATTCATTTAAAGGAATAGTTCAGCCAAGAATGTTAAATCTGCTCTATTAAATACAAAGTGAATGATGAATTATACTGCTAAATATAAATAAATAAAAAATAATAAAATAAAATAAAGTATGCCGGTATGGCTTTTCTAAAATCGTAAAATATATGACAAGCGAGGCAAACAATTTTTATAGAATTTTTATGTATTTTTATTTTTTTTAATTTTTTTTCACAAAAGAAAAGGTATAATACGAGGAATGATATGAGTCAGATGACTTTATGACTTTTATTTTTGGCTGGATTATTCCTTTAAAGCTAGGGTAGGCAGTTTTTCATAAACACTTTTTGTTACACTGGTTGAAACTCTCTTCACATTCTGATAGCAATCAATATTAGAAGTGGTGTAAATATTTATAAAAAAAAAAAAAAAAGTATATCTTCTGAGGGAAGTCTCAGGAACACCCATCCATCCATGCACCCACCCACCCACCAACCTATCCACCCACCCATCCATTCAGGCATCCACCGACCCATCGATCCACCAACCTATCCGCCCACCCACCAATCCGCCCACGCACCCACCAACCTATCCATCACCCATCCATTCACGCATCCACCCATCCACCCATCCATCCACCTATCCACCCACCCATCCACCCACCCATCCATCCATCCATCCATCCATCCATCCATCCATCCATCCATCCATCCATCCACCCATCCACCCATCCACCCAGCCACTTTGCATGGCCTCTCACTCTAATGTTAACCTAGATAAATGTGTGTCAATATTAGGCACATATCCAAGTGTTTTTGCTGAGTGTGGAAGCTAAATTAGTACCACACTTACTGTATGACACATGTAACTTTACTTCCATGTCTACGCCATTGGCGCACATCTCAGAGGCCAGTGTTGTGCTGAATTTCGACCCCCTGCCAGATTATTACCCCCCCCCAGTATCGGTAGGTATACTTATAGGTATGGGGGAGGGGTTAGGATTAGGGGAGGGGTTAAGATTAGGCAATCAGGTAGTGACTTCCAACGAGGGGGGTAATAAATTGGCAGGGGGTCAAAATTCGGCACAACACTGGCATCATTGTGAGCAAGACACGGAGCTCACTTCTCCCAGACAACATGGACAAATTTGTGTTCCTTTCTTATAATACAGTATGTGAAGACTGAGATCGGAGGAAATAATTTTGACGGTGAGTCAGGTATAGCCTAATAGTCCATATTGTTGTGTTTCAGTTTGCTGCTATATATTTTATTCATTTTTATTATAATATAGGCTGTATTTATTTTGTTTATGTTCTGACCTGAGTTTTCGTTCGATGTTATGGCTATACTTGTCCGTCAGCCTGATTATGTTTGCACTGATATTTCTCTTTTAACTGTTTCAGTTTGCAGTATATTTATTCATTTGTTTAGAATGTATATTTATGTCCTACATTTTTAAAATATTTTTATTACATTTCGGTTTTTAAGACAAGGCTGTTATTTAGGCAATAATTATAGGTTATTTATTTTGTTTATGTTCTGATCTCAGAAAGGTTAATGCAATGTTTTCTGGTGTCGCTGGGGAAAGTTTTATTCATGTGCTGGAGCATAATTTATATTTTAAATGCTAATTATTATGATTTAGTATTTCTTCCCCAACTAACCGAATAATGGCTTAAATGAACAAGTAACAGTTGAATAGGAAAATCTTTAGTCGGGGGCTGTCTATCCGTCCATCCGTCCGTCCGTCCATCCATCCATCCATCCGTCCATCCGTCCAACCATCCATCCATCCATCCATCCATCCATCCATCCATCCATCCATCCATCCATCCATCCATCCATCCATCCATCCATCCATCCATCCATCCATCCATCCATCCATCCATCCATCCATCCATCCATGACTCCAGCTCCAAATCAAACTCTGTAGAAAGCAGTCATGCGCCTTGCTTGTTCTTTTGACATTTAAGTATGTTTTGATGCATTTTTCTTTTCTGTGTGTATGAATCTAAACTGGAGATGAACTACAGTACATTAGCTCCTGTAAGTAGCTCAATGTGTTGTTGTGGTTGACAGTTCACTCCTAAGAATCTCACTGCATCAGTATTTCAGCAAATGGGCATTTATCTTGTCAGAAGTTACTTCAGTCGCAAAGAGATGAATACATGAAGCCCAAACAGAAACATAAAGAGCAGTGGAGGAGGAAGGCAGATCAGAATGTACTTATAGGCACGAATAAGTGCAGATGTTGAAAGAGTGTTTCTTTTTCTAAGCACTGAATATACATGAATATAAAGAGTTTCAAAGACAGCAATATATCTGACAATTAAATAATTTATAAAACATGCTTAAAAGTTATTCAGAGTAATTTCAGATAAAATTGAACTTTATATTCCCTCTGGCTACAGTCTTTCATTTGTGTGTTTTTTACTCAAGTATTATGTATAATAGGAAAGGCAATGCTTCTGAAAAATAAGCTTGCTCTAGGTAACACAGGGTTAGATCTGTCTTAAGATCCATACACAATCTGACTGAAGGGAACACAGTTTTGAGATGTCAGGTTTCAAAGTCTGCAAAAGTCTTGCTGAATATGCATCTGAAAGGAAACCTTTTTGGGTGCATGAGGTCTAACTGTAAATTCAACATCTTTTATTTATTTATTTTAGCTCTGTTTATTATAAGTCATACTTCTAACGTTCAGTGTCCAATAGACTGCAGTAGAAATAAGGGCAGAGGAGGACAGACAGCTGGATAAAGCAATACCTTCAGTAATGTCCCCATGTCTCCCACAATGGGTAGTGCTGTCTGAAAGGGAAACATTATTTAGATCAGCATTAAAAATGAGATTCAATACAAACACAAATATTTATGTTAATCTCCATGTCAATGCCGTAATCCAACTATTTTCATTAGTGGAGCAGAAACAAACAAAACAGCTGCACAACTCGATATTAACAAGACTGTTTCCAAGACTGTTCAGAAAAAGGAATGTCAGTAAAAAATAAATAAAATAAAAACATTACGAACCGGTTCTCCGGGAGGTCCAGGGGGCCCTGGTCTGCCTTGTGGGCCTGGAGGTCCCTTTCAGATTAAGAAACAAACAAATGAATGAATATAAAAATATTCAAGGTATTTAAATATTCTTCAAATAATATAATTACTACATACAGGAATATACTGTACATATTGGGATATTTCCACCTTTTGACATGACACGAATTAAAAGCACTTCTCACCATATTTCCTGGCAATCCAACGGTCCCTGCAGGTCCACGAGGACCCTGTGAAAATAACACCATCATGTAAATTCACTTCCTTGGCTTCAACATATTCAATACAATCTACGTTCAGTCTCGGTTTTAACTTGTTTAACTTCTAGAGTTTAACTTCCAGAAAAATATATAATATTGAGGTGTAAATATATTATGCACAGAGACATGTTTGGTCTACATGTAATTGTTGATTTTTAGATGTGAATTAGTCCTTTACCGGAATTCCTGGTTCCCCTTTAGGTCCTTTCAGCCCCTACAGAAAATAAATAAATGAATAAAATGACATATTAATCACTACACTTTCTTATAATACTATAATACTGATATGGATGTACTAAAATGATAAAATCTAAATCTACTTGGAATGCTTTTATATAGTTTGAACTTTGTGAATGTAACTAAAGTGGTAACTAAAATGTTTGTGTTTTAGCAAACCTGTATGACTCAGTGGAACAAAATAAATCCAGTGTCAAGCTCTAATTCTGACAAAGAGTACCATTATAGTTTTTCATTTGACTTGTACACAATATTGTGTGGAACAGATTGAAATTTTAGCGTATCTTCTTTTGTTCTCCATAAAATAAAGTTAAGAACAACACGAGGTTGAGCAAATGATCACAGAATTTAGATTTTTGTGTGCACTATCCCTTTAAATGAAGACAATTTGAGTGTTTGTGAAGGACAATGAAGTTAAGATTAAAACAAAACTGGTACTTACAGGTGGTCCAGTGATTCCAATACCAGGTTCTCCTTTCTCTCCAGCATCTCCTGGTACTCCAGGTACACCTCGCTCACCCTGGCAGAGAGTTTATACAGCCAAACTAAATAAACTCAGGGTTGAGTGAGTCCAAAATTCACAAAACAGTCAAATAATGCAATAAGGCTTGGCTGAATAATTATTGTAGTTTAAAATGAATTTGCTGCTACAGCAACATAATGAACATCTTCAGACAGTACCTAGTAATATATATATTTTTTAAAAAACACTTACAAACAGATACTTACACAGCAGTAAAAAAGAGATTTAATGAAGCGTTCAGCATAAGCAAATCATTTATGACAGCATGTAACTGGCTTAAAGGACTGTTTTGGGTTCAATACAAGTTAAGCTCACCACAGACAGTTTCAACTTGTAACTCTGTTTGAAACTGTAAACACAATTTATGTTTCGTTTTAAACTACAGAAATGAGTTAAAATGATGATAGTCAACAATGTCACTGATGAACCCAGAACCTTCCTTTAATTATTCACAATGCTGATATTTCTTATTGCACTAACAAAAGAAAACCGTAACACTTTACAATAAGGTTCATTAGTCACATTAGTTAACATGAACTAATAATGAACTGCACTTATACAGTTTTTATTCATCTTTGTTAATGTTAATTTCAACATTTACTAATACATTATTAAAATCTTGTTAACATTAGTTAATGCACTGTGAACTAACATGAACAATGAACAACTGTATTTTCATTAACTAACGTTAACGAAGATTAGTAAATACAGTAACAAATTGCTCATTGTTAGTTAATACATTAACTAATGTTTAAATAATGAACCTTATTGTAAAGTGTTACCAAAAAAAACAAAGTGCACTAAAAGACATAAAGCACAGCACAGGGTAAGATGACTGATATGGACTCTGGGGATGTTCCTTTACAGATAAACTTCACAAGCACAAAATTAAATACTAAAAAGAAAAAGAAAGTTCACATTAACTAACCTTAGGCCCCCGTGACCCCCGTGGACCAGACACAACCTCCTCCTAGAGCAAAACAAGATATGACATATAAACTCAAATGAATACCATGTCCTTAGAACTTATGTAAGATTCCATTTCAGCCAGATAAATAGACAGAAGTGACTGACTGAGAAACTTTTATAGAAATAGTGGGCTGAAAAATGTCTGAAAATCAGTGTTCAGGAATACTAAAAGTAGCGATGTTACTAAAGACATAAAATAAAGAAACAAAGAAAGAAAATAAAAATAAAATATATATATATATATATATATATTATATAAACCACTTCATATTAGTAGCTTATAGCTTGACAATACATTTTTTAAATATAGCTTCCTCACTATCGCTAAATATTGCATGACCTTGTTTTCTGGAGTTCATTACAAATGACAGCAAATTTTTAATTGTTTTTGTCAGTTTGATTTGCAACTGATACTGTAGGAGTCAACAGTGTGAAAGAGTTACAGTAAGCATTATTTGCTATAAGCCACTGATGGAAAATTGATTTTTGTGGTCAGCAAGAATTAGATTAGCAAGTAGTTTATGCATTGCAGACTTTTTGCATCCCTTGAAGTCGAAGTACAGGATAATAAAGTATAGTGAACTGATTAATTATATACAGCAAGTCCTTTTTAAGAAGTTGGATTGAATAAAAAAGTGTGTTAAAAGTAGTAGTAGTAATAAAAATAATGATAATAATAATAATAATAATAATACAGAATAAAACCAAGAATGTGCATTAAAATGTGAATGTGTCTGTTTTGATTTAATTTGTTCACTCGTGAATTTCCCTCTTCTTCCCTTTTCCACTAAAACAGAAATGATGAAGGTGGCTAATGACTTCATGCTATATTGATTTCAGACCAACAAACCATCATTCAACTGATCAACAAGTGCTTTATCTGCCCACCACCCATCTGTCTATATGCTTCATGGATGTCTTGCCACCATTACAGTTAAAGGTGCTCTACGTTTTTGACTTTACTAAAGCATAAAAAAACCATAGCGTGTTTAATAAATATCTGCAAACATATTGAGTTCACATATTCATTTCTCTGAAAACCATTGCTACAGCCAGTTATTTTACTTTGAAATTTGTGTTCTGTGTCGGAATTTCTGTTTTTGTTTCAGTCTGTGCAAGACCGCACGTTGCCAATAGGTTGCCAATTGGTGAAAACACATGCAGCAGACCTAAAAAGCCTCAGCATCTATCTAAAAATCTCTATGAACGTGAGCATATTAAAACGCGATATCAACTCATCATAAGTCAATAAGTCAACTAATTATCTTACAGTGTGTAAGTCTCCTCGCCTTGCAATGTCAATTGAGCTTGCTCCTGTTGCGTGTCTTCAAACTGGCAACCAGTGAGAGCGTCGAGTCTGAGGAGGAGGGGGCGGGGCAAACTATATTTTGAATTTGGACTGCGGTACCCATTTCAACTCCTAGCTGTCATTCTTACATAGAGCACCTTTAATATGCAATTTATCTCCTTCTCTTGCAAACAAACAATTTCTTAGGTCAGAGTCTAGCTGGCATCTAACAAGCAAGAAAACTGCGAAATCAAATCTGACAATTCTTATGTTTTTTTAAATGGCATACTGCAGTGTTCATTAAAAAATTCTATGCACATCATTATTTTTTATAAAATAACTTATTTAAAATAAATAAATAAGTTCCCCTCCCTTTTGCAGTGACATCTCTTCTCCGATGACGTGTTTACTGGCATTAGGGCAGGACAACCTGTCACTCACATGAGATCGACCAATAGCAAACAACAACCATCCAACAATCCAATCAATACCCAACCAAGTCATACAATTTTTTTCTCATTTGAGAAGCAGTTTCTCTTGGATATACGTCACAATACAAAAGAAATGTTGATCGTATCTTCGGTTTCATGGCAACTTTAAATAGTTATGATCCTACTACATCACAAACTAAAAATGTAAATCTATACATTTTCTGGGATCTATAACATCCCAGAACATATTAGCTTTTTCTGAGATGTTTCTCCTAACATAAACAATGAAAAGTTTAATTGAGGTTTCTGAGAGATTGCAGACTGGTAACTTTGCCAATCTGAGCACAGCCTGAGACATTGTTGAGATCTCCTCTGAAACTCTACATACAATTTTGAGATCCAAAGCTTTTTTAGATCTGAGAAAACCTCACTGTAAACCCTAACGCTCAAAATAATTAATTGGTTTGAGTAGGACAAACTTAAATTAAACAAATTAGTTTCAGTCAAATGAACTTATGAGTATTTAGAACTTTCTTTTTCTTTCAAGTTCACAGAATTGATATATTTTAAGTAAACATTTTCCCAGCATGCTTTATATGGCACTCGAAAGGGAGTGTAAATGGTGAAATTAAATATTATATAAAGTTAAGAACAATTAAAATGTATAAGTACAAAATAAAAATCTACCAGTTCTACTTATTTAAACAGTGAATTTCTTTACTTACAAATTGAGGCAACTGATTGCCTCATTTTTTTTAGTTTTGCCAACTTATTCGGGTTTACAGTGAAGCAAAAACCTTGATTTGCTTCCATTTAATCTTACAGGTCTCTAAGAGAAGCAACTAGGTTATTTAGCAGATCTCATTGGTTATCTCTCTCTCCCATGGCTTGGACAGCTGACAGGTGCAACATTAGGATAGTTTTACCAAAGCGGCGTAAACAAGGAGCTGTCATCAATAACCCATGGCTGCTGGTGGAAGAAGAATGCATGTGCAGCAATGTCTCGCATTAGCTGTCGCAGATTTACCGGTGCATAACGTCATTGTCAGTGTCCCTCTTATATCTGAGCTGGTGGGAAGTTGGATAAGTGTTGAGTGATATTCTGTTTGTGTCTATAAGAGGTGCTGAAAAAGAAGATATTGAGTGGGGAACATGTAGGTGAAGTGAAAGAGAAACACAGGAATGGTGTTGTGTACCAACCCCATTGCAAAGTCCGACCGAGCAGGGCTCTCCAGGTTCACCCTTGAGGCCCGGGCGGCCTATCGGTCCCGGTGCTCCGCCTGCATCACCCTGCAAACACATACCGACAGCTGGCATTTAGAGACGCTGTCACCTCCAGTTTGTCATTTGACAGGTTGAGGAGCAGCGCACAAATGCACACACATGCCCGTCTTCACACGCACATACAAAACAAGAGCAGGACGTAAATATCACAGGCATCTGGGGCAAATGCCACCAACCTGGAATCACCTCACACAGCTTCAGAGGTGAGCTAAGAGACTAAAAAAAGCTCACTAAACATCCACAATGCTGAACTCACTCACATCATTAAAAACGCTATAATGACTGAAAGATCTGATATTTTGAAAGCATTTTCAGCAGTCGACTTTCCTACAATAACTTTAGTTTTGTGGCCTGAACAAAAAAGACTAAATCAAACAT
The DNA here is from genome assembly GCA_037101425.1 of Elopichthys bambusa. Classification (NCBI taxonomy): domain Eukaryota; kingdom Metazoa; phylum Chordata; class Actinopteri; order Cypriniformes; family Xenocyprididae; genus Elopichthys; species Elopichthys bambusa. The sequence goes on from CM074443.1 coordinate 10,328,027, forward strand.
ATTTGCAAATGTGAATTATTATTATTATTGGAGGAAAATTAAATGTAGTTAAGGCCCTTCCTGCCATAATCTAATATCTTAGTCTACTGAGGCATAAGATCAACATAAGTAATTGGAATATACAACCCAAATTCCGGAAATGTTGGGACATTATTTAAATTTGAATAAAGTGAAAACCAAAAGACTTTCAAATTACATGAGGTCCCAGTTTTTATAGAACATAGATAACATAACAAATGTTTAAACTGAGATGCTGGCTTTTGAACTGAACGCTGACAACACGCTGGAAGGTCTCCCTCCTCTTCAGCCCGGAGGACATGGCGTCCATGATTTCCAACAAGAATGTCAAATTTGGACTCATCTGACCATCGAACACTTTTACACTTTGAAACAGTCCATTTTATATGAGCCTTGACCCACAGGACACGATGACACTTCTGGACTGCTTTCATATATGGCTTCCTTTTTGCATGATAGAGTTTTAGTTGGCATCTGCACATGGCACGGCGGATTGTGTTTACGGACAGTAGTTTCTAGAAGTATTCCTGGGCCCATTTAGTAATGTCATTGACACAATTATGCCAGTGAGTGATACAGTGTCGTCTGAGGGCCCGAAGACCACGGGCATTCAATAAAGGTCTTTGGCCTTGTCTCTTACACAGAGATTTCTCCAGTTTCTCTGAATCTTTTGATGATGTTATGCACTTTATATGATGAGATTTGCAAAGCCTTTGCAATTTGACACTGAGGAACATTGTTTTTAAAGTATTCCACAATCTTTTTATGCACTCTTTCTTCTGAGAGACTCTGCCTTTTATACATCCCTTTTATAGCTAATCATGTTACAGATTTGATATCAACTAACTTAATTAGTTGCTAGATGTTCTCCCAGCTGAATCTTTTCAAACTTTCTTCCTTTTTCAGCCATTTGTTGCCCTCGTGCCAACTTTTTTGAGACCTGTAGCAGGCATCAAATTTGAAATTAGTTCATTTAGTGGATAAAAGTGTAAAATTTCTCCCTTTAAACATTTGTTATGTATCTCTGTTCTTTTGTGAATAAAATATTGGTTCATGTGATTTGAAAGTCTTTCAGTTTTCATTTTATTCAAATTTAAAAAACGTCCCAACATTTCCGGGTTGTATACACATTATAAAGTCATAATATAATAAAATTGACTAAAATTAAATAATATAACATTACATTTTTTCAGTAATTGAAATAAAATAAGGTATAAATATTACATGAAAATTTAAACTTGATGAAGACAACTTGAATTTAAGAAGTTGTCTTGACAACTAACTGAAATAAATAAACGTAAGTTGAAGTACAAAAAACTGAAATAAATAAAGCTAAACAAAAAATAAAAAGATAAAAATGACAAACGCACATCAAATTATTAAAACAAATTAAAATGGAAAAATAAAATATAAAAATAAAAGACCATTCAAAATATTAATAAATATAACAGTATACAAACAATACTAGAATAACACAGAGACGCTAGTTTTAGTGGAAGACTGACTTATTGAAAAAGGCATTTTGCATAATCAATTATTTTAATTTTATTCCTCAGGTTTTGTGACTCAAAAATGGGGAGAATCAAATAAATTTGCTAAGTGTGCAGCCATCCTTTAGTTATTTAAAGGGATAGTTAACCCCAACATTTTGTCATCATTTACTCACCCTCATGTTGTTCCAAACCTGTATGAGTGTCTTTCTTCTGATGAACACAAAAGAAGATATTTTAAACAATATTGGTAACCAAATAGGTAATCAAACAGTTGACTGTAGCCATTGACTTTTTTTTTTTTTTCCTACTATGGAAGTAAATGGCTACAGTCAGCTGTTTGATTATCAACATTTTTTTTAAATTTCTTTTGTGTTCACCAGAAGAAAGAAACACATACAGGTTTGGAACAACATGAGGGTGAGTAAATGATGACAACATTTTTAAGTCAAGTCAAGTCACCATTATTTATATAGCGCTTTTTACAATGTAGATTGTGTCAAAGCAGCTTTACAGTGATAACTGGTACATTATTTTAGGTGAACTATCACTTTAAATCATCTGAGGATTTCACTGTAGGCCTTAATATCAGAGGTAGTATTGTACTTTAGACTGGATTTCCAGTTTTATTGTGCTTTCTAGTATCTCCATAGACATCATATTTTGACTTCCAAAGGACCCCAATAAATAAAAATAAAGCAATAATTCTTTGAAATACCAAAGTATCAAACTATTCCAACATAGAGCTTTTTATCTGCTTACAGCTGGTGCAAACTGTCAAAATGTACAAGCAAAGCACAGCTCAGTGATGCCTAATGTGAACAAATTCTTCTGAACATGACCTTGTGCTTCAACATATGCAGAAACATGGAAAATATCGGTAACACTTTATTTTAGGGTTTTTTAACTAGTTGCTTATTAGCATGCGTATTACAAGAATATTAGCTGTTTATTAGTACTTATTAAGCATATATTAATGCCTTATTCTGCATGACCTTATTCTACATTCTTAATCCTACCCAAAACCTAAACCTAACAACTACCTTACTAACTATTAATAAGTAGTAAATTAGGAGTTTATTGAGGGAAAAGTCGTAGTTAATAGTGAATACATGTTCCCTATACTAAAGTGTTACCAAAATATCATATCAGAAACATGCATCCCCAGTCACAGTGTGCTTCCAAACACACAATGCTCTTGCGTACCTTTTCTCCTTTCATTCCGTCTTTTCCAGGCAGTCCTGGCTGACCGGGAGAGCCCTGAAAAAATGAGGAGCGATAAGACACATGCCTATCAGCTTTAGCAGTTCCTGCTTTTTCATTTTTTTATTTGATCCCTAACATCCCCCATCCCCATGTTCCCATCTTTTTGGAATAAAAGCAGATGCTCGTTAGCAGAAGCAGGTGCCGAGAACAGATTGTGATGCTGATGTTGTTCCTCCCACACGTAGAGAACTCAGATGTACCCGTCCCTGCAAATTAATTTTTAGATTACTGATTGATTACTGATTGTCTGCGCAACAATTTACAGCTCTGCATCCTCATTCTTCTCGCCTCTGTTATTTATACATGCATTGTCTTTTTGTGTGTGTGAGCAAGAGTGGGAAAAACTAAAAGGATGCGGAGAGCGTGATTAAAATGAAACTAGATTTTTACATTTCCGTGGAGTGTTCGGCTGTGCAAAACTAACTGCCATTATGCTAAGACTTTGTGAGTGGTTGTGACAGCATTGCTATAAGGTTGCTAAGATATTCTGAGGGATGTTTAGGGGTAGTATTTATTATAAATGATTTATCTCTGCATGTGCTCTTGTAATCTTTAATCAAATAACTTCCCCTCCCTCTTGCAGTGACATCTCTTCTCTGATGATGTGTTACTAGTGTAAGGGCGGAACAACCTGTCACTCACATGACATCACAGCAATAGCAAACCACAACCATCCAATCATTAGATTGGCAGTAAAAACAGCCGATGATAGGGGTGGATTATATCCTGTCAATCAATAGGGGGCAGAAAAAAACTTGTCAGACTGCAACTCTTTTTTTCAACTGTGTGTGAGAAAAATGTCTCATGTTGAATTTTGGGCTGTCAAAGTTATCGCGACAATAATGCATTAACAGTAAAAAGTAGCAACATTAAAGCAAACTCTATTTGACCCTATGAATCACCCGTAGTTCAAGTCAGGGTTGCCAGGTCCATGCTTTGTTACTTCTGTTTCTATCCTCGAGTTCTGTCCACTGTATCACGAAATTAAATAGCGTTTTGCCGCTCTTATATGTGATGTGACAGTTGTAGCACCTCAGTTCAAGCGGCAGCTTGAAAGTCTTTCCTTCCACTTTAATACAAGTTAGCACCACAAAAACATGCATGAACATCAAAAGGTATGTTGAAAGATACCAAAATATATCGTACTCGCTCAATCAGTGTTTCAACCACGGAATGCAATAAAACAGCTTGTGACAATGTCACTTAATGTTGCATTTACCTCAGGAAAGTTACCCAATGTTCACAGTTTGCTAGTTAGCTACAAAAAACACTAGAAAGGAGTACTGTTAATTATATATGTATGTTTGAATAAATTTGTCATGAAGACAAGTGTTTATGAAAACTACCTTATGTACAAACATTTCAGTTTTTATTTGAGTGTAATTATTACACCGTGTGCAGAATTATTGATTTTCTGATATTTTTTCTTTAAGCATATTTTACCAATTCTAAACCACATCAATCTTAATAACTACTATTAATTTTGTATTTAATAATTTATAAGCGATATATAATTGTTCATAAGGGCTGGAAATAAAAAACACCTTATATTCAGGTGTGCGTAATTATTAGGCAGGTTTTTTTTTTACAGGCAAAATGAGCCAAAAAAAGAAATTTAACTCAGACTGGAAGGTCAAAAATGATTAAATTCTCATGAGAAGGAAACAATACTAATGCAATACTATAAACTGCAAAAGTTAAGGCATGACCAATGGACAGCAAAACGCTCATGACTCACATATGTTCCAAAATCTGGCAGTAAGGTGTGGGAGTTCATTTTTAGTCCCACTGCTATCCTGAAAAGTCCGTCTTGCAGATATGGAATAAAAATGAACTCCCAAAACTTACTGCCAGATTCTGGAAGATAAATTCTTCAAACAGCTGGTCCTTCAAGAGTCACTCTCAATCCGTCTGTCTATAAAGCCTATAAAAAACTAATTTAAAAAAAAATCAGTATTCATATATTTTACAACACTCCAACTTGTGATTCTTATTAAGTGGGGGTCATTTTTTAGGATTCTTTAGCTAACCTAAGTCTCTGAGATCCTGACACCTCGCACTTCTGAAGACTCCATGTAGGTTGCAGTTCTGGAAAATGGTGGCACTGAAGACTAAAGGGTTCCTGATGGTTTCACACTTTATTATTCACCTTAATTCTTAATTCTTTTGCAGTAACATGTGTCTTTTCTTCTCCACCTGTTTTGTCTGACCCTGCTGACCCAATGAGTGTTTTGCTGTCCAATGGTCATGCCTTAACTTTGCAATTTCTAGTATTTTTTGGCTCATTTAGCCTGTAAAAGAAAACCTGCCTAATAATTAAGTTTTCTGTCCATAAATATATCAAAATAGTTGTTCCCTTATCTATTAAAACATGTAATATATTAAAGCATCTTTGGTGTTTCCATGGTTTCTACAAAATAAAAACGGAATATGGAAAAACGGGTATGACGCAATTGACAGGCGACTCCCCACACGTCCCAGAACCTTGATTAAAATTGCAATTTTCTCAAGATTTACAAATAGTTAGAAACATTTGGGATATTGTAAGTACGCAAATGAACAAAATATATAACACTGACCTAGAGTTTTTTTCTTTTTTTTTTACTACAAAATTCTTACATATTGCACCTTTAATGTATATGTTAAAATAAATTGTTGACTGTTGACTATAATAGTTTGAGCTCTGTTGCTGATTTTTTCATATAATATTATAGTAATGTACAAGATGAGAGGGCTCCCTTTATATTTTACAGCATGAAAATATACAGAATTCTTTTCCCTTAAGAAAACAAAGCTAGTTGTTTCCTGCTTACCGGATCTCCTGGAAGACCACGGAGGCCAATGGGACCAGGCTGACCCTTCTTTCCCTGTAAAAACACAAATGTTAAGATCTCTTCATATGAGCAGTATGACCTTATTTCAGGTTATTTCAGCTCTGAAAGCTCTTGCTTCAGGTACTCAGATTTTGTACCAGCTGTGAAAATTGTAGCATTTTGACTACTTGCTATTCTGAGAGGTTCCTGTCTGTGCCCTTAACTAAAATGAAGGCCACGATCAAATGCTTTTTGTGATAGAACACATTTAACCCAGCAAGAACTGGTTGCAATAAGCCACCTGTTTAAAAGCTTTTGGCACTGGTCAGTAAATCAGCGAGATCATGGCAGAGCTTTTTTGCTGGTCAACCATGTTGAAAATGTCCACAATAATTAATCACACTAAAGCAGAAAGACTTAAATGTCCTTTCTGTCTTGGTCAAATCACAAGATGTTAGAATAGAGGGTTTATGAAGACAGGGAGGTTCATACCTCAAGTCCTGGTGCCCCTGTCAGTCCAGGCAATCCACGAATGCCCTTTATGAAAATTAAAGAGAAAAAAACAATACAGTAAGAAAAAGAAAGTGCGAAAGAAAGAAATCGATCTTTCTCAGAAATGTGCCATTTACCAGAACATTTCGGAATAAATTTGTATCATTTCATTTGAAAAGGTTACTGCTGACAATACCAGGGAACCCACCTCGGGTGAAAAAGTACCAAGGCCATAAAAATAGATAAATAAATCATTTTATATAATTATAATTCAATATATTATACTATTCAATTATAATCTTATTATATTATATTATAATATATAAATTACATTACATTATATTATAATACAGGGAAATTTTTCTGCATTACAGAAAAAGAAATAACAGACAATGAGGGCATTGAGGGATAATTTAATAAAATTTCAATTAAAATACATTTAGATGGACTAATTTTTATTATTATTATTTCCATTACATACTTAATTATGTGACTAAGCTAATTGTATCGTGAGGACATAGGCAGTGCACAAATGGCACCATTATTGGAATGAAGAAAAATAAAGAGAGTTCACTTAAAGTTTAATTTCTCACATAATTTCTCAATAACATGCTGACTGCTTTACAATGTTCCTCTGATGTGCATAATGACAAAAATTGTACATTTTTCTCAGACTTTATTTACCTGTAGACCTTGTGAGCCTTCAGAACCTTTTTCACCCTGGTGAAAGAAGAGAACATGATGACTGCAGTGCATGAAATCGCATTTTCAAGTAAAACAAGACTTCCAAGGTTTTTTTATGTGCCTATGCTTTTAAAATACCTTAGTCTCTCCTTTTAAAACCTTTAAAACCTGTACTAACATCTGACAGATCAAAGAGAAAGCCGGATTGAGTGTTTTGATTGGCTGTCAATTGTATTGATTAAACAGCTTTTATATTTTCCTTTTTTTTTTGAGACAAGGCTGCAAAAACTTTTTTAAACACCATCCGGCAGTAGTTCAACTTTTGCATGACAAACAATGTTAAAGGGTTAGTTCACCCAAAAATTTCAATTCTGTCATCATTTACTCACCCTCAAGTTGTTCCATACCTCTATTTCTTTCTTTCTTCTGCAGAACACAAAAGAAGATATTTTGAAAAATGTCGGTAACCAAACACTTGATGGGCCCCATTGACTTGCATGGTATTTTTCCCCCCCAAACTTTTTGGTTACCCATATTCTTCAAAATATCTTCTTATATCTTATCTTCTTATATCTTCTAAAATATTTTGTCAGAAGAAAGAAAGAAAGAAATACAGGTTTGGAACAACTTGAGGGTCAGTAAATGATGACAGAATTTTCATTTTTGGGTGAACTATCCCTTTAATGTGTGGCTACTAACCTGGTCTCCTTTCTCTCCTTTCTGGCCTTTCTCACCTCCTTCCCCCTCATAGATTATAGAGAGAGGAAACAAACAAAATAATGCATAGAAGTTATTAATAGAAGAAATGCATGGTTATATTTCTCAAGAGCACAGCAGGATATAGTTTACTATAAACAGCAAGTTATTAAAACAGCTCATATGACTGAAAATCATTTCGAAATGCATTGCAAATGTAAATCTAATTGAAACCTGGAAAGTGTTAATAAAATAAAATATGAATGTTTTAAACTTTTAAGAAACATTATGATGTAAATTTATGATGTATTTTCACTATTTTTTATTTTTATATAATTTTCTGTTAAAATTTCATCATAGATTTGCATTTACAAAATAGTATAAAAATTAAAATGTACAGTCAAACCAAAACTTATTCTGACATTTTTTATATATATTTTTACTAGTGGGTGCAGGACACTATAGTTCATTCATGTAAGTGAGGATAGCAAAATAAAGTAAACTGTGACATATTATACCCAAAAATTCCTCATACAGTGGACCAATTTGGAACCAAAAATGATTCAGACACTTTGACCTGACAATGTTTTGCTTAAGTGTTATCTGACATAATTAAGATTTTTTTAACTCTGAGATCTTGTCATATTTTATTACCATTTTTTTAAACTATAGTGAATAAACTGAATTAATGAATGAAATGTTCAAGGCGTCTGAATAAATTTTGGTTTGACTGTACTTTGTGTTAAGCTAAAAACATTATTTTATTTATTTATTTATTATTATTAATTCAAATTAAATGTAAAATATTTTTTTAAAAATGCAAAGCAGAAGCATTTTTACTAGTGGAGAAGACATCTTTACACGGCTGAGTTAAGGCTACCTGCTCAGATTTCAGTTTGAAGACGAAATGCCGCAAAAAAGCCTGAATAAATTATGCCTGCCTGAACCACTTCAGCCTCAAGTATCAAGGTTTACAGTTATAATTGCTGTGTAAATGCATTTATGCCACCTTTGAGCAGGAGTAAATGCCATTTCAGAAGAGCTTCTGTGCCACCTTCGCTGTGTAAATTTGCCATCAGACACCATTGTATTTCAAAATATTTCAGTTATAAAAAGCCTAAACTTACAGGTCCAGAAAGAAGTCTCAGTCCATGTGCTGTCATGACCTGAATAAAGAAAAAAGACGATCTTTAACACTGATATTACAGAAAACCATCATAAGAGGCAACATTGACTGCAACTGCAGGTTACATGTGCTAGAATGGACCCGTCAGTTATGATTTAATGTTTTCTCAGGCTCTGCTCTCAGATCTCAGTTCAGTGAAAACATCAACATCTCCACACAAAAATAAAACAGAAGCTTCCTCTCTCTCTGTCTGTCTGGATGGCCTCTGCGTGAGAGATTAACATTAATCCAGGGCTTATGACATTTAAAATGGCAAGAGCCTTTTTACTGCAACAAGAGCCCAGCAAATACAGACCCTCTTCAAGGCACATAGAGGTGAATTCTGTATCTGCTTTATGGCTTTCCATTTACACATTATCTACCAGTGCTCAGCAGGTTTAGTAGCCTGTCAATCATTCAGACGGCTTTCAGTCAACGGTGAAAGACAGATTCATTGGATGTATCTGTGGATTCATTTACTGTGTTTCATGTGGTACATGAATAAAGATGAAACAACAGGAGGCCTGAAGTAACTTCAAGACAAACAAAATGTAGATATTTTTTCTTGTTCAATAAAAGCATGCAATATATATGAGCTCTGCTCCAAAACCTAGTGGGCTTCCTAGCATTATAATCCCTGCATAGGAAGTTGCCTTCTAAGACATCCTAAGTAAAATGGAACCTCACAACTGACTAATTTGAAACTAGACTCACAAATAATTGGCAGGGGTCAGCATGGGATCTCCACTGGTCTGCGGTTATACAGCCCCATATGCAACAAACTGCGATCAAAACCAGCATTAACTTCTTGAGCAATTTGAGCTACAGAGCTACTGTTGGATAGGACCACACGGGCCAGCCTTCGCTCCCCACATGCATCATTGAGTCTTGGCCACCCATGACCCTATCGACGGTTCACCACTGTTTCTTCCTTGAACCACTTTTGATAGATACTGACCACTGCAGGCCGCAAACACCCCAGAAGAGCTGCAGTTTTGGAGATGCTCGTCTAGCCATCACAATTTGACCCTAGTCAAACTCGCTCAAATCCTTACGCTTGCCCATTTTTCCTGCTTCTAACGCATCAACTTTGAGGACAAAATGTTCACTTGATGCCTGATATACCCCACCCACTAACAGGTGCCGTGATGAAGAGATAATCAGTGTTTTCACTTCACCTCTCAGTGGTCATTATGTTATGCCTGATCTGTGTATTTTTGCTACCTTTTGGACCCGTGTCAGCAGTGAAACTAATTTAGGTATAAGTAGGCAGCTCACTAGGTTTTGAAAAAGTGCTATGATGTGCAATACATCATCATAAAGTGTTTTTATAAAAAAAAAAAAAAAAAATCCATTGAAGTCAGTTGAGCACAACCATACATTGACTTACTCTAGTCTGAGCTCAGAAAAATAGCTAATTACCATTTAACAAGAATGTAATTAAAATCTTGAAACGGGATTTAGGTTACAGTTGTTCAAAGACTTTTTTCCTTGGACAGAAAAAAAAACAAACATTAATTACACATCCTTAATTAAAAGAGAACTAGCTCTAAACAACATGCTTCATTCAGAGCCAGCTACAATCAAATTACAAACTAAAGAGGAAACCATGAGAGAATAATCAAACTCTTAAAAGGCAGTTCATATTTGAGTCACCTATCATCGTAATTAGACATTTCAGAACATGGGGGGGGGGGGGGGGGGGGGGGTTCTTTAGTCTTCCTGAATCTTTGTAAATTGGTTTAAAAGGGCCACAGTCATCTCACTTTTCCCATTTAGCTAGAGATTCACACAGCAGGCAGCATCAATTGATTTTGTGCCCTGCTGTCAAATCGCACCTTTCGTCTCCCCCCCTTTGATTTAATTGACACCAGCGATGCTGTTCCAAACCTGCAAATTTCTTGCTAAGTGCAACCAAAAAGCTTTCGGCTTCCCAGATCTCAAAGGCTTTCTTATTAGTGGCCAGTCAGCAGAGATGAAGCCGATGAACAGTGCTGCATTGATGCAGTAAACTCTTCACTGTCCGTACTAGAAAATGTGTTGGTGCTGGTAGTTCATTTAAACTTGGATGAACATAAAAGGCAGAAAGAACAAGAAATAAATAAATCCTAGATCGCGTTTTCACGTGGACGCGTCTTCCGAATGTCTAAATGGGAGCAATTTGTACTCCTTTATCATGTGTCTTTTCAAATAAACATTGAAGTTCAAATTAAATTGAATTTAGTATGAAAATTAAGCACTGACCGCTTTTTAGAGAAAGTCATTCAAGTGATATTTTAATGAAACGTGGGTAAGAAAAAGTGAAATTAAGCAGAATATACAAGTAATCGATAAGCGATATCTGCATTTTAACACGCTACTGTTTAAAAGTTTGAGGTCAGTAACATTTTTTTAAAGGAATTATTACTTTTATTCAGCAAGGATGCATTAAATTAATCAAAAGAGACAGTAAAAGCTTTTACATTGATACAAAAAATACATATATTTCATATAAATGCTGTTATTTAAACTTTCTATTCATCAAAGAATCTTGAAAATCATTGTTTACACAAAAATGCTGAGCAGCACAACTGTTTTCTTTTCAACATTGATAACAAGACATGTTTTTCTGAGCAGCAAATCAGCATTAGAATGATTTTTAAAGGATTATGTGACATGATGCTGAAAATTTGGCTTTGCCATCACATAAATTACATTTTAAAATATATTAAACAGTTATCTTTGTCTTAGAATCTTACAGACTTGAAATGTTTAAATGGTAGTATAAATAAACATTTGTTTACACTAGTTTTGCACCCATAACATTTTCTACCAACAATAGTTTACAATGTACGGAGCCCTTAAAGGGACATGGTGATGGAAAAACTACGAGATGGGAGGAAAAAATATTTTTCCATACGCTTGCATTCGCTCACAAAAGTTTTGCAATCTTCTAATGCAGAGTTTCTCAGGGGAACCCAAAAGTTTTGTGTGGAACGCAAAGGTTCCTCAAGGGAACAGAAACATTTTGCGAGCGTACGCAAAGTTTTTGTGAGGGAACGCAAAGCTTCTCGGAGGAATGTAAAGGTTTTGTGAGGGAACACAGTTTCTCAGGGGAACACAAAGGTTTTGTGAGGGAACGCAAAGGTTTCTTGGTGGAATGTGAAAGTTTTTTGAGGGAACACAAAGGTTTTGTGAGGGAACGCAAAGGTTTCTTGGTGGAATGTGAAAGTTTTTTGAGGGAACACAAAGGTTTTGTGAGGGAACGCAAAGTTTCTCAGGGGAACACAAAGGTTTTGTGAAGGAAAGCAAAATTTCTCGGTGGAATGCAAAGGTTTCTTGGTGGAATGTGAAAGTTTTTTGAGGGAACGCAAAGCTTTTGTGAGGGAACGCAAAGCTTCTCGGAGGAATGTAAAGGTTTTGTGAGGGAACATAGTTTCTCAGGGGAACACAAAGGTTTTGTGAGGGAACGCAAAGTTTCTCAGGGGAACACAAAGGTTTTGTGAGGGAACGCAAAGTTTCTCAGGGGAACACAGGTTTTGTGAGGGAACGCAAAGTTTCTCGGTGGAACGCAAAGGTTTCTTGGTGGAATGTGAAAGTTTTTTGAGGGAACGCAAAGTTTCTCGGTGGAACGCAAAGGTTTCTTGGTGGAATGTGAAAGTTTTTTGAGGGAACGCAAAGTTTCTCGGGGGAATGCAAAGGTTTTGTGAGGGAACGCAAAGTTTCTCAGGGGAAAGCAAACATTTTGTGAGGGAATGCAAAGTTTCTCGGTGGAACACAAAGGTTTCTGTATGGAATGTGAACGTTTTTTGAGGGAACGCAAAGTGTCTCGGGGGAACACAAGTTTTGTGTGGGAACGCAAAAGTTTTGTGCGGGAACGGAAAGGTTTTGCGAGTGAAGGCAAAGTTTCTCAGGGGAATGCAAACATTTTGTGAGAGAACGCAAAGGTTTTACGAGTGAAGGCAAAGTTTCTCAAGGGAACAGAAACATTTTGTGAGCGTACGCAAAGTTTTTGTGAGGGAACGCAAAGCTTCTCGGTGTAACGCAAACGTTTCTTGGTGGAATGTGAAAGTTTTTGTGAGGGAATGTAAAGTTTCTCAGGGGAACGCAAAAGTTTTGTGCGGGAACGCAAAGTTTCTCAGGGAAATGCAAAAGTCTTGTGAAGGAATGCAAAGTTTCTCAGGGGAACGTAAAGGTTTTGTGAGGGAACGCAAAGTTTCTCAGTGGAACGCAAAAGTTTCTTGGTGGAATGCGAAAGTTTTGTGAGGGGGCGCAAAGCTTCTTGGGTGAACGCAAAAGTTTTGTGTGGGAACGCAAAGCTTGTCGGAAGAACGCAAATTTTTGTGTGGGAACGCAACGTTTTTGTGAGGGAACGCAAAGCTTCTGGGGGGAATGCAAAAGTTTTGTGTGGGAATGAAACGTTTTTGTGAGGGAATGCAAAGGTTTTGCGAGTGAAGGCAAAGTTCCTCAGGGAAATGCAAACATTTTGTGAGAGAACGCAAAGGTTTTGTGAGGGAACGCAAAGTTTCTCAGGGGAATGCAAAGGTTTTGTGAGGGAACAACGTTTCTCAGGGGAACGCAAAGGTTTTGTGAGGGAACGCAAAGTTTCTTGGGGGAACAAAGGTTTTGTGAGGGAACGCAAAGGTTTTGCGAGTGAAGGCAAAGTTTCTCAGGGGAATGCAAACATTTTGTAAGAGAACACAAACATTTTGTGAGAGAACGCAAAGGTTTTGTGAAGGAACGCAAAAAGCATTGACATATTTTTCCTCCCATCTCATTTTTTCCCCATCACCATGTCCCTTTAGAGGCTTCATAAAAAGAAATGAAAAGTTTAAATTAATCCTAGAGCACTGGCTCTGAATCATTTATCGGAGTCGTTCATGGCATGAAGGCTGATGTGTATATGTACTATGTACAGAGAATCTGCATGCAGTAGAACCTCTGGCTGAATTGGTACAGTACTCACAGGGCCCGGCGGTCCTCTGGGTCCTTCTTCACCCTAAAGGAATAATAATAAAAGACACACAAACACAAAGAAATTGAATCAAATGAACCACAGGATTCATTTAATCTGAACCTCAGTCAGTCAAAAGTCTGTCTGCATGAGACTACAAAGATCTGTCAAACAAGTGAAAAGATCAACCTCCTTCCAGCACATATGCACAGAACTAACAAATAAAACATGCATTACACACCTTTTGCCCCTTTAATCCACTGGTTCCCTCCAGGCCAGGCAAACCCTATTGAGTGAAATGGTAGAAGAGACTGATGTGTTATGAGGTAAATAAACACACATAAATCTGATGTCTGTGTCTGTAATGGAATTTTTAATCAGGCCTCTGAGACGTTACATACAGGATCCCCTCTATCGCCCTTCTGTCCACTGACTCCTGCGACACCCGGGTCACCCTTCACCCCCTGAAAAACAACAACAACAATCACACATATGTCTAGGGGTCAACAAACTTCAAAGGGGGTAACCACTGGCACAAGATATTCATTTTAATGTACTTTAAAATGTACTTTTAATTTTAATTTTTAATTAACCGACAGACATTCAACAGATACTTCCCTATTATTTATTTTCCTGATCTTTTTCAGGCCAGGAAATCACATTTGTAGCAAAGACTAAACTGCAATGACCGTGACACTCAAAAACACATCAAGTTATGACAAGTCAAAGAAAAAAAAATCCCACAAAGTCAATACCTTTTCAAATTAAGCAGAAAACATTATAAACAATCTGAAGCTGTAATATGCATGATTTATTCATACTGTGATGCATGTTGTGAGTCTAGCATCCAGCAACACAGATATCACACTTATTTTATTATTTATTTTTTTATTTTGATGCAATGTGATGTTGCACAGTCAAACCAGTCTCTGAACCCTTATTTGATCTAACTTCCATTACACAAATGTTCTTACGTTTGCATACATCACACATGGTGGCTTACCACTTAATTACAGCCACTAAAAACGAAATCAATGTCCCGTAACTCGCCACAGATCATCATGTCACACAAACAGGACAGAATTTTATCGGCCAATAGATGGCACTTTCTCACTGAAGATGAATTCCTATCTTACTTCTGCATCCATTTTGAGATGCTGTCCTCTCTTTGAACAATGCAAACTGAGCATCTTTTATACTGGCAGATGTGACACTGAGCAGTTAGTCACTATATATGGAGTCAGGAAACCATTTTTTGGTTTTGGATACTCCAATACACAGGGTTCATGCTGTAAAGATTTAGAATTGCATGCTGTTTTTTTTTTGTTTTTTTTTTCAAAACAAACACCAGTAACTGCATTGAGAGAGTGCTTCAGGAAGTGTTGAGGAGAGAAGGGACCATCGCACCACAATCCTGTGGTGATTTTACTGGCACATACTGTACACTGTTCAGAGTTTGGTCAAGTCTGACACATTAAAATTCCTGAGAGGAGCTCCATGGAAAGGTAATACAATTTGTTTACTCAACCTGGAAAAGACATTTCCTCCCCAATACAACCTTTTCTTTTTCATAAAATTGCTTACAGGCACAACCAAGCACACACAAAAGACAGCAGTGTGTTTGGTGTAATGCCAAAGCTCACAGTCTCTGTTCTTCTCTGTAATTGCCACCTCCCAAACCACCTCCTGAGTGATCAGATTGCTATCTGTTTTGATTGCATCTTAGCAATCTCTGCGCTATAGCAATCCAATCAGTAAAAAAAGCACCAAAAGCTTTAAGTTATATTTGAGAAGTTGACATTTTTGTTGACGCTTCATGAAAAAGACAAAAATATTTGGAAATTAATGAAAAAAAAAAAAAGTGTTTTTATTAACTTTCTGAATGTGTTTCAATTTCATGATGCAATTTTGAGAGAAATATGGAAATAATAGCCTTCCCTAGTATGTCCCCAGTGTTGCATAGCATATAAGAACCTCATTTAATTATTTTTTTTATTGAAATAAAAACATTTCTGCCATCATATCACTGAATTCCATTTTCTTAAACGATTTATTTAAAAAATATAATTTAAAGCTTTCCCTATAGTTTCCTTGAACACAAATAAACTTTATTAAATACATTTAAAATAACAATTAATTAAATTTAAAATAAATAATTATATTTCAAATAAAAACATTAAATAAACACATTTTAAATTAATTTAAAATAAATAAATTAAGTAATTATATTTAAAATAAATAATTCCATTTTAAATAAATGTTAAAAAATACATTTATAAAAATATTAAATAAAGAAATATATAAATGGACTTAAGGACACTAATGCTAATCAGCTATAAAAGCAATAAAATGGCCACATGTTTAAATGATCATGTGGCCACTTTAAATTATATGAAACAGCATTTTTCAAATTGTTTTAGAATTGTTGTGCATTTAGTTTATCACCTCAAGTAAGATACTTCATTAAAAAAAAGTTGATTAAAAGTGTGAAAAAAACTAAAAGAAATTGTAAAACACAGCAACAGGCATACTTAACTTAAATTAATTGATTATTAATATTATTATTGACTTAAAGAATTATCAAAGAATTATGAATAATTTACTGCCATTATGAAAATAACATGTAATCAATAAAAAAGTAACGTTGGAATCAGCAAAATTGGTGATTTTTGTAACATGCAGTCTAATGATGCCAAATTGAGGGACGTGTTTGATAATAAAAAGAATTATTAAAAGCACAATAATCCAGGCAAAAGACACTTTCCCAAGGCGGCTTTGTGCGTGCTCCAAAACGGACCGCAACTAAGGCCTAGTCCACACGTACACATGTATTTTCCTCCGTTTAAAAGAAAAAGAAAAAAAATCCACACAAGCATGATTTTCAAAAAAAAATCTCCGTCCACATGAAAATGCAAAAACATGCTACGAAGTGCTGTCAAAATCCATGTTGGCCAATCAGAAGCCTGGAAAAAGTTTATTACCGGTTCAGTAGGCTAACAACACTGTCATTTTATTAAGCATTTTATTACTATTATTATTATTATTATTAATAATTCCATAAACCAAAACAATACAATGAAACATTTTACAGTACATGTTATAAACCCTGTTAGCACAGTTATTAGCAGCAATATTTCGGCTACGTCCTTCATTGCAGACTCGCCTCGCGTATACAAAGGAGACAGCGGTGCACACTCCGACGTCAAACAAAGGAAATAACAGCGCGCATTATGAGGTCACTGGCCAAAATCTCTGGTTTCATCATCTACACGACAACGCTGTAACCGGAGTTTCTAAAAATCTTCACCCTGGCCTGAGTTTTCAAAAAAGTTCAGTTGCAGTTACCGGATACTGCGTTTGCGTGTGGACGAACGGCCAAACCACACAGAAAAACCTGCAGTTTTGAAAATACCCATGTTTGTGTGGACAGGGCCTTAGACAAGCAAATTGCAAATTATACTTTTGGCTTCGGGTGCTCTTCATAAACAATCAAATATACACAAAAATATGTCAAAATGACCAGCTTGGAGAGTATTCACTTAAACACAATCATTGATGTCTTAAGCAGAGGTAAACAGTTGAGAGAAAATCTGATGTGTATCAGTATATTAGATCAGTGCATTCGGTCTTAAAGGGACAGCAGTTTAATAAATAGTCTAATAAACCATTAATGTTAATCAAACAACAAAAGACAAAGAGAAAATCCCTGCTCTTGACTGAATAACTTTAGCTTCAATAAGCATTAATCTATCAATTTATACAGTGACAACTATGCAGTGTTATTTTAAATTTGATTATTAGATTTATTTTGTAGGCTAAATCTACTTACCTGAACAGTAATGTTAATAGACTTTCCTGAAAAAAATTAAAGCACTCTCATATATATTTCATATCACTCTCATGTATATTTGTTTATGTTTGTATTTTGTTTGTATCTTTGTTCTTGTTATTTCTGTATGTTTTCTTATGCATATACAACACAAAATATGCCTGCACATTGGTGCATTTACAAATCGATATTCTATATTCATTTATTTTGTTCAAACATTCAAATATTGCCGTTTCTTTTGCATATATAACAAAAACAACCGATAAGAATAATGATACTGGATCAATAAGCAGTATCGGTAAGAATAGTAATACCGTTAAAACCTTACCGATACCCATCCCTACCCAGCACTGATTATGATGTACTGTAGATATCCCTGCATTGACTTGTTACCCACAGTAGGTTGCTTAGCCTAAAAGTATGTTAATCACACTCTGTGTGTATTCACCACAAACAACTCCCTAACAAAGAGCAGAAATTACTCAGCTCTGAACTCTTGTACTATGAGTCTGTCGAAGCGCTCTCTTCGCACTGTCAGGACAAACGTATGCAGATGCTACACTGTTCTCAGAGTCCAGTCACAGTCCACTGCCTGTGTGAACGGGTGGAGGTGACACAGACACACACACACACACACACTGCTCACAAGAGCAAATTGGAGCACTGCATAGTGCATACACACTCTCTTTCTGTCTGAGCTCAAAGGTGCACTGAAGCAAAAAGCCTCTCCCTCTGGTCCTCTTTGTCAAGCACCAGCACCCTCGCCAAACCCCTGTGTAATCCTGAATCCCTGCGTGAAGATTTATAGGAAATGTTCTCGTTGAGGGAAGAGTGTCTTTTACGGCCAGCTGATGATAGACGGTCATTCGTGAACAGTAATAAAAGCCACGCAGAATGGACAGAGTCTGAATAGCTCTACTATGAGCTCGACCACACAATTGCTCTTCTCACTTTGGGCTCTCCTGCTGAGAAAAGCAACTTGAACCAAGATGGTTCACTGGTCTTGCAGCTTGGCAAAACAGCAGTTATATAGTCTAGTTGGTCTCCCTGCCTGCAAGGCCATTTTTTTATTTCTATTCATACTCATGTAAATGCAGGTGCTGTCGGAACATTTGGCCCTGTTGACTTATAAACACCTCTCACACATAAAAATAAACACAGACAACAACAAACCTCCCTTAAAACACACTTTTTAACTTTTCCATCATTGTACATGCATCGCAGAAGTATTATGATGTTTTTGACATTTTTCGGAACCATACATATTTTTCTCTGCCACAACAAATATTATTTTTACAACATCTTTTGTACGCTTGATAAACATTATGTGGTTTAAATAAAAAAACATTAACGCATGAACGTTTGTTTTTCTTGCTAAGGCTAATTTCATAGCTAGCATTTTCTCTTACACTAACTTTTATACTCTATACATTACAACTGAACGATTAATCGTTAAAAGATTGCATTCTCCATTTAAACACCCACGCAATCTCATTCCTAAATGACAACGGTTCGTTTATGTCTATTAAACCTTTGACAAGTACGATCACAGCGGAACATATAAATCTGCGTTGAGACTGCCACTGTCCCTGTTACCGTTTGGCTGTGTAGCAAGGAACAAGGACGACGGAGAATACATAGATTAGCATTTAATGACAAAACTAGCAGGTATACACAAAGCACATCAACATTAACGAGAACGGACAAGGAGTGGAGGAAAACACAGGGTATATATACACGTGGCAAACAAAGGGAACTTAACAAGGTAACTGACTAGACACAGGTGAAAGCGATGACTGATAAAACAGAATGGGGAAAACTGGGTCAAACTAACGAAACATAACGGTGAACATGTAACAGTCCCAGAGAGAGCAATTGTTATGTATAGCTATGAAACTGCTTCACAAACAGTCTTTTTAACCACAGTATTGTTATTTCAGTGTTACAATAATTCAAATTATCACAGAAGTACTGGGATAAAAGTTTACATTTCAGATATAAACACTGGTGTCTGCGGTAGCAATCAAAATAGAGTAAATCACCTTTTAAAAGTAACTTGATGCCTAAAATAAAGATTGTATCAATTAGATCGTTACACCAGTAGGTGGCGACAAGTGACTGTTAAAAATGTATTTGTCAATGAATTCAAGAGATTCGTTCTAAAACATTGATTCATCCAGTAATGAAGGAAGTGAAGTCTTTATGAATGAGTCATTGAATCATTCATTAAAGAGATTCATTTTCAGATGGCTCCGTATGCTTTCGATTCGCTCTCGCGCAGTGCCGCTTTAAGTCGATCACACCTTTATGAGTGAGTCATTGAATCATTAATTTAGGAGATTTGTTCAAAAACACTGATTCATCTACTAATGTAGCAAGTGACGTCTTTATGTGTGTTCGACTTGGTGCTGCACAGACCGATCGTTGTATGACATCAAAGTACAACAAGAGCAATCAGAGAGCAGTTGGCTCCGAATGCTTTCTAATCGCTCTTGCAGTATTCTGATGTCATACACCGAATGGCCTGCGCAGTGCCGCTTCAAGTCAAACACCTTTTACAAGTGAGTCATTGAATCATTCATTCAAGAGATTTGTTCAAAAAACACTGAATCATCCAGTAATGAAGCAAGTGAAGACTTTGAGAGAGTCATTGAATCATTCATTCAAACCGACTTTTAAAAACAATAATTCATTCAAATTATTTAGAAATCTTTTAAATAGACTGCAGCAATTAACATTTTGCCAGCAACTCTAGTAAATGACATGTTATTTTGTTTAGTTGTCTATTCAGAATTGTGATTTATTTTAAACAAAAATGTATCTGCAGGTGGAAATGATGCCACAACTGACAGTTGATAAAAACAGATAATGAATTAGATTTAAAACCCAATAGTTTTAACACTTTCACTAATTCATAGTTTATTAGATCTAAAGTGGTTCTGGAACCAGAGAAAAAATAAAAAAAATAAAAATTTCAAATTTCACATGCTCAAAGTTTAGTGTGATGCAACGAGTCTTGGGAGTGAGCAAAGATTTTAACCAATAAACAAGTGTTTCAGGAGTAGTTCTGAAAACAAGCAAACAGCGTTTCTGATTGGCTATCTCGTGTATTTGTATTCCTAATGGCCCATGCAAAAATACCAGAGACCCAAGGCATTTTTTGTTCTATGAAACAATCTTGAGTGTTTGCTGCTAAAAAACTAATTTTTTTGTTTCATCTGACCATAGAACCCATCCAGTTTGAAGTTCCAGCAGTGTCAGTTCAAATGTTCTATGGTCAGATGAAAAAAAAAAGCTTTTTAGCAGCAAACACTCAAGATTGTTTTGGTGCACACAGGCGTAAAAAGTACCCCATGTGTACAATGAAATATACTGCTGTATCTTTAATGTTGTGGGCCTATTTTTCTGCCGGAGATCCTGGACATCTTGTTCAGATACATGGTATCATGGATTCTATCAAATACCAACAGATAAAAAATCAAAACCTGACTGTCCCTGTAAGAAGTCATATAATGGGCCGTGGTTGGAATCATCCATCAGGACAATGATCCAAAACAAACATCAAAATCAAAACAAAAATGTGTCACTGAGCACAAAATGAAGCTTCTGCCATGGTCGTCACAGTCCCCTGACCTGAACCCTAAAGAAAATGAGTGGAGTGAACTGAAGAGCACCAACATGGAGCTGGGAATCTGAAGGATCTGGAGAGATTCTGTATGGAGGAATGGTCTCTGGTCTCTTGTCAGGTGTTCTCCAAACTCATCAGGCATTATAGGTGAAGACTCAGCTGTTCTCTTGGGAAAAGGAGGTTGCAAAAAGTATTGAATAAAAGTGTATGATTAATTGTGAGCAATGTGTATTAGAGAAAAACATTTATTTCATAATACCAAGGGTATGAATAATTTTGAGCACAACTGTACATAAAACTCAATTTGATTGTCTCAGAATCATAGCATGCCTTACTGTACATTACCAGTTTTTTGACCACGCATCTTTACAAAATCCTGTACTCCAAACCATGCAAAATGACTGACAGAAAAAGATACACCTCCAGGTTTTCTAAATGGCTAATGCAAGCAAGCATGCTGACTGGCAGTCATTTATTGCCAAGACACTTAAACTAAACAATGATACAAAAATTAGCTCATACAGCAGTGACTCATTTTACGTCATAAGACTACAGGAAATGTCTTGAAATTCTATATTTATCATCAATAAATTAGCTTACATTGTTTGTCCTTGTCCTTTCATACCTCCGGGCCTTAGCATGATTGAATCATGGCATGTCCGGTACTTGAACACATACACAGCTACATGGCTTTTCAAAATAAAAGCAAACGTTTTTTGATGAACTTGAGTTTTCCGTTTTTGATGTTCCAGGTTCCAAAACAGGAAAATAGTTTCCAGTCATTTTTCAGTTATAATGGAAGTCTATTGGGCAAGGCATTTTGGAGGGTTTAGAACATTTTTTACATTTTTACACTTACATTTTTTTTATATAACTTTTTTTTAAATGTCCATAAAAAAAAAATCAGCTTCCTATTTCTGCTTTTAAAGTGCTCCTATTGTGCTATTTTAAAGGTTTCTAATTTTGTTTTGGAGGTTTCCATGCATCCAAGGTCAAAAAATACTTACATTTTCTCATAATACACATCGCACATCACCTCATTTCTCAATAAGTCTGAAAACAGTTTGTTCGAAGATTCAGTCTCTCTAAACCCAGCCTGTTTTGACTGGTCTGAATTTCAGCTCTGGAGGCTTCCTCAGTGACACGAACAATGGTGTCAGTTTCTCAATTCCACCACGAGTCCTCATCCTTTGAAAGTGCATGCAAAGTGGATTTGCAGCACTGAAAATATCATCTTCTCGACATGTCGACAACACAAACCAAACTCTTCCAGGCCTCAGCTACAATTACAGAGTTTGAGGACGGGTCAAAGTAGACATCGTTCACGAGCAGCCAATAAAGACCATATGCTGGCATTATGCAAATTTGTTAGAACGTTACATAGGTATGTAACAGGAAGTGAGACTGGAATTGCTGACGACTCGTTTCAGCAGTTCAGAATCAATTCTTTCTTTTATTTGTTGTGCACTTACATCTTTAAAGCAGACATTTCTCACTCACAAACAGCTATATTACACACTGCATGAAAGATAATACTCAAAAAAGCAAAAGCTTTAAACTCTCTAATATTTGGTTTCAAAGACTCCCATTGTAACCACATGTTGTAAAATTATTCTTTGTTCTAACAATCCGAGGAACAAGATAAAATTAGTTTCTGTGGTAATCAACAGCATGTCAAATGCCGTCGACAGAGCTTAACCTGTTTTGAACCCAGAACATCCCTTTAACAAGCCTGCATCATTTGTCCCTCCACGTTAATATGTCAGGTTGGCTTGTCTGGGATCAGGAAAACAATGTTCCTGGTTACTTTGTCCATTTGACTACACTGAAACGGTAATTACTGTCACTTAGAACAAATTAAGAAAGATTATTTTGATCTAAACTGGCCACTAACAGCAGAACAGCTCAAAAATAATCTAGTGTTTAGACATCACACCATCTGATAAAATTAACTCACTTTAATTACTGTACTTGTCGAACTATGGAACTTGAAACAGGTTAATGTAGGTTATAAAACGTCTTTTAATTAATGAAGGTAAATAGAGCCTATTTTGGGTGTGATATAAACTCAAGCGCAAGAGAAAACAGACCCGTAACATTGGGTATATAACTGCACAGCACTTTAGTTTAGGGTCCAATTCTCACTTTTAACTAGCATGCATATTAAGATATTGGCTGTTTATTTGTACTTAAGGCACATATTAATGTCTTATTCTGCATGACCATATTCTGCATCCCTTAATCCTACCCAATACCTAAACTACCTGACTAACTATTAATAAGCAGCAATTAGGAGTTTATTGAGGCAAAAGTCGTAGTTTATAGTTAGTTAATAGTGAGAATTTTCTTGTTGTATAAATAAATAAATGCAGAAGAAAAATAAATTAAATTAAAATATCTAAAAAAACAAGATCAATTTACTTGAGACTGCATAATATATAGTATTAAGACCATCATTTTAATATCGATGGTCTTCGATATATATCGATATATATATATAATTAAATAAAGTATATAACTCAGACTCCACAACTCCACAACAATGAATATAATCGATAATGTACATAATGTAACATATTTCTAAGAGGAAACAAAATAGATGTAGTAATGTCACAAATATCACAATTCAATAATAAATGATGTATAACCCTATCACCTCCTCTTATTAACCTAGGAACATGTTCTATACCGATTATGTTTAATGTACTTGGGCTACCATGATTTTTCTCTTTATAATGAAGGGCCATAGGATATAAAGGGTTACAAACTCGAATGGCATTCTTATGTTCTGCTAATCTGGTCTTTAATTTCCTTGTGGTCATCCCTATATAAAAGTCATTTCTTGAGCCTTAAAATCAAAATCATCTTCCTTGTCACAAATTCTTTTTAACCTCTGAAACTGTCCAAAGGGTATATTATTGGTCAACCATGAGGAGTGGAAGCTATCTGCTCCTAAAATAGTATTTTTGTCTGTTTCTTTCCTAAAAATAGTAGTATATAGTACACTATTATCTTCTTTAAAAAAATTTAAATCCAAGAAATGTATCCGAGTATATGAAAAATCAAGACTGACAAGACTCGCACTGTCCATATCAAAATTACACAAAAAGAAGTTGTTATTTAATGTCCATTCTGCTAGTTGCACAATGAAACATGCCGGTGGCCTTTCAGTAGATGATCTCATATCTAAATAGTATGATAATGCTTCCAGCCCATCTTTATGGTCTATATTCGTATACAACGACTCAACATCCATGGTCACCAATATAGATGATTCTGTAGTTTTCATTTCTTTAATGATATTCAATATATGAGTTGTATCTTGAATAAATGAGGGGAGTTCATTAACCAATGGTTTAATAAAATAATCCACAAATTTTGAAGCTGGCTCTGTAATAGACCCATGACCGCTAATTATAGCTCTCCCTGGTGTTTTTTCAAGATTTTTATGTACTTTTGGAAGCATATAAAAAGTAGGAATCCTAGGATCTTTACAAAAGAGAAAATCACATTCATTTTTTGAAATTCATCCCTCATTTTTAAAATGTAATAAAATATCAGTCAGTTCATTTTTTTTAACTCTTTCTATTGTATTAAATTTCAGGCACTGATAGTACTCACAGTTCTGTAAGCTGTCACAAGACTTCTTTGATGTACCGATCTCTGCCCCATACAACAACTGTGCCTCCCTTGTCCACTCTTTTTATTACAAGATCATCGCTATTAGAAAGCCAGTTCAAAGCTTCTCCTTTGAGGAAATTAAAGACCAGATTAGCAGAACATAAGAATGCCATTTGAGTTTGTAACCCTTTATATCTTATGGCCCTTCATTATAAAGAGAAAAATCAAGTATATTGAAGATAATCAGTACAGAACATGTTCCTAGGTTAATAAGAGGAGGTGATAGGGTTAATAAGCTTTTACAGAGAGCGTCTTTCTGGATCTATACAATGAAAGCAACTAAATATCCAGGCTTAAATGGGGAATTAGACTTTGTACCCTTTTCGTTAGACTTAAAAATAGTATCTTATTGATTTTGGTTTGAATTGATTTTTTTTTTGGGGGGGGGGTATACATTGTTTATTATTGAATTGTGATATTTGTGAAATTACTATATTTTACTACATTTACTACATTACTACATTGCAGCCATTTGCTAAAATCATTTAAGTTCTTTTTTTTCCCCTCATTAATGTACACACAGCACCCCATATTGACAGAAAAACACAGAATTGTTGACATTTTTGCAGATTTATTAAAAAAAAAAACTGAAATATCACATGGTCCTAAGTATTCAGACCCTTTGCTCAGTATTTAGTAGAAGCACTCTTTTGATCTAATACAGTCTTTTTGGGAAAGATGCAACAAGTTTTTCACACCTGGATTTGGGGATCCTCTGCCATTCCTCCTTGCAGATCCTCTCCAGTTCTGTCAGGTTGGATGGTAAACGTTGGTGGACAGCCATTTTTAGGTCTCTCCAGAGATGCTCAACTGGGTTTAAGTCAGGGCTCTGGCTGGGCCATTCAAGAACAGTCACGGAGTTGTTGTGAAGCCACTCCTTCGTTAATTTAGCTGTGTGCTTAGGGTCATTGTCTTGTTGGAAGGTAAACCTTCGGCCCAGTCTAAGGTCCTGAGCACTCTGGAAAAGGTTTTCGTCCAGGATATCCCTGTACTTGGCCGCATTCATCTTTCCCTTGATTGCAACCAGTCGTCCTGTCTCTGCAGCTGAAAAACACCCCCACAGCATGATGCTGCCACCACCATGCTTCACTGTTGGGACTATATTGGACAGGTGATGAGCAGTGCCTGGCTTTCTCCACACATACCGCTTAGAATTAAGGCCAAAAAGTTCTATCTTGGTCTCATCAGACCAGAGGATCTTATTTCTCACCATTTTGGAGTCCTTCAGGTGTTTTTTTAGCAAACTCCATGCAGGCTTTCATGTGTCTTGCAGTGAGGAGAGGCTTCCGTCGGGCCACTCTGCCATAAAGCCCTGACTGGTGGAGGGCTGCAGTGATGGTTGACTTTCTACAACTTTCTCCCATCTCCCGACTGCATCTCTGGAGCTCAGCCACAGTGATCTTTGGGTTCTTCTTTACCTCTCTGACCAAGGCTCTTCTCCCCCAATAGCTCAGTTTGGCCAGACGGCCAGCTCTAGGAAGGGTTCTGGTCGTCCCAAACGTCTTCCATTTAAGGATTATGGAGGCCACTGTGCTCTTAGGAACCTTAAGTGCAGCAGAATTTTTTTTGTAACCTTGGCCAGATCTGTGCCTTGCCACAAGTCTCTGAGCTCTTCAGGCAGTTCCTTTGACCTCATGATTCTCATTTGCTCTGACATGCACTGTGAGCTGTAAGGTCTTATATAGACAGGTGTGTGGCTTTCCTAATCAAGTCCAATCAGTATAATCAAACACAGCTGGACTCAAATGAAGGTATAGAACCATCTCAAGGATGATCAGAAGAAATGGACAGCACCTGAGTTAAATATATGAGTGTCACAGCAAAGGGTCTGAATACTTAGGACCATGTGATATTTCAGTTTTCTTTTTGAATAAACCTGCAAAAATGTGTGTTTCTGTGTTTTTCTGTCAATATGGGGTGCTGTGTGTACATTAATGAGGAAAAAAAATTCACTGTGTTTGATTTAATTTGATATGTAATCGTCGAACTTCCTCTCTTCTGTTTGTCCTGTGTAGCACAACCAGGTGATTTGTGTTTGTTACTCACACCCTGACGAAGGCAAAATCAGCCGCAACGCGTAGGTGTGCAGACTGTGTATGTGTCACCTGTTTTAATATTTAGCCATGATGAAATAAAGTCTTTTAAAAAAGTATTTCTATATGATTTGAGTGCCTTGGACCATCCTTAATTTCATAATTTTAATATATTTTCTTCTTTTTCAACTGTCAAATTATTTTATTTTCTTATTTACCCATAACAAAATTTGAGGTTTATCATTAAAATAAAATGAATAAATAAAATAGACAATGGGGTAAAAAAAAAACCAAAAAAAAAAACCAGGTGACCAGGAGTCAAATAGCAGGCAAACATTTTAACTTGTACGGTTAGCTTATCAGAGGAAGGTTAAAGGTCAGACAAGCATGTTGTCCACCGAGACCTGACTGTGTTTGTCAGTGGCGGGTGTGAACTGACGAGTTAAGGAGCTGCATGTAAACACTCACTCTTCCTCTGTTTAATATATATTTATATACTGTATATTTATATTCATACACTGCCATTGCCCCTGGTGAGATATGACACCCCTGGGCTTCATGAAAATTATTGCAGACCTTTTGCAAAAGCACTGTTCATAATTACCATCTGTCAGGCTTGAGTCTGAGAAGTGATGCAGGATGTGTGTGCGCACGGCTGTTTAACATGCTGAGCAGACAGCCAGCGTTTGACTGAGGGAAGCCAATCGGCAGGATGCGAGTATGTCCTTCCCTCTCTGTTCTCAGGAGGACAGCACAGAATAAATGCTTCATCTCACTTAACTGACAGACAGACAGCACATGCGTCTCAACAGTCTTCTAGGTCACTGACAGTGGTGCATGTGTTACCACTGACCTCACAACAACTCATATCTATTGATGTCTAGTGTGCAGTATACACTGTTTACCACTACCTTCTCTTTAAAAAAAATAGTAAATGAAACCATTACATCATTCCATGATGAATGTAGTATGCTGTATTGTTGTCATACGACCTCTTCAAGTTCCAATCATTTTGGAAATATTTATTTTGTCATTATTCATTACATTTTTTAAGACTTTTGGCAGTCCGATCATGTTAAAAATCAAATCTGCCGTCATTCTTTACATGCATTGTGGGATATTAAGCATATTATGAGCAATGCACTCTTTTTAAAAAATTTTTAAATAAAATTTAAAAAAAATTCAATTTCAAAAAATGTTCACTGTTGTGACATCCAGGGCAAGGACTCATGGTGGCCACAATAGGACACCAGTAAGCATCCTTCCAAATCCTAATCAGTACTCATATCGACATACATAAATCCTGTAGCAGATCTAGGCAGGTGGAGCTGGGGGAGGTGGAGGGTTTCAGAGGAACGCTGATAGCACGCTGCAGATCTATCCTACAGCAGACTGTTTAAATGTTAAGCGAGCCAATCAGCTTGTGGGTCATTGATAAATGAAGCTTTAAAAAAAAGGTGTTTTTTTTTTGTTTTTGTTTTTTAAATCTTTTCAAAATTACCTAGTTCTGGCATGAAACTCTAGATGGAGCAGGCTGATAGGTCTTTAACTTATTTGGTAGCGATCACGTAATTATCAGCATAGCACAGCTACAGTAATTGGTTGTTGTTGCATCAGGGGCCATGAGCTGCAGCTCAACAATCAAACAAATACCAGTAGTGTTGCTGTTAGCAGTCTGCAGCACGCTTTCAGAAACCCTCCATCTTCCCCAGCTCCACCTGTATAGTTCTGCTACGGGTATTAATTAATTTATGTTACATGTGCAGCAACAGCAGTATGTCTTACATGCCCACAGCAATGTCTGTGAATGTATTGGCTGTAGCAAGTCTTGGCTAGCAAGTCTAGCAAGTCTGCGGCAACAGCAGCATAGCAGATCTATTCTGCCAAGACCAAATACACTAACATTTCCATATCCATTACCATACCAATCTCTATTACCATACCAATCTCTATTACCATACCAATCTCCCGAGGGTTGTCATGACAGAACTGATGTAATGCATATTTTTGAGTCATGAACTTGTTTAAACAAGTTTCAGTTGTTAAATAACATTTCAAAGTATTTAAATTCATTTTTTGACTGCTTTTATGTCAGGCGGTACAACCAAATAGTTATATGTATTTACTGTATTTTTTCCACCTGACATGGAAAGTGTACCATCCAACACATACTTATAATGAACAGTATTTTACCAGTATTTGAGAGAGATTTACAAACCTTTTCAATATGCCACAAGGATCAGTTGGAGTCATCTAGTTGATGCATTATCATATTCACAGTTATTACTTTGTCAATTAATTATAAAACAGCCATGTTTGCAGTTGTGCCACCCTGACATTTGAGAATATACAAATTGCCGGACAAAGGTTTTTCAGTTATCTCAACAGCTTTAAAACTACTGATATTTATTAAAAATAGTTTATATGAAAGGTTATAAACCTAAAATGATGCCATTTAGGTTTTTTAAAAAAAAATTTTTTTATTGAGACACCATTTTAAACATTTTTTTTTTCTTTCTTAGTCTATTCACTTTTTTGGACAGTTGCACCACCTGACATTTTAGGGGTTTAAGATAACAAAACATAAAACAATATGTATTTAAATGTACTAAAAATGAATTCAAACTAAACAGATTTTATAGAATAAAGTGATATGTGTCATGAATTTATCAAATTATTTTAAAAGGAAATATTGCACTTGGACACAAAAATATGCATGTCATGTCATTGACTCTTGTGCCATGTGGTGATGATGCGACTGCATGCAGATTGCATGTAAAGGACCTATCAGTCTGCACCGTCTAGAGTTTCATGACTGAACCAGATATTTATTATGAATTTCTTAAATAACCAAATTTCAACAACAAAGGCAGATCCCTTGAGCGCAGCCGATGGCGCTTCAGTGATCAAGAATATTCCAATATATAAATAAGATTTCTTTCGATTCCTCCATCCTCATTTTCTTTCGTTGCATCCTTTCCTCACATCCTACAGGGGTGGAGCTACAACGTGAGGAAAGGAAGCGAGAAAAGGAAGCGAGGATGCACAAATTAGAAATGAGATGCACCCTTAGATTTCAACACATGTACATGAACACCACATAAAACGACATGGTTGTTGATGATAAACAACATTCAACAACTTGCACAAAAATTAAAAGAAATTTTAAACATCTTAAAACTGCCACTAGAGTCACCAAACAGAACTGTCAAAATAATGTCAATTAATAATGTCAAATAAAACAATTATCATATTTAAAACCTAGAAAACAGAGCTAAACCTTACCTTAACAGCTTCAGCATCACATGTTCCAGGTGGACCCTGTGTTGAAGAAATAAATCTCAATATTAGTAAATTAAACTTACACTTCCATGTGGTAGTTCACATGTAAATGTATTGGGCAAGAAAATCCAAAATCTGATATTGTACAATGCAACACTATGGAAATTCAGCTTTAACTCCCTGACACCACAACCACGACAACATTCACTGTGTATTAGCCTCTGTCGCCCACGACTGCAGCAACAACACCTGCAAATGTCCTTGACAAAGGTCACTAGACACATCAGCTCAACTAAATATCCAGACAGATAAGGGCTCCTGGACCGGCGTTCCTCAACAACTCGAGGCTGGGAGAGGATGTGCCGCCCGGGGCCCTCCTCCCCGCCACCGACAACAGGCCACTCATAAATGCCAGCTCCCGAGGACAGAAGCAAGGTTGGCACATGCCATGGAAATTATCGAGACACTGCCATTTAAAAATGTCACTCTATAAAACCACTTTTTTCCAGACTGTTATGACTTTGTGTTCAACTTTCCTGTGGTGAAGAGTGACTGACCCTTTAGTTTCACACATGCTACTGTAAATCTGTCACTGATAGTATTCAGAACAGATCTGCAGTTTGCAGGCAACTTTTGCAGTTTAGTGAATCTTTAATGGAATAAAAATGACAAAATGCAGTCATCATTTACTTCTTAAAAAATTCTTAAAAAGTCTATTTTACATGCAATTATAATGAAGGGGGTATTCAATCTTCATAATATTATATTATAAGTTATAATTTTAAAGTTTATAATTATATAATTTTATTATATTATTATTATAATATTATAAAAGTGGTCTATACGACTCATATTTCAAGTCTTCTGATGCCATATGATAGCTTTGTATAAGAAATAGACCCATATTTATGGAAGCTTGTTTCTGCCACGGAATAAAAATAAGAAAAGATAATTGCGACTTTTATCTCACAAGTGCAAGTTTACCTCTCGCAGTTCTGACTTTTTTCTCACAATTGTGTGATATAAACTCGCAAATTGCAAGTTATAAAGTCAGAATTGTGAGATATAAACTTGCAACTGCGAGAAAAAGTCAACTGCAGGATATAAATCTCACAATTGCAAGTTTATATCTCACAATTCTGACTTTATAACACGCAATCGTGAATATAGTCAGTATTGCGAGATATAAAATGCAATTGACTTTTTTCCCCCTCACAATCTGACTTTCAGAATTGTGGGATATAATCTCGCAATTGCGAAAAATAAGTCAGAATTGCAAGATGTGAACTCTGACTTTATAACACGTAGTTAGTTTATATCACAGTTCTGAGGAAAAAAAAGTTAGAATTGTGAGGGGAAAAAAGTCACAATTACCTTTTTTATTTTTTATTCAGTGGCAGAAACAAGCTTCCATACTTATTCAATAAAAATCCTAGCATTGACACTGAATCTTTTCAATGAATCAGTAGTTTCAATTCACAGTTTGAAAAACACTTTGAATGATTTGTTTACAAATCAGACTCGTTGCAGCATTTGAAGAAGTTTATCAGTGAATAACTACTTAAATTTCAGTCTGTTCCTCACACAAAGCTATCATATGACTTCAGAACACAGTTCAGAACACTATAGTTCACAAGTCAAATAAACCACTTTTATGATGCTTTTGCATGTTTTATTTAAATTTGAGTTTTAAGTTCTAGTTCTCATTTATAGTAACTGCATAGAAAAGAGTGACCAGCACAGTCTGACATTTGACTGTCAAACAGGTTTAGAACAAAATGAGAGTGGGGGAAAAAAGTGTCAGAACTTTCATTTTTGGGTGACCTATTCCTTTAAGTATTCATTCAATATGGCAATTCATTAATCACTCTTTTCCCACTCAAAAGAGATTCAGTAAAGCTGGCAATGTTTATCTAGTTCTATACATGTGGGTACAAACACAAAGCCAAAGGCAACGTAAATATGCCAGCAATTTCTGATGCAACATACGTTTCAAAGCGTGTGTGCATGTCTGATTTTTTACTTCACACACATTTTCAATACTGAAGCCACGGCTCTGATGAGATGACTATTTATCAAGCAGTAAACTAAGGCCCCTTTGAGAGTCTCATCAGAATCTTCAATAACACTTATGCATGGGACTGCTCTTAATATGGCCCTCTGGGCTGCTTGAAATCGTAATTTGAAACGTTGAGCCACACAGCATGTGTGAGAATTCACTCAAACCAACGCAAAAACCAAGAAAGCTCTGCTCATCTAGAGGGTGATAAATATAGCAGCAGGTATCTGACCATTACGCACAATATGACAAATTTAGTTTGCTTTTTGAAGCAGATTTATTAGAACAATTATGCTTTCTGACTCTGAAATTACTGAATTGCAGGGGAAGAAAATTAGGACAACTAAACTTAATGGTTCAAATGAGTTCCATTTCAATATACAGGGGTTGGACAATGAAACAAACACTGGCCAATACTGTGTTGGAGGTTTTACACCTATATATGTGCGGCCTGGTGGCCAGTCTTCACATTCCATCAGTAAGTGTTGCTGTACATAAAATACTGCAATCAACACATCATGGGAGACGCAGTTCAAAAGAGGACAAATTGTTGGTGCACGTCTCGCTGGCTCATCTGTGACCAGGACATGTTTCGAGAGCCATGATATCCAGGGTAATGTCGGCATACTTCCTCAAAAGATGAACCACATTCAACAGGAGTAACTGTTGATGCAAGAGGAAGCTGTCTGAAAGGGATGTCCAGGTACTAACCCGGACTGTATCCAAAAAACAAAACCACAGCTGCTCAACTCGCTGCAGAATTAAATGTGCACCTCAACTCTCCTGTTTCTACCAAAACTGTTCATTGGGAGCTCCACAGAGTTAATATTCATGGTTGGGCTGCTATAGCCAAATCTTTGGTCACTCGTGCCAATGCCAAGTGTCGGTTTTAATGGTACCAACAGTGCAAATCTTGGGCTATTGACACGTGTGAAACACGTATTGCTCTCTGATGAGTCCACCTTCACTGTCGTTCCCACATTTGTGGGAGTTACAGTGTGGAGAAGCCCCAAAGAGGCTTAGCAACAGACTGTCACTGCCCAGAGTCAAACACGGGGTTGGATCAGTGATGGTTTGGGCTGCAATATCATGGCATTCCTAGGCCTGTCACGATAACTACTTTTTGTTGGGTGCTATATTGTCCCAGGTTAATTGCGATATGCGATTTTATTGTTATTTAAAGACCATTTTATGCCACTGAATATATAATCATAATATAACCGCATAATAATGCAAGTAGGCCTACACACTTTCAAAATGAGAATGAACTAAACTCTTAAGAATATTTAGACACTTGGAATATCAAAAAATTATAATAAATGTTGAATAAATAATAATTAAACCTTTGCTAACAAAAAGTGCAAAATAACAAGTAGAAAAAACAAACACACTTGCAAATGCACAAAAGGCATATGTGGAGATTTTCCATGTACAGATTTTTCCCTGACCTTCTTTTCTCAGTAAAATAAAGGCACCGATATACTTCAAACATGTCATTTCAAACAAAATCAGGCCAAAACTTGTCTTTGTGTTTGTTTTGGGAGTTTGAACCGGCTTGCCAAAGCGAAAAGTTCATTCTAGCTGCAAAACCTTCATACAACCATTGGTCTGTGACGATAATGTAATAGATATAGGAATAGATAACGTAATACTTCAGCGCCCTGTGTTTATAACGCTACGTTATGCACGAGATTCTGTGAAAGACGCGAACGCAATGGTCAAATTCATCCATCTAGCACACGTTTGCATGGAAAAACAGCGCAGTGGAATGCAAAAACATGTTCTCTGTGAAAATGAACTAGACACCCATGCCATGTCCAAACGAAGAGCAGCTAAGATGACAGAGGCTAAATGTTGGTGACAT
The DNA here is from genome assembly GCA_037101425.1 of Elopichthys bambusa. NCBI lineage: Eukaryota > Metazoa > Chordata > Actinopteri > Cypriniformes > Xenocyprididae > Elopichthys > Elopichthys bambusa. The sequence continues at coordinate 10,361,960 of CM074443.1, forward strand.
TAATTTTTTTGTAAACATAATGGGCAGTCACCAAAAATGATCGAGGTCATGTCCATATATCGTGCAATAGATGAGTCGGTTTATTGATTATTGTGACAGGCCTAGGCATTCCCTCTGTGCTTGATGTGTGCATCACTGCAAAGCACTACCGAACCACTCTGGAGGACCAAGTGCACCTAATGGTTCAAGCAATGTACCCTGAAGGGGGTGCTGTGCATCAGCATGATAATGCACCAATACACACAGCAAGACTTGTGACAGAATGGTTTGATGAACATGAAAGTGAAGTTGAACATCTCTCATGGCCTGCAGTCACCAGATCAAAATATTTTTGTGCCACTTTGGGAGGAGAAAGTCAGAAAATTCATCCATTTTCGACCTGGCCACTGTTCTGGAAGAAGAATGGCTCAAAATCCCTCTGGCCACTGTGAAGGACTTGTATCTGTCATTCCCAAGATGAATTGATGCTGTATTGGCCGCAAAAGGAGGCCCTACACCATACTAATAAATTATCGTGGTCTATAACCAAATGTTTCAGTTTCATTGTCCAACCCCTGTATATTCCATCATTTAATACTGAAAAAAGTACTGATATAACTTTTTTCACCTAATTAAAATGAACAGTTTGCCTGGCATTTAAGAATGAAGGAAACCTATCTAAACTTGATCTCTTACAATTGGACCATGCAACATCTGTACTTTCCGTTTTCAGTTTAAGAAGAAATGTTGCTCAGTTTTTGGTCATGGATTTAAATGTTGTAAAATAGAGCTACTACAGCAGCTGAAATATCTCACTAAAATATGTAAGAGACAAACATGCAGGGTTTTAAATTTTGTGAATGACAGGTGTAGAAATCTGTGGAAATCTCTGCAAAACTTTGCAGGAACAGATTCTGTGTGGGCCTGAGAGTGCCTCATAATGTTAATGCTGATATATACCAAATATGCCATCCACTGCATCAACAGGTAATATCAAAATCATCTTTGCTTCTTCACTAAATTAAAACTAAATCCTTTTATTAAATCCTTATATGGACTAAACTGCTCTCAGAAAGCTCTTAGATTTAATCAAAAAGATCTTAATTTGTGTTCCGAAGATGAACAAAAGTTTTACGGATTTAGAACGACATGAGGGTGAGTAAATAATGACAGAATTTTCATTTTTGGGTGAACTAACCCTTTAAGAAATATATCTTGAAGCTTATTTTTCTTATCCCCTTTGCATTGCCAAGCTTCATGATTGGGTGGGCCAGGCTGTTCAGTTTTTTAATAGCCAATTATTCAACTTTTACTTTCAGTCTCCATCAATATTGAATATATGGTCACTTTCTTGTCCACACTCTTATTTACAAACTATAAAGTCTTACCGGTGGTCCTGGAGTGCCCGGTTCTCCTGTTTTTCCCCGTCGACCCTGTGACGCAGAAAATGAGAGAATAAGAAAAAATAGACCGTTTCAACAACAGGTTCATATTTGGCAATGCTGGGTGGCAATTAGAAGAAGACAGCTCCTCTTGTAGCAGTGACTAATTTGCTTTTAATTAACAGAAAGAAAACAGCTTAAGTGCAGAGCTCTGTGTGGTGCACCGCTTTCTTTATACCACCCAAGTCTATCACTTCCCTTCCAGCTGTGACAAACCCCGGCCACATCAATCAAAGCAGGCCCTCGGTGACAAACAGAACGGGCCCCTGTGCACGGCCCCGAATGCTCGCCTGGACATAATGGACTATTCACAAATATAATAACCGCCTTCAATTCATATGCTTGAAACACACAAACTGGCAAAGTGCGTGAGGTGAGCTCAATGAAAGCCGTCAAAACTGCCAGTCACCGGCTTAATTTTTCGCCGCAGCGCGATGACACGAGCGTATCGGGAAAAACTGACATGAAGACAGCCAGTGTGGCAACCTCAGGGAAATTAGTTTTCACATTGTCCCTCGATGAATAAGCCGGACGTTTCTTTGATGGTTGCATCGTCTTTGCTAAATTAATTTTATGGAGACATTTTATATACAAGCACACGGTGCAATTTCAGCAATATGCACACCATTATTAAGAATTCATCAGGCAGAGTTGGAGGACTAGAGCGTTTGTGTTTTTTGTCTAAGCAGGGAGTGTTTGAGAGATCGCTGGTCATGGTTGCATGAAAGAGGAAGAGGAACATGCACAAAAGGCAATGGCTTTTCTGTATCCTCAGAACTGTTCATTTACATAGTCTTTGATTTGATGATGTTGAGTTTGCCAGTGTTTGTCATTTTCATTAACTGCAACAAAGAACTCCCAAAAAATGAACCGCTTTCATCATCAGGCTCTGTATGAATGCATGTGTGCTGGTAATTTCAAAGCAATAAGGAGACATTAACCTTAATGACAAAAAAACCCAGAAAGAATCTCAGCAGATCCTTTTATTGGACATTGTCTGAAATTCCCTGCTCAGATATTTCTCTTCTTGATGTCTTTGTGTGTAACTATGGCCTCATTCTACGGTGTTGCAGATGGTTGCTTGGGTGTTTCTAATTGGTTGTTTACTGCCTGGTCTACAAGACTCCAGGATAGGCTAGTCACTTGATATGGTTTGAGTGCCACTTTCATGGTTTTCAAACATGGTAGCTGGTTTCTAGCTGGTTTATGCTTGTTTTTGAAAGATGGCAGGTGGTCAACCAACCAGTGATCATCAGCTAATATCTAGCTTGGACCAGCAAGAAAACTTGTTCCCAAACTGTTACACCATTAACCATTAACCAGATGCAATACTATAAGCTTCCAAAGACAAGCAATTTGTCTTGTCGCTGCCAGAAATTCATCAAAATAAATCAATCAAAGAAAATCAAATCAATCAACCAGAAATCAGTCACAGCCAATCAGAAGTGTGTGGGTGGAGTCTCTTTGCAAGCACACTGCACTCACAACGAAACTGATAAAGTACATAATCAAATTCATAAATATTACACTATTTTAACATTATTAAAAGTACTGAGTGACTGAAACAATCTTCGTCACAGAATACACTTGTTTGTTTACATTGAGATCACACAGTTTGAACACTCATTTCCTTTAATTTGTAAGATATGAGGTAAATTATCCATTGTCGCTTTCAGTATGGCTATAAAGGTCACGCAAAATGATATCTAAACTCACGTTAAATTCTTTAAACATTAAATAAAGCACAATCAATACCTGAGATCACTTTGTATATTGTTGTTCCAGCTGCGACATCGCAGAAATAGAAACCGTTTCTAAAATAGAATCCCTGTCGCTTGTTGCATATTGCAGTCACGGCTAGTTAGGACAAAAGCTAACAAGGAAAAGATAGCTTTTATTATGTGTCTGGTTACAACACTGTGTTAAGCTGGATTTTCCATCCATCTTCAATTCACCTGTATTGAAAATCAGGCTGGTTGTTATCAGCAGCAATGATATGTTAACACAACGTACTGTAGATGCTGCAAAACAGGTCAATGTATGGTTTGTTCAAATTTCAGCCTGTGCTTTCTGAAAAACATAAGACAAAAAAGGCTACATGAAAAAAATCTGAATTATATTATGCCAAACAGATGATGAATAATATATTTTCTAATTATCTTCTCTTTCTATCCCTAAAATATAGCTCTTCTGTGAATACTAATATCTGGGTGGCCATGAAATACGCCTCATGCATTATAGAAAAGGGGAATAAAGTGTTAAATGGAAGGCAAACGTTGTAGATAACATCAGTACCATGAATCTGCATGTTAAACACCCTTTAAGGTTTCACAATGCAGTAAAGTGGAAGTCGGAAATTAATGGCATGCTGAAATAATGACTTGATCTGATAATTGAGTGCGCAAATCTCGCCAACCACAATGCTAGGATGGTCTGGGTTTCTTCTAGTTGCTCATTTGCCCAATACAAAAAGACAAAAACATTTTTTTAATACATTTATATTACTATTGGAAACAATATTGAAGGCCATACACACTGTCTTGACAACAGAAAGCAATGGATCTAACCAGGACAGAAAGAGACATAGACAGCCCAGGTCCACCACAACATGAAGACAAGTACATCAGAGTGTGTAGTTTGAGAAACAGATGCCCCACTGGTGCTCAGCTAGAAGCTTCACTGAACAAACCAAACACCTGTGAAGTGAAGAGCAGACCTTTACACAGAGTTTCAAAGAGAAGCCAGATCTGACACTGGCAAAGAAGTACCACAGGGTTAAAATGGGCAAAAGAACATGCAGAAGGTAGACTATTATTAAGAACGGATGTATTTAGGTTTAAGATGCTTTGATTATAACGTTATGAGAAGTGGCTACAAACCGATCACAGCTATGGGAATTGCTACATTGCTTCAGAAAGCTAAAATATATATGCAGCTGATTATCTTAATAAACTGACAATTAGGGATGTCATGCTGAAGAAATTTGCACATTGATAAATAAACTTGCGACAACACTGGTGTTACCGATAATCACTTTTGCTTTCAAATTTGAGATTATGTGTACTCTGTGTGTAGGCCTATAATTTGTGGTTATTAGGGAGCCGCTATTAATATGCAGGATATAACTTTTGAATGTGTACTCGCTTTTCACTTTCACTTTTAAATTCGCGATCACACACACTCTGTGTAAAGGGACCGGCCAAGCAGAGGTACTGGCTGCACATTTTACAAGATAAGATATTTGTCAATGTTGCTCAGGATCTGTTGCGCACCAAATCCTCCACCATCGTTTTGTCAGTCATTTCTCCTTACTCTTGTCACCTGATAAGTGAAATCTGACTCCTGTTGCAACTCCGCAGCTCGTGCTGCATGGATCAGAGCAGACACGTTCAATTTATAATATAGTGTCCGTTGTCAAGCTGAACTAAATGGATTTTATTTCTATAAAAAAGCAAAACGGCCGAACACTGTATAATACCAGTAACACCGACAACCGCAAGCCGACTGACAAGTAAATAAGGTCTTTTGAATTTTATTGTCAGACCAGGTTGTACAATATTTATATTTATATACAGTACATAAAATAAAGTGCCTATGGCTGTTGGAAGACCTGGTCAGATATGTGCATCTCGGCATGGCAGAAAGAAGGAGATCAACTGTGTGACACTTCACCCTTTCACACAGAACTCAGATCACACACAGCATCACCTCTCTCTCCTCTCTCCCTGTTGCTATGCAACACAGAACGGCTTATATTTTGACAACATTGATTATTATAAGTTCCTGCCAGGGGCAAGTTTAGGTCACAAACATACAAACCAATTGCAGAGTCTGAAAGTACACAACCCAAAACTCTGTAATCCTATGAAAATATCCATTCACACAAGCATCACACATATACTCAACAAGATTTCTTAGTATGCATACAGTCACATTTAATTACCATACTGAGAAGCAATGGGAATCATATGAGGTCAAATTGAACTACTCTGGTTCTGATTCCTCTATATTATCTACACTACCACTCAAACGCTTGATTTTTAAATGAAAAAAATTAATACAAGTATGCATTAAATTGATTAAAAGTGACACAAAAGTTTTGTATTTCAAATAAATGCTGATCTTTTGCACTATTAATCAAATAACAGAATAAACCAAATCAGCATATTAGAATGATTTCTGAAGGATCATGTGACACTGAAGACTGGAGCAATGATGCTGAAAATTCTGCTTTACCATCACAGAAACATTACATTTTATGTATTAAAATAGAAAACAGTTCTTTGAAATTGAAATATTTCACAATATTACTGTTTTTACTTATTTTTGATTAAATAAATGCAGATTGGGTGAGCATAAGAGACAAAAAAACAAACAAAAAAACCCCAGAAAAAAATCTTATCAACCACAATGTTTTGAACTGTAGTGTATGTTACTAAACATACTTGCAAGCATTGAGTACAATACAAAAATAGTAGTGTGCAGTTCGAGTTAAACATGAAAGTGGTTCAATGATGAGTGAGTCACTGTAGGCCAGTTCAAGAGCACCGCAAGCACATTGGTCTCATTGTATGAAGAAAAACACTGTCTACTCTGTTTATTGTTTGTATTATTGTAAAGCCCCCAGTCTTTCTTAACACATTCTATTTAGTTTTCAAGCTCACAACTCAGCTAAAACTTGATTTCTGTTACTGTGGTACTGAAGATTCAATCTCTATTCAGAGTATTCACTACTCAGTGGAGGAATTCAGACACTACAGAACCGTTAAAAGAACCAAACATGAGGGATCTCTATACTCAGGACAGAACTTTGCAAAGCCTTATCTGAGGGTTTTACCGCATGCTTTAATCTTTCATTTGAACCATGCCCCACACAGTCGGGCCTGGAGAATGCCAGCGTACCCGCCGGACGAAGTACACCAAGATGAGACGGGTTGCTTACATCTAACTCACTTCTGTCTCGCCAGGAGCAAAGCAAACAAACATCAACCTGGGTAATCTTTAAAGCAGTGCTCTAATCCTGATCTGAAATGTCAACAGTCTCACAGAGACCCCGCGTGGGTCAGGTGCCATGGATTACAGAATATGTGTTAAAGGGACACATGGGGGGGGGAGGGGGTGATGGACATAAAGGCAGATCTAGCATTTCAAAAGCTCCAGTAATCTGCTGTGAACACACACTCTCCTACAAAGAAGAGGTCAGATGATAAGCCAGAGAGCCTGTAACGTCTGTCATTAAAGAGTCTAATCCTCCACACACACACATATATATTATATACAGTGGTGGTCAGAATTATTGCCACCCTTGGTAAATATGATCAAGGATGACTATAAAAATAAATCTGCATTGTTTATCCTTTTGACATTTAATTCATAAAATCTAACCTTTCATTGAAGGAAAAGAACTGAAAAAAAAAAAAAAAAAAAAAAAAAAAAATCACATTATGAAATAAATGTTTTTCTCCAAAACATGGTGGACACAATTATTGGCACCCCTAGAATTTTTTTATGAGTAAAATATCTCTGAAGTATATTCACATTCATATTTACATTTTTTTAGCACACCAGGGTGGTCATGAACATGAAATTGTCCAGCCATGACTTCCTGTTCCACAGGAATATAAACATGAGGAAACAAAGGCCAAATTCCCTTAATCATTCATCACAATGAGAAAAACCAAAGATTATAGTTTTTATGTGCAGCAAAAGATTGTTGAGCTTCACAAAATAGAAAGTGGCTGTGAGAAAAAAGCTAATGCATTGAAAATCCCCATTTCCATTATCAGGGCAATAATTCAGAAGTTCCAATCAACTAAAGATGTTACAAATCTGCCTGGAAGAGGACGTGTGTCTAAATCGTCATAATGCGCAGTGAGGAGGAGAGTTTGAGTGGCCAAAGACTCTCCAAGGATCACATCTGGAGAATTGCAGAGATTAGTTGAGTCTTGAGTCTCAGAAAGCCTAAAAAAAAAAAAAATGATCAAACGGCACCTACACCCCCACAAGTTGTTCGGGACGGTTTCAAGAAATATCCTCTGCTCTCATCCAGAAACAATCTCCAGCATATTCATTTGTCAGACAAGACTGGAACTTCAAACGGGACCGGCTTCCATGGTCAGATGAAACTAAAAAAAGAGCTGTGTTGTGGGCCTATTTTTCTGCTGGAGATCCTGGACATTTTGTTCAGATACATGGTATCATGAATTCTATCAAATACCAACAGATAAAAAATCAAAACCTAACCGCTTCTGCTAGAAAACTTATATCTTAAATCTTAAAACCATAATTGGATCTTCCATCAGGACAATGATCCAAAACAAACATCAAAACCAACACAAAAATGTGTCACTGAGCACAAAATGAAGCTTCTGCCATGGTCGTCACAGTCCCCTGACCTGAATGCTAAAGAAAATGAGTGGATTGAAAAGAAGAAGCACCAACATGGAGCTGGGAATCTGAAGGATCTGGAGAGATTCTGCACAAAGGAATGGTCTCTGATCTCTTGTCAGGTGTTCTCCAAAATCAGGCATTATAGGTGAAGACTCAGAGCTGTTATCTTAGCAAAATGGAGGTTGCAAAAAGTATTGAATAAAATAATTGCCAATAATTGTGTCCAATGTGTTTTGGAGAAACCACTTTCAATTATTTTCCAATGAAAGGTTAGATTTTTGGTAATTTTATGAATTAAAGATCAAAAGGATAAACGATGCATATTTATTTTTACAGTCATCTTTGATCATATTTATCAAGGGTGCCAATAATTCTGACCACCACTGTGTGTATATATATATTATATATATATATATATATATATATATATATATATATATATATATATATATATATATATATATATATATATATATATATACACACACACATCTCCAAAAGCTCTTGTGGGTTGTTCTCGATCTGCAGTGGTCAGTATCTATCAAAAAAGGTCCAAGGAAGGAACAGTGATAAACCGGCAACAGGGTCATGGGTGGTCAAGGCTCATTGATGCACGTGGGGAGCGAAGGCTAGCCCGTGTGGTCTGATTTAACAGACGAGCTATTGTAGCTCAAATTGCTCAAGAAGTTAATGCTGGTTCTGATAGAAAGGTGTCAGAATACACAGTGCATCGCAGTTTGTTGCGCATAGCCGCAGACCAGTCAGGGTGCCCATGCTGACCCCTGTCCACTGCCGAAAGTACCAAAAGTGGGCACGTGAGCATCAGAACTGGACCACGGAACAATGGAAGAAGGTGGCCTGGTCTGATGAATCACGTTTTCCTTTACTTCACATGGATGGCCGGATGCGTGTGTGTTGCTTACCCTGGGGAACACATGGCACCAGGATGCACTATGGGAAGAAGGCAAGCTGGCGGAGGCAGTGTGATGCTTTGGACAATGTCCTGCTGGGAAATCTTGGGTCCTGCCATCCATGTGGAGGATACTTTGACACATACCATCTACCTAAGCATTGTTGCAGACCATGTACACCCTTTAATGGAAATGGTATTCCCCAGTGGCTGTGGCCTCTTTCAGCAGGATAATGCGCCCTGCCACAAAGCAAAAATTGTTAAGGAATGGTTTGAGGAGCACAACAATGAGTTTGAGGTGTTGACTTGGCCTCCAAATTCCCCAGATCTCAATCCAATCGAGCATCTGTTGCATGTGCTGAACAAACAAGTCCGATCCATGGAGGCCCCACCTCACAACTTACAGGACTTAAAAAGATCTGCTGCTAACATCTTGGTGTCAGATACCACAGCACACCTTCAGGGGTCTAGTAGAGTCCATGCCTCGATGGGTCAGGGCTGTTTTGACAGCAAAAGGGGGACCAACACAATATTAGGAAGGTGGTCATTTTTCTACCTTCGGGCTTCTTGACCACACATATGATGTCTTAAAATGCTCTCTAGGTAGGCAGCGGACTTAGTTTAGGAACACAGCTACAGTAATGGGCTATATTTTCTTTATTGCATTTCCATGTAGTCTTTTTCCTGTGCTCTTCTTCCACTCATAGTCAAGCTCAGAATGTCCTGGAAGCGAACAAAGTGGCTTCTCTGTAAATGGTGTAATTAAAAATCTGCAGAACAAGCAGCAAACAATAAAACCTCATGCAATTTAGCACTTATCACTCATTACAGTTACCCACAATATTTTGTGGATGCTTTTGTATATAGACACTCTTCAACAGACCTGATGTTGTTGCACTGCTCAAATGCAACGTGAAACCCCATGAAACACACTACTACAGGACATGACAGCCACCAGCCAGTGTCTTGTCTCCATGGTTACAGGTTGCTCCTCTAGTGATGTCTGATGAAATGAAGTCTCTTTTGTGCCAATTGATCTTGTGCTCCACCACTGGTGTCACCGTGACTCATCAGGGAGCCACACAAGAGGTTGTGTGTGCTGGCGATTCACACTCAACCATCATGGCCACAGACAGACAGGCAGACCCACACAACAGTTTATATTAGGGCTGGGCAGAAAAAAAAATAAAATAAATAAATAAATAATAATAATTTCTCGATTTTAATCGATTCTCATTTTGAAGAATCAATGTCGATTCTTAAATAGCAGTATGTTTTTCGTTGACGAATGAACAAAGCTTTGTAGCGCCCCCCCATCCAATAAATCGCAATAAGCTTTATGAGTTGTTACTTCTGACATGAAACAAAGTCACAGCTTTCAAATTCTGTCAATTTTATTATAAAATTCAAACAAGAAATACGGTTTTTGGTTCTCTTCAATGTGGCATGATGGATCGCTGAAGATCAAGCGAAGCGGCAGCGTGAAGCGCAAGTGAACTGATCATCTCTTCCTCTTTACTACTAGTTACAGCTAGAAATAAACATGACTGAACATCATAAGGAACGTGAAATCTATTTCATGTCTAATGTAATCACTTAGTGTTTCAACCGCAGAAAGTCGTCAATAAAACAGTGTCACGTAACACATTTACCTCAGAAAAGCCATTTAATGTCCAAAAACTTGTTAGTCAACTAGAAAAATTTACTTAGAGAGAAGCATTTTGATAAATATATGAACTATATTGCATATCCATTGTATTTTATATTAACCTGTTCTTTAATATTTAATGTCTGAATAAATTCATGTTTTTGTAACAGCCACCATTTAAATATTTATATATATTTAAAAAAAAAAAAAAGAAAGAAAAAAAAAGTGTAGAAACATAATTGTCATTCAAAATGTAATATGACATTATTATTATAAAAACGACTTATTTTGTAGGCAAGTAGCATACAAATCAGTTAATTTTAACCTTTAATATTATAGTGATGTACCAACAAGGCTCCTTATATAGATTACAGGATTATATTAGCTTTAGGGCTAACTTTGTATATTTACATCTAACTGAATGTTGATTAATGTACACTGTCACTTTCAAAATAAAAATAAAATAAATCAATAAAAATGCATTTTCCTTGTATGTACTGTACCCGATAGACCTATATATAAATAATAGGCTGCATTTATTTGATGTATAAACAGATGTATATGCCCAGAGTTTATATAAGTTATTCACAAAAAAATGAGAATGTCTCTAGTCAAAAAACATGTGTACAATGTTCCCATACTGGATTTGATACCATATATTGGAATCAATTTTAACAGAATCAAGTAAGAATCCTGTAAGAATTAAATAAAATCCTACTGGATAAAATGAAGATTGTGATCCTTATTGATTGATTCTTATAGTCTTATTGGATATTGTGTAATTATTATTAGAACCGTTTTAAGAACACAATACACTGGAATAAGGTCCTGCCACAGGACAGTGAAAGGAAATTGCTCTGGGAGCTGCTGCAGTTTTAAAACCACTGAAAGATTTTCTTTCATTTTGATATTCAGCTGGGGCTTTTATCCTATTGGGAATCTTAACAGTAATGTTATGAAATAAGCTTTTTAATATATCTCATTTGGAAATCCTGAAAGAAAATTCACATTAGGATCGACTCCAAATCAGGACAGAATGTTCAATAGGATTCTAGAGCACATTGTTAGGTATATACTAAGGTATATATATTTTTGTTAGGTATATATATATATATATATATATATATATATATATATATATATATATATATATTTATTTATTTTTTATTTTTTTAAATCACGCATTGGCACACACACAAAATGCACAAAGTCCCTTATATAACTGGAAATAATGTACTTGATCTGGACATACACATACATGAGCAAAGAATAAAGCATCATCTCACAGCATCCCAGCGGTTGCCATGGCACCCACCCTATCTGGAACTGATGTCTGGCCTTTGACTGATGAACAGCTGGCAAGAGTGAGACATTCCCAACACACACCTTTGATCAGCCTCTTGGTCAAACCAGGATACAAGATGCTAACCTTTCCCATCTCAACACTCATAATTGCCAGACACTTGCAATTACCTCAACTGTCTACCAGCAGCAGGCAAACATAGCTAATTAATTCTATAATTAAGATTAATTCTGAATATTGTCTTTCCCCCCTTCTGCAGATGTTTTCTTCCCAAAGAACATTTGAGCACACCTTTGGGGTACTGTAGCACAATTTCTGACTGCAGATGATTTAGTTCTGTAACGCTTTGGATGTGCTCTGAACTGCTGAATTACAGTCGAATAAGATCTCGTTATGTCCAATAGAGTTAAGTGTTTTAGCAGACACGTTCCTAAAGCGAACGGCAGGTTGAGTCACCCTGGAGCAACCTGAGGAGAAGTGACTAGCTCCAGGCACAATGATGATAACAGTACTGCTTAAGTTCATGAACCACAACACAAAAAAACATGTTTAGCATTCAAACTGAACTGACAGCCTTCAGATTTCAAGACTGCACCTTTAACCACTGAACTAATGGTTAACCCCGTTTCTAAGCCTAAGGCAGCATCCCGTTTTGTCGAAGCCATCAGACTGCATTATTTCAATGTATTTTTTAAAGGCACAATATGTAAAATTTTGCCGCTAGAGGTCGCTTATTCAAAACAAAGGCGTAGCTTGATGACGCCTTGATTTAGCGGAATCATGGGAGGTGTCGTCTTCATTGTCTACAGCCGGTGGAAAAGTATCTGATGGGACTCGGGAAGAAATCATGTTCATGGATGAGATTATTAACGTTACTGTAGAATGAAGCAGGGTTTGGCTGAAAGCCATTGGAGCTGAATGAGGCCACGCTGGAGCAATTGCTAATGAGAGACGAGCATGACACATGTATCGAGCGCAGCGGAACTTTTATTATGCCACAGACGCTGCTTCCGGTTCTTCCTGTGAAGTGTATGTGGAGTAACGCAGTGCTGTTTTATCATATTTGTGTGCTGAAAGTTGTTATAGTGCTACTCTGCGTTAATTCGGCGGCTACTATGAGACACTTGTTACACACTGCAGTAAGCTAGATCGATATTAGGCATGGTAAAACATGGTACTCACTTGTAAATCAAGAAAACAAGATTTAAACAATAACACTGTTTTGAGCTTTATAACATGATTAGTTTTCTGTCGATGAATGTTTCCATCCAAACAGTTGCTCACTTGTCTAATAAAACACATAATATATTAAAGTGTCTTTGGTGTTTCTAAGGTTTCTACAAAATAAAACCGGTAATCGAGGGTATGATGTCATTGATAGGCGACGCACGGACACGGTCCGTGTCCTGGTTAAAATTGCTTATTTCTCTGGATTTGAACATTCTTGGAAACATTTGGGATAATGTAAGTATACAAGTCAACAAAATATATAACATTGTTCTAGTGGTTTTTGGATATTTGAATCAAAACATCTTACATATTGTGCCTTTAAATAATCATGTTTAACATAATTCCCAGTGGAAAAACTACATTACCCATGATTCTAAAAAGAAATCTCCACCAGAAAATCAAAGCAAATTGCACCAAAATAACTTTTTAGTGAAGCACCACTAACCAAGTCAGTCTGCCTACACTATCAAAACTATTTATCTTAATTTATATATTATTTATCTATTTTTATTTTGACTGTCATTAGCAGTGCTTCATGGGATTGTAGTTCTTTCCTTCATTAAAGCTGTTAAGTGCACAGTCTTGTATCTGTCTTTTTGCAGATTTTCAAATACTTCTTTGCTGTAATGTGTCAAAGTCTGTAATGTGATTTACCTTGTAGCTGGTTGATTTGGTTCATGGCTTAAAACTCTTTCACAAAGAGTTTTTTTTTTTTTTTTTTAAATCCCTATGGGTAAAAATAAATAGGAAAAAATGGGGGGGGGGGGGGGGGGGGGGGGGGGCAATGCTGCACTCTGTTACTATGACAAATACCAAGTTTTCAATACCAAGAAATATGGATAAAAATTAGTTAAACCAAATTAAAATAGAATATGTTACCCTAAATTTGGTAACCTAGCAACATGCTAACTCTACTCAAATAATATATTTGAACGGCCTCTGTAGAGCGTTCCAAATCAGTTAGGATGATGCTTATGGATGAAAACAAGGCAGCTCACTCAGGAACAGAGCCATGATACAAAAAAAAAAAAAAAATCAGACATCATTATGGTTGTGACATCAAGATCATGAATCCATTAACATTTACATATAAATTCTCCATATTAGACCGCTCTGATGAACAATTGCCTAACCTTCAAGTACCAGCTTAGTTCACAATCACAACAGGGGCCATTTACACACACACACACACACACACACACACACACACACACACACACACAAACACAATGTATGTAGGTGTATGTAACTAAATTACTTTATTTTGACACAATAAACCATAAGTAAAATAACATTAAAAACACTTATGGTCTAAAAACCCAGCAAATCAAGACTGCTCACCCACGGTATACTGGCACAATGAAAACTTCAATAAAACAGGATTTGTTCCAGTTGTTTACTGGGGGTATAAGGGAGAAAGGGAGAGAGGGAGAGAGAGATAGTTAGCGCTAAAGCTGACAGCTGCTTGGCAGGCTCTCAAACGCAGCTTAACGTTCACCCTGTTCTGAGTGGCACACAATGCAACTATTCAACCCTCCAAACATCTAACTATCGCCACACGCATACAGAGATGCCTGACAGTCAAGAGCAGAGCTTCAGCTCGCTCTGGCCAAAATGGAGCTCCAACATTTCACTCTATGCTTTGTTTGACGTCTTCAGGCTCAATATGGATGATTTTGTCACACTCTGATCCATTCTACACAGATCACTTCAGGACGAAATGGAAAACCATTTCCGCCATTGGCCACTGGATGGCGATCTGGTTCCATGAATAGGTTCTGGAAAAAGTGAATGAAGTACACTATGGCATGCCAAAGAAAAGAACGTGTGAAGAATTAGAGGAAGATGTAGTGTACAAGCTTTACCTGAGCGTAAAGTGCTGATGATTTAGTGCCTTTCGCATCATGATTTAGAGTTAAAAACACAACCAAAATATAAAAATGGTAAATAGGTGTGGAGAGCAGGCCAGCATGGGTGAGCCTTACTGTGCTGTTCATGAGTCAGTGTGGATATCAAAAAAGAAAGTAAGCCATGTTTCTTATTACAATGCCAAAATAAACCTTAGAATAACCTTGTTTCAAAATGTGGCAACACGTACTGTTTGCTCGTACCCAGAATGAATGCTGACGCTACTTAATAAACTTGATAAAAAGGATATCACAGTAACAGTACAGTAAATTTCAATTAAGAGCTCATTAGTGTTAACTTGTGCTAATGTCATTAAATTTTAGCGTTTTTTATGTGATATGAAACATAATGAATGTTATATTTAGTGCTGAGTCCAGTTTCCCTCCTTAAACTAGTTTGTGTCGGTTTGCTTAGCTATACTTTGGAAACAAAATTGTCCTCAGAAGTGAGCTAGATATGACAAAACGTTCACTTATGAATCTCCGAACATAAAATTATACATAACAGTCAAATAAACGCGAATATATATATATATATATATATATATATATATATATATATATATATATATATATATATGTGTGTGTGCATGCACAAACGTGAGAGTCTTAAACGCTTTCCCATCTTGAAGCAGGTCATAATCAGTCACGGCTCTTAGAGACTTCACGGGCAGAATGTTGTGCCCGTTTTCTGGGATTAGTTCTCTTCTCGGCTCACTGGGGACCTTTGAATGTAACCCTTTAATGCACTTTGCAGAGCACTTCGTACTAAAAATGTAGATGAGTGACATACAGCAAAGCTCACTGTGCATTTGAAAGACCACACTTTATGAATCCAGATTCAGTTAAAATTACTAGAGATTTTCTCAAAGCTCCAGATGTATTGTATTCCAGGTCTTTAGCGAGCGGATGGGCAGAGTAGATTAAAGTAGAGCACACACACCATCTGGGAAATGTCTTACGCCAGTCGGTGGCATAAAGCACAAATGCACAAATGTAAACTGCCGTTGGACCAGTGAAGTATGTGCACTGTTACATTCACTAATACAATTACATGACTGAATGACTATATTGGCTAAGTGTTAACTTGCATATTCATTGACCTCACAGATAGTTCAAGGAAAGGGCTACACAAATAAACACAGTCTACAACAATCCTGCCTTCTGCAAGAGGGTCAATGGAGAACCAGAGCCCCTGATTGGCCATAACCAGCCCAAAGCTGTGTGCACCTAGACGGCACACGTCTACAGCCGTCTGAAAGTATACTGTTCAAAAGTCTTCAAACACCATGTCGTCACTGGAAACCATAATGAGGTCACATCGTTCTACCCCTTGACCCTACCGGACAGCAACTGGACTGACCCTGCAGACTGAAGCTTGGTGCCAGAGAAGCGCTCGAACCAGGATTCCAAGCCAACTTGAACAAACAAGGTCAGGCAGTGGAGTCACACAGCAGGCTAGCGTGACAACTGTTATTGTAGTCTGTAATCAAAGAAGGTCCAAATGCTCAATGAAAGAAGACTAAATGCTAATCAGGCAATTTGCTGTCATCTAGCCAATTAACTTCACTGTATACAAACATCAGTCAGCAAATGTGCGTGACAGGAGAAGCGTAAAAACTGCTGCTCTTTAAATTGTTGTTCTCCTTAGCAGCGCCTCATTTCATTCTGGCTTCTGTTTTAAAGAGATAGCTAACCATTGGGTTGTTCCAATCCCATCTCACTATTTCATTAATGGAAAACAAAAGGAAATTTTTCAGAATGTACTACTTAAATTTTCCAATATAATTAATATTAATGGAGATCCAGACCTCGAAAAAAGTAGAGATGCACCAATATCAACATCGTGGGTCGTTAGCAATAAGCAAACAATTACGACCAATATTAAAATACTACTAAACTACTTTGTGAAATAAATAAATAAAATACATTTTTTCATTTTGAGATCTGCAAAAGATTACAAGTAATGTTTGTTTTAAATGAATCATTATAAATGAGCGGGCACAATTAATCCTATATCATATTCCATTGGTTCAATTATTATATATGTATGTATGTATATATATATATATATATATATATATATATATATATATATATATATATATATATATATATATATATAAACATGTTATAAAAACACTGAACTCTAATCTAAATTAAAATCATATTGCCCTTTTCCCCTCAGTTTTTTTATTTTTTATTATTATTATTTTTTTTTTTAATTAAAGAACATACAGTTCTTGAAACATCTGGAATCACAAAATTAATAATTTGTTGGTTAATTTAATAAATCAATACTCCCTGAATAAAGAACAAGTAAATTTGAATAAATTACAGATTTATCTTATCTGGTTAAGAACTAGTGAATATCAGCCAATAATTAACAGTCAATATTTTGTATATTGCTACAAAAAGCACTATTGAACGCATCACAAAAGAAGTTCATGAATAAATTCAAAGTCTTCTGAAGGCATAGAATAGATTTGAGAGAGAATCAGGCAAGTTGTTGCTGAAAGTCTTACCTTTTATAGGGCCAGCTGTTAGTAGCTTGCTCTTTTGTCATTAAAAAACTACTGTCGCGATTTACTAAAGACACGCAGTGCAAAATTAGCGCTGAAAATGCGTGGACTGAGTTGTTTTTGTGGCTGACCTTATTGCATATGCATTTATAGGGGTTTCCCTTTCAGACGCAAAATTTATGGGAGGGAAGTATTTAAATGATTCACGCAACGTGTTTTACTAATGTTTACGCTAGTCAATTTACTAGTATTTTCACCAGTAACCCGTTTTAACCCGTTTTGCGACATGGCTGCAATTGTTGCTGCTGGGAGGAGGAGACACCGCAGAGAACAGCGAATAGTCAGCAAATACAGTGCCTTAAAAGGATAGTTCACCCAAAAATGAAAATTTTGTCATCATTTACTCACCTTCATGTTGTTCCAAACCTGTATGAGTTTCTTTCTTCTGTTAAACACAAAAGATTATATTTTGAATAATGTTGGTAACTATAGTTCCATAGTTCAATATTTTTCCTACTATGGAAGTCAATGGGTGTCATCAACTGTCTGTTTACCAACATTCTACAAAATATCTTCTTTTGTGTTCAACAGAAGAAAGAAACTCATACAGGTTTGAAACAACATGACAAAATTTCATTTTTTGGGCGAACTATCCCTTTAAGACACAAAACGTTAAGTTGGACATTTTGGCATCATTAATACAGCAAACCTAATGGCAGAGAGCTACAGCTTAAGGAATGTTACTTTGTGTTTCACAGAACAAAGTAAGTCCTACAGTTAGTCAATAAAAACAAAATGTTTAGGTGAACTATTCCTTTAAATTAAACTGGACTGTTAAATTAAACTCCTCATTCAGGCGAATGCTTTGACCTACATTACCCGTCTACAGTATCACAGAGAGAGTTCATTTCACCACACCATCCTCCACACACACACACATCCTGATTGCATACTGTATCTAGTCCGTAACCAGCAAAATCAAATCCTCAAGGTCTCGGGTCGCCCGTGCGGCCCCTTTAATTAACTGGCCGCTTAATGTGTTTATCCCATGCAAGCGTGGCTCCTGCTACACCGAGGCACCCTGGGAACAGGCTGAGACAGTCAGATAAATCATCACTCGGCACATCTGTCCCCAGTCGCGGCCATCCATCCTCCCTCTCTCACCGCTTTTCCCTCTTTTTCCCTCCGTTTCTCCTCATCTGAGACTCAAGCAATTCTTTTCCTTTGGGTGAGGACGTTTGTCTCTGTCTACCTCTTCCACAGGCTGCTGCCATAGGTTAATATTACACACTCAGATCTATTGCTCAGATAATAGCGCCGTACGACAAGGTCACTGCACCGGGTTCCGCAATGTTAGACCACAAATAGTTAACTGAAGCCAGCCTACCTGTGAAGGGCATAAATCTAGTAGTAAACTCCCAGCAGTGAGAGCATCAGCTCTTAAAATCTCCATACATATCCAGCGTTTTATTTACCTGTATGCTAACACACAAAAGTGCTAACAAACATATCACACCTGTATGTATTTCAAGGGCAAAATTAAGGCCAAAAAAAAAAACACAATTGTGAAGGATGTTTTTTGGACAACAGACTAAGGTACTACCATGTGTTTTGGACATGTATCAAAGCAGTAGTCTTTGAATTTGAGACGATAGATAGGTACAGCTGTTTTACTTAGTTTCATTAACAAAAAAGCATGTAAGTGTATTATAAGCTATTAGGAGGTTTCTATATTTTTCTGGACATGTACTATGGTAGTAGTTTTGTATTATTTAAGTAAGTATCTTGAACTGCCAATGTTATGGTATATGAATATGGTAATTATTCAGTTTCACAGTGTAAATTGCTAGCATCCACCCATATGTATGTATGCATGGATGTATATGTCAGCGATTGTAAAATATATATATTTGAGATGCTAATTTGAAGGACAGAGACATAAACACCAGACACACGTGTGCCTCTTGCACTGTAAAAAATAGATGCCTGGAAAAACTGAACGTGCTTAGGGTATTCCAACATGGATATAAATAGAGAAGGTCCCAGACAATGTCATATCTACCAAATTAGGTGTTGAAACAATGAAGATAAAGTCAGCAAACACACATGCTTAATAAAGTTCCCTGTTTAATAAATCAGATCCATTATAAGATACTTCACTGATAAGATCACGGAGATGTTTTTATCCCATTCAATATAAATAAATAAATAGTTCAATAGCACCTTGTAATATTAAGTTCAGATCTACATGTGTCTCATTCTATGTAAGAGTGTATTTAAATTATATGCTATTAAAACAGAACTCTAAAAAAAGTCAATTATAGACGTTATAAACAACATTAAAATGAAGCTCAAAGCTAAATGTAAATATAATATATATATATAAAAATATAAATTTTTCAACTTTCAATGGACGTGTTAATGTTACCATAACGTGTTAACTTTAAAGAGGACCTATTATGCTTTTTTACATTTAATAAAACTGATTTTATTGTGTAATGTTGCTGTTTGATCATACAAAAATGTCTGAAAAGTTACAAAGCACAAAGTCACTCCACAGGGATTTATTCTCTATATCAGTAAGTAGGGATGCACCGACACCAGTATCGGTATCGAGCCCGATACTGTGCTTGTGTACTCGTACTTATTAAAATGCTCCGATACCAACAACAGATACCACGCGGCATGTACAGTACAGTGCTTGTGACAAAGAAACACTGACAACAGAGCAGAATGCAAATATCAGAGAGGAATATCTATGAAGTAAATGTATCGAATTAATAGAATGTTAAACAAATTACGTTTTTCAAGAAAAATTTTCTGTGCGCAAACATGTGAAGCACGCATCCAGAAAGCTGCCTCTCAGACAGGACACAAATAGCCTATTAACTCGAGTTCTCTTTCATGTCTTCTTGCTCTTGAATGGACAAATTCACACAAAATTATGTCAAAATACCCATATAAGCAAATATCCTTGTGAAACATAGTCAGTTATGTCTTAAGTGAATGTAAACAGTTGAGAAAGAAAATGCGTGAGTGGATACGTGCAGCTCTTAAAGTGACAGCAGCCTAATAAATCTACTGCTGTCTTTGTTATTCATCTAACAACAAAAGAAAGAAAATCACCCACTGACTGGTTGAGCCCCGCTGGAGCAGCTCTAATTGTTCACTGCGCTATTAAATTAAATTGCAATTACGGTAAGGAGTGGGACATTTCTGAAACACAGTTGAAGTGGTTGACCAATCACAACACACTAGTAAAGCCAACCAATCAGTGCACATTGCATTGAAATATTCCTGTAATATTAGACTTCAAGTCTCAAACAATATACCACAGTAAAATTAACCACCATTTACAGTGTCTCAAATATCTTCAGGCCCTCTTTCACTGCACTGTCTAAACACAGAGGGGTGAACACTCATCAGGAGTCTGCAAGGCCAATAACCTCACCCTACAGGTGCCTGTCAAGAGGTCACTGGCATGTGTGCAGCCTAATCTAACACAGCTAGCCAATGAAAAACACTGCCAACTGGTCCACATCCCGCTGGTACGTCTCATTCTCCCACTGTCTGCCTTTGACTGGACACACAAAGCAATGCACATATGGAACGGTCTACAGGGCGTTCGTTATTACCAACTCAGTTCGAAGACAAATACCACCGCTTTATATACTGTCAAAGCCTTGGTGGAAAAGGACTGTAAGTAGTATACTGAATTTATCTTGAGGATTTATGTATAACAAATATCTGGCTCATAACCAACATAGCCCAGGTACTGAGTGTTAAGACATTCTCATGACATAAGGTCTTGAAAAAGCTAATCGCTGTTCTGCCTGCGTACACGCAGACTTTGCAAAGGCGTGAGGAGACTTACAGAGGAGAAGGACGGTGACCTTGTGTCACCTTGTCCACACACAGAGAGATCAGAAGATATGGCACAACAGAGAGGGGGAATGAAAGGAAAAACACTTGTTATTCCACAATGCAAGGCTGTAGCCATCATCTTAAGAAAATGAAGTTTGAGTTAGAGAACCATGCTCAAGACATGTTGGCAAAGACTGCATCAACATGAAAAGATACATTATATCCAATCAGTAAAGCTTGTTATTATGCTAGCGTACTAATTAAAGTTGAAATTTTCTAATCTAACAAAATGGAACAAAAATATGGATGAGGGTGTGCCCTATAAAATGTATGCCCTAAATTATAAATACCACCCTGCAACTTCCAGTAACATGAAGCAAATCATAGCTCATCAGAGTGCACTAACGCTCATTCTTTATTGTATTGAAGTGTCTGGAATTGATTCATTTTTAAAGTGCCATCTTTACTTTAATCTATGGTGTAAGATGTCAAGTTTAGTTTTGATGGGCTGTGATGTAAACGAAAGGCTTTTGGCTATGCTAAATGCTTATTTTTTTATAAAGACGCATTTTGTTATTATTAAGTTAAATTACTAGCTACTAATTACATTTTCAACAGTGTAATTAGATTACTGTACTACTAATTACTCTCTCTAAAAAGTATTGCATTACGTATTACTTTCTAAATGAACAATACAAGGACAGACGTGAAACTGATCTTTTAATTCTTTCAAATAAATATTATAAATGAATTGATTAAATCAATAATGAAAATCGCAGACAATGAATGTCATTATCGATTAGTCGCGTCTGCCCACCGTGCACTGAAAACTTCCGCCAGTGCGTCAAATTACTTGAATAACGCATTTCTATGGACAAAATGCATCTAAAAATAGAAGAGGAATAGTGAAGAGTGAGCTCCTGCGGAAAAGGTACGTGATACCAAGCTGCCGAAAACATGAGAATTCTTTATTTTCGGCTTCAAGCTAATGCATTAGCGTAACGTTTAACATGGCTTGCCCTGTCAGGCGCTTTGACAAATGTGTGTGCTGTTTAATGTGTGATCTGTTTCCTCAGCGCAAAACTTTCATTTTATGGTTATATCCTTATCTGTAAATGTTAGAAAATCACGCGAGTATTTCCATTTTGCATGAAGGTCCTGACAGTCTGCGTTAAACTTCAAACTTTACTGAATGAGCGCATTAGAGAGGGAGACAATTAAAATTCAGCTCAAAATATTAGTTTTGCTGAAATATCTGTTGGGTTTAAAAGTTAACATGTATTTCAAGTATTTTATGAGAGTGGTAACTGTAAGGGTATAAATGCGTGTAATTGAATATAAATGTAAGACGTTTCTTACATTTACAGGAGAAAGAAATAACAGTAACAGGTTATTGTGTCCAGAGTGAATGTGTGTGTTTCTGCAGAACATTCCTCTTATCTGTTGACACAGAGTTTGTTTTTGTTTTTCTTTATTATCATCTTCATTTTTAATGTAGGTATTTAAACTTTGTTTTTGCTTCATAGCTCTTTTGCATATAGCATAGATATATAATCACTATAGAGGGTTTCATAGCATTCAGTTGGCACATTTGTTTGAAGGACAGCATTGAACAGGATGTGGAATAGTGTGTTTTGTCAATAGAATAAAAGAAAAAAGAAAATTTGTCTTTTTATCCGATTAATCGAATTAATCATCCAACTAATCGGTTATCAAAATAATTGTTAGTTGCAGCCCTATATAAAACTGCATAAATTATTCTTAAACCAACCCAAAGAATTTAAAGGGAGAAGGTTACAGTACATTAAAAACATACATTTAACATTAAAATATTAAATTGATTTTAAATCCACTATTGTTTCATATAAAATTGTTTTATAGTCTATACAGCATTTAATGAAATTACATCAGAAGTAACTGTAATTAAATAACAGAAAAAAATTCCCTTAAAAGTAATCCCTTACTTTACTTTTTCAAGGGAAAAGACATTAAATTACAGTAATTAATTACTTCGTAATGCATAACACCCAAAACTGTTATTTATAGCCAAAAAACAAAAATGGATTTATAAAGTAACATTTAATGCAGGTAACATTTAATACAAAAACAAATGGATTGATAAAGTAACATAACTTATGCTTAAAGTTCTTAAGTAGTATTTGAGATTATGCTACATTAATTTTTAATATTATAAATATAAAGCAGTTATTTTTTCTATTTTTTAACTTAATTGGCAATAAACGTCTTATACTATTTTTACAGATTTCCTGAAATTGTTCAGCAACTTATGTACTTTTTTTTTTTTTTACACTTTTTTATGAAGACACATTATTTAATGCAAAAACAAAAACAAATTAATAAAGTAACTTTTTTTTTTTTTTTTTTTTTTTCCAAATTGTGTTATATAGGTTTTTAAAACATCAAAATTAAAGTCATTCTTTATTTCCATAAATCTCATTATAGCAAGCATCTAATTGGACAAGACTGACAAGACCAAAAAAAAAAAAAAAAACTGTAGTGCAAGTCATCAATAAGGACTCAAAATGCATTTATCTGCTAAAGGTTAGACTAGAATATAGATGACTATAAAGCAAACAGATACAAAATAAATTTGATTTCATAGTTCATAGGTTGCAGAAACACTTCAGGATGATCAGCATTTACTTTAGTAATGCTAACAGTTAGAGTCATTTGGAAAAGTGGAAACCTGAAAATAAAAATTTAACTTTTAACTTAAACTTTTCTCTTGTAGCTGCAATCGGCAGCAGGAGCTGTCACTAAAGAAATGGTCCACTGAAAAAACGTTTGTGTCAGTGTAAATATGCACAATTACCATTCATTCCCTCTCATGCACAAACAGCAGGGCATCCACTTTAAATTAACCTACAGTTTCCTTACTGTATGCAAACTGCTTTTCAGTACCACTTGAGATAGCATTGTACGTTCAATGAGAGAAAATTGTTTTTCCACCAAGCTCCACCATCTACTTTGTCTGTTTAAATTGTAATCACAGGCTGAAAATAGAATGCAATTACTTGCTATTGTTTCGAAAACACATGCAATATGTTATACGATGACAAAACCAAATCTGTGATGCTTTACGGAAACTTCTGGATGACTGCAATCCATTTTCACAGCACGCACAACTGTCAAATCCGCAGGTCAAATGACTTAAAACCGTGGCTATCTGACCGTGGCCATCCGCTCGGCACATCGCAGCACAAGGTTTCCATTAATTATTTAAAGGGCACAAATTGATTTCACTGCTGCTGGATCCTCTAGTTACGAGGTAATATTCTCTTACAGTGGCCATCAACCTCGAACAGCTGGGGAAAACTTCCATGACACGACACAGAGTGACCTAGTAACACGCTCGCTGGTTTATACACTAGTACTCACTCTGATTTCATTCCCTCATGTTTTACAGCATGTATCACATGGCTAATCATTTCTAGGCGCCTGCTGATGTCGGCTGAGATGCATGGAGAGTCGGACACATGCCATCTGTTGGTATTTTGGGAGTCATTGGAAGGTCACACAAATGATTTTCAATAATTAAGCATAAAACCAATTTTTTTTAATTTATTTATTTATTTATTTTTAAGAGCGAGTCAGTCAGTCACTGAGTACATTTACATGCACCCTCATAATGAGATTATAATGGGATTTTGCAATATTGTGATTAAACTTTACCTCATGTCACATTATTACTGCTCTGACCAAAGTGTGCATTTTGTGTGTTGTTCACACAACTTCATGAATGAAGTCTGACATATTATGTGGTTCTCTCTTCATCAAATCACTAAACTCTGTCAACACAACAGTCTCTGCTCCGTATCTTCATCCAGACATTGCGAAGAATGTGACGGCAGCGTACACTTTAAAAAATGCTGGGTTAAAAACAACCCAAGTTGAGTTAAATATGGACAAACCCAGTGGTTGGGTTAAATGTTTGCCAAACGTGCTGGCCAGTTTTATTTAACCTAACTATTGTTTAAAAATTACTGTATGGCTTAAAATGAACCCAAAATAGGTCGGAAATGAAAAATCAGAGACATAATTACTTAAGGCAACAATAATAATCGAAAGGTGAACATTTATTAATAAGCAATTTAATAAATGTTTATTTATTAAACATATTAATAAAATGTTAATTTCCAACATACTTTGGGTTCATTTTAAGCAAGCAATACAGTAATTTTTAAGCAATAGTTGAGTTAAATAAAACTACCTAGCAGGTTGGGCAAACATTTAACCCAACCGCTGGGTTAAAACAACCCAATTGCTGGGTTTGTCCATTTTCAACCTAACTTGGGTTGTTTTTAACCCAGAGTGTAGGCAAACCCTGCTTTGTGCTCATCATGGCTCAGAATAATATCCAGTACATTTTGAATTTGACACAAGTACAACCCGAATTCCGGAAAAGTTGGGACGTTTTTTAAATTTGAATAAAATAAAGACTTTCAAATCACATGAGCCAATATTTTATTCACAATAGAACACAGATAACATAACAAATGTTTAAACTGAGAAATGTGCACATTTCAAAATTGATGCCTGCTATAAAAGATTCAGCTGGGAGAACATCTAGCAACTAATTAAGTTAATTGATATTAGGTCTGTAACATGATTAGCTATAAAAGGGATGTCTTAGAGAGGCAGAGCCTCTCAGAAGTAAAGATGGGCAGAGCTGTGAAAGAGCGCGTAAAAATATTGTGGAATACTTTAAAAACAATGTTCCTCAACGTCAAATTGCAAAGGCTTTGCAAATCTCATCTACAGCGCATAACATCATCAAAAGATTCAGAGAAACTGGAGAAATCTCTGTCATAAGGGACAAGGCTGAAGACCTTTATTGGATGCCCGTGGTCTTTGGGCCCTCAGATCACTGTCAGTAAACACACTGTCTGTAAACAATCCGCCATGCCATCTGCAGATGCCAACTAAAGCTCTATCCTGCAAAAAGGAAGCCATATGTGAACATGGTCCAGACATCTTCAAACTGTTTTGAAAAAAAGATGCTACACCATGGTAAACATGTCCCCGTCCCAACTTTTTTGAGACCTGTAGCAGGCATCAAATTTGAAATGAGCTTATTTTGTGTATAAAATTGTACAATTTCTCAGTTTAAACATTTGTTATGTTTTCTATGTTCTATTGTGAATAAAATATTGGCTCATGTGATTTGAAAGTCTTTTAGTTTTCATTTTATTTAACTTCAAAAAACGTCCCAACTTTTCCGGAATTCGAGTTGTAGATTACAACAGTAGCCCGGTAACATGCATACTGTATGCCTATCTGAGTGTGGTATAAACATAGTTATTGGGGAATAATCATAATGATGAATAATCATGAAAATTGCATATAAACTGGAGTGTCTTCTGCTCGTGTCATGTAAACATCTTACTGCGATTAAGACCTTAGTCTGATTATAAGAAATAATCACATTATTTGTGCACATGTAAACGTAGTCAGTGAGTGCATTTACATACACTTTCTTAACCCGATTATGCTTAATAAGCCGACAATACACATGGTCATGTAAACGAGTTTAACCATTTTCCTTGTTGGAGTAAGTTCTTACGACTTAAGCATAAATCGATCGCCACAGCTAGATTTTTGCCCCTTACACCAATTTCGCCCAGCATGTAAACACATTAACCTATTTTCGGTCTGCTTATTGAAGTGCGCATATGTGTGATGTGACAATGCGTCCTTACTGCGGATTTAAGCACATCCAGACAGAGTAAACACTTTGCAGTAAGGGAGGAGGGAATATACTGCAAACTCAGACTCTTTCTTGACCTAAAGAATTATAAAAATGTGTTCTCATCTCGTGCAGCAGAAGTGGTACACTCAAAATGCTGCATCTGTAACTGCATGATAGGAAAACATTTTTTAATTAAAACAAAAAAAATACATACATTATATATATATATATATATATATATATATATATATATATATATATATATATATATATATGTGTGTGTATGTATATATATATATATATATATATATATATATATATACACACACACACACACACACACACACACACACACACACACATATATATATATATATAATTTTTTTTTTCTTGTTCAAGTCCACTCAAAACACCAACACCATCTCAGCATCAAAATGAATTTAACTGACAAAAAAAAAGGGGATGTAGAATTGCAATTCGCAATTCAAACTCTAAATCAGCATCTGAGGAAGTAAGTGTTCAGTGAAGCATCCAAAGTAATCAAGTATACTTCAAACTGATATCTGACCCAGGTCTCTAGAGAGAACTAGTGGTTTGAAACGTAACCCATCCATGTCAACTAGTAGAGGAAAAAAAAATGACCTGAATGTACACTTTCAGGCAGTAAAGGTAGTGCTACAGTATCTGGGGGAGGAAATAAGATATAAGTATATGGTGTTTTCCCATAGTGCTTTGCTCTTCTGGCTGAGCATGTTGAGAGATTTTTTACAGGCCAGTGGAGATAAAAAACCAAACGGATCACTGCTATTGATCAACATGGATGAGGTATTACAACATTGGCAAAGTTGCAAGCTACAGTAACAGCTCATTTTTTACAGCTGCAGTCTTCAATCTTCATTAACATTTTGACTTGACTACAATTAGCCCAAGAGTCACTAATTACATACATCACCACAATTAACAGATTCATTATACTCCTTATTCACTGAGTAACACTTTTGCTAAGATAAAAGGAGCAATTATGATGCCTGCACTCTCTGCTCTAATCTCACAGCGGAAAATATAACATGTCAGTATCTCACTGTCTTCTATGCACAAAGTGGGAGTCGCGCATTCCCTCTGCTTACTCCCGAAGAAGGGAGTAAACCTAAAATCTTCCACAACTCAAATGGAAGAGTATGGCACAACCAAGGCAAAAGTCATGGGTTAGATTCCCACAAAAACTGATGATTCTTTAAGATAGATAGAATGAACGAAAGACAGACAGAACAAATGATAGAAGGAATGAGATAGAATCATACATAGAATGAATGATAGAACGAACCATAGAACAAACTAGAACGAGCGATAGAACTAACAAATGACAGAACGAACGATCGATGGATGTTCAAACGATAGACTGAACGAACTATCAAACGATAGAACGAACAAATGATAGAACAATCAAATGACAGAAGGAACGATAGAACAAATTAATAGAACGAACGAACTATAGAACAAACGTTAGACAGAACGAACCAACGTTAGAACAATAAAATGAGCAATAGAACGAACAAGAGCAATAGAACGAACAAAATCTATAGAACGAAAAATAAAACAAACATTAATAAAACAAACGATAGAATGAATGATCAAACGATAGAATGAACAAACTATGAAATGATAGAACAAATGAATTATAGAACGATCAAATGATAGAAGGAATGAAAGAACAAATGATCAATAGAACGAACGATAGAACAAATTAATGACAGAACGAACGAAATATAGAACAAACATTAGAATGAACCAACGTTAGAATAAACCAACATTAGAACAAACAATAAAACGAGCGACAGAACGAACAAACTATAGAACGAAAAATAGAACGAACGAAAGAACGAACTATCAAACGACAGAACAAACGAATGACAGAATGATCGGACGAACGATTGAATGACAGATAGCTATAACAAATGAAAAAACAAACAAGTGAATGCCTGATCAATCGATAGATAAAGCTAGAGGGTCATGTGTGCCTACTGTCAACAAATCAATTAATTTCATCTGTCTTTATATGTCTATCCACCCAAAAATGATAGTCTATCCATCAGTTCATCAAAAAAAATTAAATAAATAAATAATGACTTGTTCACTAACTGTCAATAAATAAGGAAAAACAACGCCACCTAAACAATCTCACAATAAATAATTTAATACTATAATAAAAATACAATACAATAATTATAATAATAATAATAATATTTTAACACTCAAATAAATAAATTTATATTTAAAACAATTACATTTATAACCTTAATAATAGTAATATAATATAAAATTAAGAACAAAAGGTTAAGAAGAATATGCTATAAGTAAGCAATAAGGTACGAGAGGCTGTGCTGTATCATGAATAAGTTGCGTTGTGCCTAACAACTCCCTTCAGCTGTGACTTATTCACGATACAGCAAAAGCCTCGAGTACCTTATTGCTTTTATAAAACGCTTACCACACAATACAAATATTAAAGCCAAAAATATGTATCAATGCAACTTTCATGAAGCAAACTTTTACTAAAGTCTTCCTTCCGCTGGAAAAAATAGTCCCTGACTCTGAACAGCAACAGAAGTTACATTATTATGCCATTAGATGAACAAAACCGTATTTAGACTGTCTTTATGAGTGTGTCAGTCAGTAGCAAAGACTTTTACATTGTTTTGAAAACGGAACAAGACGCAACTGACAAATGCTTTGACTAGCGCTGTCAGTCACGGGAAAACCCCTTAAATGTTAAAAGGACAAGATAATACATCGGACATTTAAACAGATTTGTTTATTATAAACATATGACTGACCTGAAGGAAAAAGCTAAATCTGAATGCAGGTAATAAACTTGCTCAATCGATCTCTTTCTCACAATACATAATACAGTAAGCTTCAATTACTGTAGAATGGTTTATAAGGGTGTTGTGTAGTGATACAAAGAACCATTCGGTGAAGTGGTAATAGCCGTGTTTTATCGTGAATAAAACACAGTTATTGACCAATCAGAATCAAGGACAAGAACTAACCGTTTTATAAAATATACTATACAAGAATAAATACTATTTCATTCACTAATATTTATTTCAAAAATATTCACTATTTTCATTGAGATGAATCACTTGTATTCCTCATTCGTAAGTCACCTTGAATAAAAGCTTCTGCTAAATGAATACATGTAAATGTAAGCTTAAAATTCTTGATTTCACATCTCGTAGGTCTATTTATTTAAAATAAATTGGATTAAAAAAAAGGAGTAAACATTAAAACATGTTAGTATATATTCACTGAAATACAGCTGCAACATTCATTGGGCTGTAAAAAATATGACAACACCATATAATACACTTCTCTATCGGTGTGAACAATCTTAATTGTCAAATACCGTGGCTTTAACAAATTATGATTGATTTTACAAAATGGATCCAAAATTATGATTTAATTGAACTAACTTGTTCAGGTCTTTAATGCTGCATACGGTGTGAAACAGCAGATTTGTACATTACAGTAAAGAGTGAGCTCTCCATGTCCTTAGCTGCTTAGTGAAGAGTTTGATGTTGATAATATTTGATAATATTCCACATCCCACTAGCTTAACAGGCGATGAACAGCATTATGTGTGAGTGTGAGGTGAACACACACAATGAACACATCTACACTGAACCCACACATGAATATATGCCAGCCAGGGCAGCGCTGAGCTCTGGAGAACTTGGCAGAACATTAAACGAGAACATGCTCCGTGTATGTTCTGGCTTAGGGGCGAGCGCACTGTGATACGCAAGTGTGGGCTGGTGCTTTTCTGTCTCCTAATAAAACCATCTATTTACTGTGGGTGTATTACAGAGGTTTGTGCCCTTTCTGTTTACCCAAGCACACAGACACACACACACAAACGCACTCCCACACACAACTGTAGCACAAGTAGCTGTTCTCCAACTCAATTCTGACTAATTGCAAAAATGTATGTCAGCTGAAGTTGGCAGTTGACTATGTGTAACGTAAACTGGCAGTCTCGTTGCCATGGAAGGCGTGCCTGTGCTTTTCTACGTCCTGTGCAGCAGCATAGCTTTGCACACCATTCCAAGCACTGATGAATATTTCAGTGTGCCGCCATCGGGAAGGAGAGAAATCCTTTTTTTTCCTGCTGGCGCTCCTCTGCTTCCTGTTTGATCTCTTGTAGCTTGTCACATGGTCCCAAAGTCCTCCAGTTTTGCTCATCATGTGGTGTCAGTACCATCCATAATGGATAAAAGTAAGCCTTTTCACATTACTATTCATGCCTTTTCTCCAAGTGCAATCTAGTCGCAACACATTATTATTTAAATCAGCTCAATGCCACCCTCCAACATACACAGACACATAACAAACGCACTCGGACTCGTTCACACACACATGCAAGCACATGTAAACACACCAAAGCGGTCTCATTAACTTTACTGGAACTGTATGGTGCTTATGCAGTTTCTAGTGGGTAAAAAACTTTTTCTGTGGGCAGACAGACAGATAGCAGCAGAAGTGCGAGGGGGCGGTGAAGTACAGCACTGGGACCTGCTCTGAAAAAGTTACCTGCTAGGTAGCAATTCATTTTCAATGAGAGGAACAGGCGGGCAGAGTGGGCACAATCCCAAGAAACTGCTGCGGATGAGCCAAAAAGAAGCGGAGTGCAAGGCTGCGTGGTCACAACTCTGTGAGAAATGTTATTATATATTTAGAGCTATTCAGAAAACACCATTAATTTAATTAAATTATGTGGTGGGCGGGGCTACCTAACATGACACTGCATGAATAGAAACCAGACAGTGCTAAAACCTTTTTGTTTAATGTTTTCTCTGATTTAAGCATAAAAACACAATTGTGTGAGGTTTATACTTAAAACAAGAAAAAAAAAAAGACAATTTGCCCAAGAGGTACACATATATTTTTGCCAAGAGAGAACTTTTCAAAATATATTCTCTGAAAACAAGTCTTATGCAGTTTTGCTTCTCAAGTGAATTGATCATATTTAAAGAATGTTTGGATATTGTTTTTACAAGAAAATACCAATTACTAAAATTATTTTTTGCAGTGTGAGAACACTCTTGCCCTCTCTCTGATCTTCCATCTCATAATTAATATGAGCTCTTATCCCATGGGTGGTCAGATTCATTCCATTGTTATTTTAGTGTCTTATATTGCTATATGCTTGAGTTATTACAGATATTGACATTCAGACATTATTAATTAAACTTCATCATCCGGAAGGCAGGAGGGCTGACTCCTTTGACCCCTTTCACTAAGAAATCTATGACAAAGGCTTTCCAGCTTGCTTCCATGAACAGTCCGCACGTCTCAAATTTCCTGAATATATTATAAGAGATATTGTATTTGCTTAATCAGTGAGGAAGGCAGGTAACCATAATGTGATCTCTTCCAATAACTTTGAACTATTAAAGGGATAGTTCTCCCAAAAATTCCGTTATCATTTACCCTCAAGTTGTTCCAAACCTAAATAATATAATTTATTTATTTTGTGTTTAGCAGAAGAAAGAAATTCATACAGGTTTGGAACAACTTGAGGGTGAGTAAATGATGACAAAATTTTCATTTCGGAGTGTCTATTTACACTACGTGCAAATAGCTTCCCTTGTTGGTAAATGCTATTGGTTGAGCCAATTTCAAGTTTAAAAAAGACGTGCAGAATTCAACGTCTCCAGTGGCGCAGGAGTAGTGCGTGAGGCTCACAGTATGGCTTTTATCGCGATTGACGGGTGTTCGAATCCGCCTTTTACTGAGCTCGTATCACATATCACATCATAAGGCATTTATTTTCAATAAAAATGAAAATAATGTTCTAAAAGTGGAAATAAACTGCCTAACGAGTGTTTAATAATATTAAAAGTGTTTATTGGGTAGGGTTAGGGGAAGGTGTAGGGAGGGTTTTTATTCTCCTAATAAGGCAGCATCCATTTATTAATTTTAATAAATATAATCATTTACACTCTATGATATTATTGCATCCTATTAATGTACAAAAATAGTCAATTAATGAGGTGCAAATAGTATCTGCCAATATAAAGTATAGCATTAATTACTATTTACACTTCTTGAAAACTGCTTTTACATGATGTAAATAGAATATATTGTTATTTGCACTTAGTGTAAATAGCATCTATCGCTAAGAAAATGCTATATATATATATATATATATATATATATATATATAACAAAAATAGGATGCTTTAAAAACATTAAAACAGAGAATATTAAATATTATGTAGAGAATACTGATTTTCAGAAAATTGTTCTTGTTTTTAACAAATCAAATTTAATGAGGTTTCTACTTAAAACAAAAAGATAATTGAAAACAACTCATCTTGGTCAATTTTGATTGAGCAATTTTGTTTATTTTACTGCTTATTAATTTTTATATTTTTTAATTAAAAATCCTGATTCAGAAAATTATTTTTGGAAGAGAACATATTGCAAAATAATGGCATACTTTTTTCAGTGTTTGCTGTTGGTTCGTGGGCACTATGTGCAGAAGAAAAAGGCATCAAAACTGTTACATGCACATTGTCAATGCTGTAACCTCTTGGTTGGCTTCCGAAATAAATCTACGCAAATAAATGCTTACACTTGTCTTGTGACACAGGCCAGTGAGTTAACCTTGCTAGCAAAAATTCACTGCCGCAAAGATGGCAGCCGTGTATGACCGATAGTGGTGTGGAAAATGAGAGCTGCTAATTGGGTGAGAGTCTCTCGCCAGCAGAGGCTCGTCGTCTAGAAGGCCAGTAATAATGACCCATGTCCCTCCTTTCCCCAAATAGCCTCCAAGACTGCAGTGCCGCAGTCCTGCTCAACAAGTTACCCAGCTGCATGTGACTCGCCAAATATAACACGAAACCTTACCACATCCCTGCTTGCCGAGAAGCTATGCAGTCATCAAAGCAAAGTTATTTATAGCGCCAAATAGTGTCTTTTGCAACAAAACAACACACTTGACACTGATTTAAATGGCAGCCGGAAAATAATTCAGTCTAACTAAGTCTCGCGGCAAACTAACTTGTGTGGGTGGTAAACGCTAGCGCGATCCCTCGCGAGCGCAGAGAATTTAATGAATTCGTGGGGTGCCGACCACAAGATCATTAGAACACAGCGTCTGGATTCTAAACAGCTTTTTTCTGTAACACCAACCAATTAAAGAGGAATCATGTTGGTAGAAGCTGACATTATGTTCAGGATTTTGCACGAAAGGTCATATGCTAGTGGCCTTTTAATCTCGCAGAAGGTAGAGGTATAAACACATTGTGCTTGTTTTCAGAGAAAAGTTTAATGAAATGTTTAACTGTCTGTAAAATGTGTATGGGTCATTGTGCCTTGAAAGTACCCTTCTTGTTTTGTTCTCCATGTGAGACAGTACTATGACAGTACTACCTAGCAGCGACCTAAAAGAGACAGCATTCTCAGATGTCATTTACAGAACTGTACATTTTGTTTTAAAGGGAAAATTCTGGCATCATTAACATATCCTCATGTCATTCCAAACTTGTATGACTTTCTTCTGCAGAACACAACAGATGTTTGACACGAGGGTAAATGATGACTATCATTAGTAAATTATGTCAGAACTTTCCCTTAAAGGAATAGTTCACACAAATATGAAAATTAACCCATGATTTACTCACCCTTAAGCCACCCTAGGTGTGTATGACTTTCTTCTTTTAGCTGAACACAATCAGAGTTATATTAAATAATATCCTGGCTCTTCCCAGCTTTGTAATGGCATTAAATAGTGTCTTTGAAGCAGTTTTTGAAGCTTCAAAAAGCACATCCATCCATCATAAAAGTAATCCATATGATTACAGTGGGTTAATAAATGCCTTCTGAAGTGAAGCGATGGGTTTTTGTAAGAAAAATATCCATGTTTAAAACTTTATAAACTATCATCACTGGCTTTCAAAAACGGCAGTATGCGTGTTCATGAGAGAGTCGAGTTCTGGCGCAAGTGTGACCTCTGACCTGACATACAGTATGAGTAGGACGTAGCTCCTGTGACTGGCGTCTTGGTTTTCGCTCTATCCTCTGCGCTTCCGCGTTCGCCAATTTCCACCTAAGCTTATGCTACACCAACGTCAAATGTCGCATTGCTGGTAGGCAGTGATTATAGTTTATAAAGTTTTAAATACAGACATTTTTCTAACAAAAAAAAAAAAAACCTCCCTTCAGAAGGCATTTATCAACCCACTGGAGTAATATGGATTACTTTTATGATGGATGGATGTGCTTTTTGGAGCTTCAAAAACACTATTCAATGCCATTACAAAGCTGGGAAGAACCAGGACATTATTTAATATAACTCTTATTGTGTTCAGCTGAAAGAAGAAAGTCATATACACCTAGGATGCCTTGAGGGTGAGTAAATCATGGGGTAATTTTTCATTTTTGGGTGAACTGTCCCTTTAAAGCTTTATCTGTGAAATATTATCATTGAATTCTGGAAGGACAGAAATTCTGATTAAATCTATACAAATTTATTAAATTAAATTAAATTAATTATACAATTAATCTATATTAATTAATTAATCTAAATTAATCTATACAAATCTACACAAATTTTCATTTGTGGTATAGTCGCTTTACATGTCAGCCAAATGGCTCTTCCTGGTTCTTCAGGCTGGTCTCGTCTGCACTGTACACCAGATCCAGATCATATGCCAAATGTCTGGATATTCAAGACTAATAATAGCAGAGCTCAACAATAAGGATGGATCTGCTGGCCCGGGGCCGGTTTGACAGTGTTTCAGGCCAGATGGCAGAAATGTCACAAAATTTTACATTCATTAATCTTGTACAACCATTTTTTATGCCTTGCAAATTCGTAATGATTTCATTATAGTTTTCCAACAAAATTACAGAAATTACGATAATGTATTCTTCCTTTTGTTACATATATCTGAGGAAAACAAGAAAAAAAAAAAACGTAGGGTGGGATTTGATTGGATTGTTGGATGGTTGTTATTTGCTATTGGTCGATCTCATGTGAGTGACAGGTTATCCCACCCTTGCGGCAGTAAACACATCAGAGAAAAGAGAAGAGATGGTGCAGTAAAAGGGATTAAAAATTAAGGGCACATGAATTTAAGTAAAAAAAATGATGTGCACAGATAAAACATTTATTATAAATACTGCAATATTCCCTAAAAAAAAAAATCAATTTCTTGGTGACTAATGAATTTATGTAGAGTTAGATAGCTGTATAATCCTGTCTCTCCTATCTAATTTCTAGCAAATTTTCATTTTAAAATAAATAAAAATTTGAATAAAATGTTTAAAATGTATATTAATAATTTAACAAAAAGAACATTTAAAAAAATAAATATATATATATATATATATATATATAAATATAAAATTTAAATAAATCCTTAAAGGAGGGGTATAATGCTATTTCATGTATTCTGACTTATTTACACTGTTAAAGAGTTAAATTCTCATGCTAAACATGGCCAAAGTTTCAAAACAGTTGGACGTTTTTGTGCCAAAAATACTCTTCCAAATCCTCATAAACTTTGCTGCCTTTTTTTCCAAGTATGTGCCTGTGTGACATCAGAAAGGTCAGAATTCCTTGTACGTGCACTTCTCCCAGCGCGCACGCACACGTCGACCAGAGCGAGAGAGCAAGAGCACGCCCATCAATGCACGTTCGGCTTTACGGAAATCGTCGGCAGCGCTGCACAAGTCACAGGACTTCACGAAATTAACAATGTCACTAAAGAAGTGTGTTTTTGGTTGTGAGGGAAAGATAACCTTGCTTCCCAAAGAACCCAGTGTTAAGTGGAGCTGAGAGTTTTGTGTTCACGCATTACATTGATGCGCTCTCGATATTTGTTATTAAATTAACCATAGAAACTGATAGTTGCAATCACTTTTTATTGGTTAAAATGAATGGAGAATATCTTGTTTTTTTCCATGGCTGCTCGAGGATCTGCGCTTATGGTTTCATAAACAAGGCCCAGTTCTAATTTACAGATCGTTTAAAACTGAAAAATGAAGCGGTCACAGCAATAATGATCCTGGTCATGAGTCGGAACCGCAGGTGGTGAGCAAAACTGCTTCAAATGTCTGTTTTGTTGGCAATAGGCGCCTATAAGTGCATATAATGTAAACAACATGAATGTAGTGAATTCATAAATTCATTATTCATCATTCACTATACACTATATTCATTATAGTGATTCAAAAGTTATCCAGGGATAATGCGATGGCGTGTTGCGTGTGTTTAAATACATTTGTTTAGCTGACCATTGATAGCTTGCAGATGATCACTACGCAAAAGCTGCGCATGCTCGTCACCCTTTAGCTCCGCTCACAGGACACGCCTCCAGGCGCTAGGCTGTTTTCGGAAAGACTCGGTACAGCGTATGTATCTTTTATAAATATGTTAAAACTAAAGACTTTTTGGAGATATGAAGGATGCACTACTACTCTATAGGTACTCGAGATTAACATAAGATTGGCAAAAACTGTGTGTGATACCCCCCCCTTTAATAATCCTTATTTCTTGCCCTGAATACAGACACCAATTGTGGACTTGAACAGGGAATTGTTCTGCCATTCCGAGTGGAAACATTCCCAACCAGTGTGGACAAAATCCAGATGTCTATGGCACGGTGCATCACTCAATCCATCACTGAACTGAAAATACCCAACAGTATCATGATAACACTCCAGTGAACACCACTGCAGTGGATAATAAATATTCATTCATTCTGTTGAATGGGCTTAATGCTGCGCGTACAGTCCCTGCGGCGGACCCAAGTATTCTCCTCCATCTAAGTGGCATGCATTTTTAATACTTTTTATCACATTCAAGGGAGTCGAGAAACAACTGTACGGCATTCAGGACCATTAACCACTTGAGGAGCCGAGATAACATTTGCGTTAACAGGTGTTAGCATGCCTCTAGTGAAATGGCTCAACGGCTTAGGTAATTCAAATAAGCGGAACATGCAACTGCAATTTGTTGCAGGCAGTCAAATTTCCCATAAAGCTTTTCGGGCTATGAGCAGAGCAACAATTTAACCCTTGACTGATGGCATTGAGAAACAAAGGATAAAATCAATAATGAAACAGTATCGTTTTCTCAATACGTTCAAGCATGTCGTGATTGAACTGTAAATCACCCTTGAGATTGCTTCATGCTGGGGTTGGCCATACGTGCTGTCAGTCTACGTTTGACCTTACAGTTGAATATTCAGAGTCATTCCCATGAGACCAGGCCCACACAGAGCTCTCCGATCTTTTTCTCCTTCCAGCTGCTGCCGGGTCACTCCCGAAGGCTTGTCTCACTGACGGGTCGGTCACACAAACACATTTGCAACATGGATTCAGCCCACACAGGCAGCGACCTGCTTTAGTTTACTCACCCTTTTGCCCTCTTTTCCTGGTGCTCCTGGTTGACCGGGCAGGCCAGCATCTCCCTGGGGAAGATGGGTAAAGGATCAGGGTTCTAGTTCTCAAAGCATTGCAGGCTAATCTGGATCTAGACTTCCACCTGTCTGTGGTCATAATTGCCCTCAAAAACATGGTTAGATCCAGAAGCAACATTGATGTGAATATGAGTAACAGCAGCTGGCTCGGCCTGGACAGGTCTACATGTTAGTGCTTATTAAAGGTGCTGAGAGACAGATGTTCAAACGGCATGTTCGCAACTCATGGGTGAACTTCGTTAAGGAAGGCAAAAAATTAATAAATTGATTCAAATTATGAAAATGC
This sequence comes from Elopichthys bambusa, assembly GCA_037101425.1. Taxonomy (NCBI): domain Eukaryota; kingdom Metazoa; phylum Chordata; class Actinopteri; order Cypriniformes; family Xenocyprididae; genus Elopichthys; species Elopichthys bambusa. The sequence goes on from CM074443.1 coordinate 10,400,643, forward strand.
TGTTGAAGCGCTTACCTTTTCTCCAGGAACTCCTGGGGAACCCTGAAAAAAAAAAAAAACATTATGAGTATCTATATAATTAGAAGTTAGTAAATTAGAAGATTTATGTTTTTGAAAGAAGTCTCTTATGTGCACCAAGACTGCATTTATTTGATAAAAAATACAGTAAAACCAGTAATATTGTGAAATATTATTACAATTAAAAAACATGAATTGTTAGCATCACTCCAGTCTTCAACGTCACATGATCCTTCAGAAATCATTCTGATTTGCTGCTTAAGAAATATTTTTTATTATTATCAATGTTGAAAACAATTCTGCTGATTAATATATTAAAGACATTGTGATACTTTTTTTTAATTTTTTTTAGTTCTTTAAAGAATAGGTAGTTCAAAAAACAACATTTATAATGAAACAGTAAAGACGTGGTAACACTTTACAATAAGGTTTCATTAGTTAACATTAGTTAATGTATTAACTTGAACTAACAATGAACAAAACATTTGTTACAGTATTTATTAATCTTTGTTCATTTTAGTTAATAATCAGTGGTTCAGTGTGTATCAAACTGCCAAAGTCACGCCCCTCAGTGGTGAACCATTGAAATTTCGAAACACTTATGACATAACGAAGCCTCGTTTAATGAAATCATGTGACTTTGGCAGTTTGATACACACTCCGAACCACTGATTCGAAACAAAAGATTTGTAAAGCTTCGAAGCCTAATGAAGCAGTGTTTTGAAATCGCCCATCACTAGATATTGTTGAATAAAGTCATTATTTTGTTTTTTTGGGCACATAAAAAGTATTCTCGTCACTTCATAACATTAAGGTTGAACCACTGTAGTCAAATGAACTGTTTTAAATATGTCTTTAGTAGCTTTCTTGGCATCTGAAAGTGTTAATTATCTTGCTGGCAATGGAGGCCTCACTGAGCCATCAGATTTTATCAAAAATATCTTAATTTGTGTTTTGAAGATGAACAAAGGTCTTACGGGTGTGGAACAACATGAGGGTGAGTAATGGGCTATATGCATGGAGCATTCTTTAGAACTTCCGCAATAATATAAGCCAGCTTGAAAACTTCTGGTGAGATGTCATTTGCTGGTGTGTTGTGCATCAGTAGTGTAATACTTAGCTTATAATCAGAATATAGTCACTTAAATAGTCAGGCATAGCATTAATTTAGTTATTCAAACGAAAGACGTCATAAAATAAATAAATAAATAAAGTACCTAATTGTTCCTCCTCGGCTAAATTCAATTCGACCATCAGTTTTCACACTTTTATGTAAAAAAAAAAGCTTCAAAACTTAAATATTTATTGTGCACTTTAGTTAGATTAAATGAATAAAATGTGTGTTTTAACAAGTGTGCTGAAATCACTGATTTTGCGCTGCACTGACTGACAGCTGCTGTGATTACAAAGGGAAAGCGCGGTGCTCGCTTTGTGTCATTCATTCACAAGAGAAGTTATTGTTTTTCTTATGATTTTTTGAGTATTTCATACTTCACATTGACAAAATGTATTTTCAAACCTAGTTATTTTATAATGTTTAATATTTAGTAAAAAACTAAGTGAAAAACGATGCTACTTTGCCGCCACCTGATGGTTAAAGTGGTAATTATTGTCTTTTTTATTTTTAAAAGAGTGTTTTCTATCAAATTTTGAATTTCCTACATTTTTAAATGTTCGGTTTTACAATGGGGACAGTCTCAGAAGGATGAACAAGTAATGTTTGTGGTCATCAAATTAAAAATAACATTTGAAGTGCTGGGGGGGAAAAAAATGCGTGTGCATGTCTAATTAAATTTTTAAAAGGTCCCAATAGCATCGTCTTTATTGCAATCAATAAAACGGATTTATTGGCAAATTAGGTAAATGTGATAAGTGCATTAAAATATGAATACAACATTAAAAAGTCAACCATTGATGGTTTTATGTCGATGTACAGCGAATACAGAATGAACAGCTAACAGTTCACCGGAAATGCCCAAGCTGGCTTAACGACAACCAGGAAGTAACCGTGTATATAGCCTATTAATGACAGAATTTTCATTTTTGGGTGAATCAACCCTTTAATTTAGATTAATCAATGCTGTAAAAGTATTGTTCATTCTTAATTCATGTTAACTAAAGTAATTAACTAATGTTAAAGGATTAGTTCACTTTAAAATGAAAATGACCCCACGATTTACTCACCCTCAAGCCATCCTAGGTGTATATGACTTTCTTCATTCAGACAAACACAATCAGAATTATATTAATAAATCACCCTGATGCTCCGGAAACCACCAGTTTAAAAAGTGCCTCCATCCATCATAAATGTTCTCCACACGGCTCCGGGGGGTTAATAAAAGCCTTCTGAAGCGAAGTGATGCATTTGTGTAAGAAAAATATCCATTCAAAATAAAAATAAAAACAAAAATATCCATTAAGTTATAAAGTAAAGTAACTAGCTTCCTGCCAAACGGACATACAGATTTCTACTTGCATCTAAAGCGTAACTTATGCGACATAAAACATAGGAAGTAGCGTAGTATGTAATGGCGTAGCGTAAACCCAGTAGTATGTTGCGCAAGTTACACTTTAGACGCAAGTACAACCTGTATGGCCGTTACTTTATAACGTGTTAAATATGGATCTTTTTCTTCGCTTCATTTCAGAAGGCCTTTATTAACACCCCCGGAGCTGTGTGGAGTACGTTTATGATGGATGGATGCACTTTTCTGAGCTTCAAACAGGTGGTTTCCGTGCACTGCCATTATAAAGCTTGGGAGCATCAGCATGTTTATTAATAAAACGATTGTATGAAAGAAGAAAGTCATATACACCAAGGATGGCTTGAGCGTGAGGAAATCATGGGGTAATTTTCATTTTAAAGTGAAATAATCCTTTAACTAATGAAAACTTATTGTAAAGTGTTACAGAAGACAAAGTTGTAAAAGATTAGTCCCTTTTGATCAACTTAATGCACCCTTGAATATACAGTATCTCACAGAAGTGAGTACACCCCTCACATTTTTGTAAATATTTTATATCTTTTCATGTGACAACACTGAAGAAATGACACTTTGCTACAATGTAAAGTAGTGAGTGTACAGCTTGTATAACAGTGTAAATTTGCTGTCCCCTCAAAATAACTCACAGCCATTAATGTCTAAACCGCTATGTGAAAATGTCCAAATTGGGCCCAATTAGCCATTTTCTCTCCCAGGTGTCATGTGACTCATTAGTGTTACAAGGTCTCGGGTGTGAATGGGGAGCAGGTGTGTTAAATTTGGTGTTATCGCTCTCACTCTCTCATACTGGTCACTAGAAGTTCAACATGGCACCTCATGGCAAAGAACTCTGAGGATCTGAAAAAAAAATTGCTGCTCTACATAAACATGCTGTAGGCTATAAGAAGATTGCCAAGACCCTGAAACGGAGCTGCAGCACGGTAGCCAAGACCATACAGCGGTTTAACAGGACAGGTTCCACTCAGAACAGGCCTCGCTATGGTCGACCAAAGAAGTCGAGTGCACATGCTCAGCGTCATATCCAGAGGAAGTGTTTGGGAAATAGACGTATGAGTGCTTCCAGCATTGTTGCAGAGGTTGAAGGGGTGAGGGGTCAGCCTGTCAGTGCTTAGACCATACGCCGCACACTGCATCAAATTGTTCTGTATGGCTGTCGTCCCAGAAGGAAGCCTCTTCTAAAGATGATGCACAAGAAAGCCTGCAAACAGTTTGCTGAAGACAAGCAGACTAAGAACATGGATTACTGGAACCATGTCCTGTGGTCTGATGAGACCAAGATAAATTTATTTGGTTCAGATGGTGTCAAGAATGTATGGCGGCAACCAGGTGAGGAGTACAAAGACAAGTGTGTCTTGCCTACAGTCAAACATGGTGGTGTGAGTGTCATGGTCTGGGGCTGCATGAGTGCTGCCAGCACTGGGGAGCTGGGGGGCATCCTCAAACAGAAGGTGGAGGAGCGCAAGGTCTCTAACATCCACCAGCTTCGTGATGTTGTCATGGAGGAGTGGAAGAGGACTTCAGTGGCAGCCTGTGAAGTTCTGGTGAACTCCATGCCCAAGAGGGTTAAGGCAGTGCTGGAAAATAATGGTGGCCACACAAAATATTGACACTTTGGGCCCAATTTGGATATTTTCACTTAGGGGTGTACTCACTTTTGGTTTAGACATTAATGGCTGTGTGTTGAGTTATTTTGAGGGGACAGCAAATTTACACTGTTATACAAGCTGTACACTCAGTACTTTACATCGTAGCAAAGTGTCATTTCTTCAGTGTTGTCACATGAAAAGATATAATAAAATATTTACAAAAATGTGAGGGGTGTACTCAGTTCTGTGAGATATTGTAAGTACTACTTTCTTAAAAAAACCTTTGTCCTCAAACTTTTAACTGTAAGTGTAATTGGTGTAATTGAATTTGGAAATGCCAGTGCTTGCAACGCAGCAATAGAATAGTGTTAAATAGTGTTTAGGTAAATTTAGGCTTTAATTCTGTTTAAATGACATGCTGCAGATGCTTTGCCACTTTACACTTTTATGTTTTCTGTGAACATGAACTACATAACATAATATTGCCTTAAGAGATTTAAACAAGTAGAAGAGATTGAACACATTTTTGAATGCAAATGTTATGGTGATGTCATCGATTTTAGTTACATTTTCACTGTTAAACATTATTATAATTAAAGTGAAATTATCTACAAAAATATATATATTTGAATTAAGTCAATACGTTAAGCAGTTCTAGCTGAATTAGCTACAGAGATATCTGAAGAAGCAGCAGAAGCAGTCCGACATTTCTAGTTGTGTTTAATTAAAAACACTGGAAAAAAGGCAACAGGCCTTTGCTATGATTCATCAAAAATTCCAGGAAAATGCAGACAATGAAGGATATCAGTAGTGAGTTGTGCCTCACAAGCACTGTAATAAAATTCTCATGAAAAAAAAAAAAAAAAAAAATTGTGCTGGCATTCAGTTTCAGAATACAAAAATTAAACCTGTTTTTACCTGGTCTCCCTTTTGAGCTTGCTTTTCAATCTAAGAGAAAGCAGAAGGGAAATTATAACATGTTTCATCAAACGAAGATGGCAATTAACTTCAGCTGTTAATACTGTTAAAACAAAAGGTCAGGAACCAAGATATCTTTACACTACATGACCCAGTGAAAGGACAAACCACATGACCATTCACATATATACAAGACACATACAGACGGCCTTTCAGATGCAGAGTGCGGTGTTATCTTTCAGCTGGCATCCTCGAAAATACTGACACATCTTAGAAACAGCTGCAAAAATAGCCATTCACTCCTAGTGTCTGGTGAAAGTCAAAGAACAAGAGCTTTAAAAGCTCCTAAAACTGTCAAAATGTAACAGGGGAGAGACGGCCTGTGATGTTAGAGGCTGTAAATAAGAACGACATGTCTCACTGGCAAGATCCATAATAGAATATAAAATAACCGGAAACACTGATAAAATCAGAAATGTCAGCTATAAGCTATTTGTATATACATAAAGAATTTCAGCCACTAAAGCTTGTTCAAATATTTTTTGTACTACATGATTTACAACTTGACTACAAGTGGGAGTGGTGATGTGGCGAGAGTGTTGTCGGCTTTCACGTTTGCATCCCTGGTATTCCTGCTTGTCCTCATAAAATGTAAAATTAGCATGAGTAAATAACCGTTATGGCCCAATGCAGTTCCGTTGGGGTTAGTTTGCTGTTTAGGTTACATAAAGGGGCAGAGATGTGGAACTGTATCCTAACACACAAAGAACATACATCCCACTGTAGTTTTATGAGATGTAGCAGACGTGTCCCTCATATGAGGTGCTGAATTGTTAGCTTCCTTTTGAAGGCCATGTCTAACCTTCACAGTGTGGTTGTTCAGGTCGCCCCTGGGCCCTGAGTGATCATGTGCTGGCTCTCCTTTGACTTTTGTGTTAGTTGTGAAGATAAAGAAAGCGAATGGCGTATTTATAGTATTAAAATCAACATGAAACTTCTCTTAGAACAAATTTCAATACTGTTTGGGGTCGTAACTATGACGTTGCATTTTAACGTCATAATTTTAACAGCAAAAACACGTTCTGTGTGAACTGGACCTAACAAGTTGCAAAAATAACGTTAGAATAATGACACTCGCATATAGCCTGACACCATCTCATCTGACAGCAGATACTGAATCAGGACAACGTAAGACAGAGGTCAGTGGAATGGAAAAAAAAGTTTTTTTTTGAAAAAAATGTAAAGGCCGGTTTACACAGAACACGTTTTTGCTGTTAAAAACATGAGACGCAGGTCATTAGAAAGGTCTAGAGACATGTTTTTTTTTTTTTAAAGTTGAGCGCTGCGTTTTTAGAATGCTGTGTCATTTGCGAGACGCTGCAAAAGATGTGTGAAACAGTGTTGGGGAAGTTACTTTTAAAAGTAATGCATTGCAATATTGCGTTACTCCTTAAAAAAGTAACTGCATTACTTAGCAGCTCAAACATACCTTTCAGCTGTGCTGCCATTCTGGATTAAAGAAGAATAGGATAGAGGAGAAGGAAGTTCAGCACTCTTGTTTCTAAATCTACTCAAGTCATTTTTGCTTATTAGTGTGGTTGAAGTAGATCATTGAAGGTCAGCAGCAAAGACACTGGTTAATAAAGTGAGATTAAATACATAAAGTATATTTGTGTAATTTAATATATTTAATTAGTACAGGTTTGCGTAAAATTCTGAGATTACATTTCACTGTTTTTATTCATTTTGGGGAATACTGAATGTCTTCGTGCAAGTGAGATGAGTAAATGTATGCTCACATTTAGTCTAGAACTACAATAACCATCATGTTCACACAGCGCACACAACACCTCTGCACTTTACTTCTCTCAACATGGGTACAGGAGAGCTGTCAGTCAATAAATGTGAAAAAGTAACTTTTTGTATTTTGTTGTAAATTGGAAAAGTAATGCGTTACTTTACTAGTTACTTGAAAAAGTAAACTTGATTACCGAACTTAAGTTACTTGTAATGCATTACCCCAACACTGGTAAGACGCGAACACAATGGTTAAAGTAGTCTGTCTAGCACATTTAAATTTAAAAATAATGGAAAAGTAGGGGAGTGAAATGGTAAAAACTTTAACTTTAACTTGAGCACCATGTTTTTAGAACGCATGTTTAAATAGAAAAACAATAGAAATGGCAAAATGGAATGGAAAAACGTGTTTGAGCAAAGTCTTAGCAGAAGAGTCAACAGCTTTCACGCATGTCTTTAAAAATAAAAGTCTCGCATCAGAAAAACGTTTAGAATAAAGTTTTTGTTGTTTCTTTGACTACACGCTCTGCGACCCACTCAAAATGGTCTTGCGAAAAGTGTTGGGACTCATTACAAATAACGTGAGTTGCGTATTCAGATTACTTTTTTCAAGTAACTAGTAAAATAACACATTACTTTTAAATTGACAACAAAATATCTGAGTTTCTTTTTCAAATAAGTAACGCAAGTTACTTTGTTTTCCCATTTTTTTTGACTGACAGCTCTCCTGTCCCCATGTTAAGAGAAATCAGGAGTACGTGCGGAGGTATGCTGCGTGAACATGATTATTATTCTAGACTAAATCAGAATGGCAGCACAGCTAAAAGGTTTGTTTGAGCTGCGCCCTCTACTGTACAGGCGTGAATTTGCATTTTTTTTCAGCCTGAGGCCTATTCATTTCACTTTTGGTGTGAAAGGGCCTTTACATTTGCTAAAATTAGAACCTTTTTGTTGTTATAAAAACAAACAAACAGCCCAGCCCAGATGAGAAAAAGTAAGGCAAAAGTAATGTAACGCATTACTTTCCATAAAAATTAACTAAGTAATGCAATTAGTTACTTTTTTAGGAAGTAACGCAATATTGTAATGCATTACTTTTAAAGGTAACTTTCCCCAACACTGCTTGTGAACGCCTTTTGTCACAACCTACTGGTTAAGAAAAACTCCTTCAGAAATCATTCTAATATGTAAATTTGGTGCTCAAGAAAAAAATTCTTATTATCAGTGTTGAAAATGCTTGTGCTGCTTAATATTTCTTTGTGGAAACTAAGATACATTTTCTCAAGATTCTTTGAATAGAAAGTTCAAAAGAACAGCATTTATTTGAAATAGAATTTTTTTGTAACATTATAAAATGTCTTCACTGTGACTTTTGATCAATATGAAGAGGCCATCCTGATTAGAAGTATTAATTTTGAAAAAAAAAAAAAAAATCCTACTTTTGAATTGTATAATACTTCTGAAATCTAATGTATTTGACAGTAAAATAGCATAAGAAAAAAAAAAAAAAACGTGGCAGTGATTTCAGGTATTGATTGGATCATGGAAACTGACAGCTACTTACCTGAATGGAACTAAAGTTGAGGTCAATAAAAGTAATTCTTTCTCAGCTCTAAAATTTTGTTCACCTGTATTTCTTACTGTATTACAATTGTATGTAACATAACACCCTGTTTGAGCACCTCTCTCATTTCTGTGAAGGTGTCAACCATTCCTTAGAACCTTAGTAAAGACTCTCCATAAATCTAATTCCAGTGCTTAATGATGCTTATGCATATCATGCTTCATATGGGTCTTCATATGGCTTCAAAAAGAGTATTTCAGTATATTGAGCTCTGAAATGACATGCAGCGTTGTAGTAGGGTGATACATACCGACAGCGTTTCCGAAACCGGTGGGCCTGGTTCCCCCTGCAACAGAGAAACAATTGAATTCAGAGGACTGATTTTTGTACAAATATAAGCAGATGTCTAAAGAGCTACATTTTGTTCCTAAAATATACAGAATTAGATGAAGTGCAAATGGTAACGTACGTTTAACAGATCATTATCACAAACTAAATCAGGATCCTGGTGTGAAGGGGGTTATAGAGTGTTAACGATCAGCTTTAACTTTACATTATGCCACTTACTACACAGTTTAACAGCAAAACAAAAATATCTGACCGCAGATTGCTGTGACTGGCCAATCAGAATAAAATATTTCAGTGTTGTGCAATAGGCTTCATATCGAACGTCAACCAAACAAACAGGAAAACAGGTCTCATCGTATCCGCTTTTTGAAGAATGTGTTAACAGCAGTATGAACCAACGCCGATATCTATGGACTTTTATGGTAACCTAGCTAGTTATTTTTATTGTTGGCATTTTATTAAATTTTAATATCTGAATATTAGTGAGAAGAAGAACATTTAAAAAACAGATATTAACCTGCATATGCTATAGACATTGTCATTTTTGGGTGAACTATCCCTTTAAGATGAGCATAACCAATTCTGTCATAATTTACTCACCCTCAAGTTGTTACAAACCTGTATTCATTTCTTTCTTCTGCTGAACACAGAAGAAGATATTTTGAAAAATGTTGGTAACCAAACGGTTGATGGACACCATTGATTTCCATAGTGGGTTTTTTTCTCCATGCTATGGAAGTCATTGGGGCCCATCATCTGTTTGGTTACCCATATTCTTCAAAATATCTTCCTTTGTGTTCAGCAGAAGAAAGAAATTCATACAGGTTTGGAACAACTTCAAGGTAAGTAAATGATGACAAATGTTTCATTTTTGGGTGAACTATCCCTTTAAGATGAGCATAACCGATGTCTATAGCATATGCAGCATATGCTATCCCTTTTTTAAGTGGTTTCTTTTTGAAGGCATCTTGAGTAAAACAGATCAATATTTAACGAAGCACATACAAAAGACCTGGACCGGAAGTGATGCAACCTGTTTAGGATACGGAAGTTTGTTGCGCTAAAGTTTGGTGTAAGTTTTTTGCGCTAAAGAATTCTTTTAAAATGATCTGTACTATGGGATTCTACTCATTTCCAAATAATTATTCAGGCTGATCTATTTTAGGAATAGTTCATGCAAAAGAGGAAATCTTTCCACATTTTTGAGAAACGTTCTTCTGTGTTCCTTAGAAGAAAGAAAGTCATACGGGTTATGAGTGACAGGTGAGTAGAGGATGAGGATTCATTTTTAGGAAAACTATTACTTTAGGAATAATTCTGTTAGGCATATCTGGAAAATATTCGTAAAATAAAATGACCTGCTGTTCCTCTGTGCTTATCTGCTCCTAAATAAAGCACTTTCATATAGTCAAGGTTATAAAATACAAGCAGATACATCAGTTTAAGTTAAAACCCCTTTGACAAAAACAGGCAGAGCCTTCCACAAATTCAATTTAAATCCACAGAAACTCCACATCAAAGTTTGCTGAAATCTAAAGTTGTGAACACCTAAAGCTGGCCTGTTTGAAGATATTCCGAGTCATTCTATGTTTGAAGAGCATGACGTGTCTTTCCTCCTGTCAGTTTCAATCCAAACTAACGGTTTTCCTCCCTCCCTCTGTCTGACTGGGAGATGAGATGAAAAAGAAGCTAGTTATTCTCTGCTCTAACGCAGAGGAGCTCATTAGAACTTCAAGGCTTGAAAACACTGCATTGACAATATTGCGCACACATGCAAACAAAGCAGCCCAATACTGTAAAAGACAATGGGTAATATGGTAGCTAATTAGAGAATAACATTTGATCTATTGTTTGGAAAGTAGTCCCGCTGTGGGCCTCGTGTGTCTGCATGCACGGGTGGTTGGGGAATAAGATATCAGAGCTCTTCTACATTCTGTTTCACTGAATTCACAGCTTCCCTGCTGTGAAGGTCTGTCTGTTCTATCAACAGCATCTGTGACACATGGGCCATTACGATGAAAATAATACATTTGTGATAACAAACATGAATTGTGTTTACAGTACAGTGATGCACTTAAAATGACAGTCTACAGGGCAAGGCTTTTGGAACTTGAAGCGAACACAGCAAAAAACTATTTTCTAAATCTTTTTTTTTTTTTGGTTTACTAAAACTGCATAAAATACTGCAAAATATATTAAATTAAGTTTTATTATTATTATTTTACCAGACTGACATTTTTTGTTTTGTTTTAAGCATAAATATAATAAATTTTAAGAAGATTTAACTAAAACAAAAATGCTACTAGAGTGAGAAAAAGATAATTTAAGACGATAAGTTATCTGAGAACATAATTAAACATTAAATGTAAAAATATGAGCTTCACATTTCTACTTTGAAACCCTCTAGAATGCCTTGTCCTATATGCTTCAATGCATAATTGTTTTTACCAACGAGTTGAAATTATTAAGCAAAAAGCATCCCTCAGATGCAGCCAATAAAGCTTAACCTGTTTGCAATCTGAAACATTCCTTTAATATTTACATATAATCTCATTATTATAAAGTCTCACTACAATTTCCATTTTCTTGTGTGTTTATCATATTGTACATTATAGTTTTCCCTGTCACCATATACGTGACTTCCAGTAATAAAATTGATTCCATCCCAGAAAACTGAGCAGCATTCCATGTGCCTGGTTTACTGAGGCATTTACTACATGCTACACTCAGCACAAGCAATATAAGCTACATTATCAGTTATTGGATGTTGACATGTTTCCTTGTACAATCAGTAGTCATGGTTCACACACATACACACACACACACACACGTTTGTTTTTGTGAACTGTGGGGACATTCCATAGGCGTAATGGTTTTATACTGTACAAACCGTATTTTCTATCCCTCTACACTACCCCTACCCCTAAACTTACCCATCACAGGACACTGTGCACATTTTTACTTTCTCAAAAAAAAAAAAAAACTCATTCTGTATGATTTATAAGCTTTTGAAAAATGGGGACATGGGGTAATGTCCTCATAAGTCACCCTCTCTTTGTAATACCTATGTCATACCCATGTCATTATAAAATTTGTGTCCTGATATGTCACAAAAACGCACGCGCACACACACACATACATATATAAGGGCTGTGAAAACTGACACGTTAATGCATGCAATTAATTTTTTTCAGATTAACATGTTAAAAATATTTAACTCAATTAACACAGCATCCATTTTTTCCGTCATCCATTAGCTAGAGTTACATTATACAATCATATTCTTATTTATGCAAATGCTTTTTGCACGCCAAAATGTCAGTTTGGTCGAGTATCCTCGTAAGCACAGTCTAAAATGAACATAAAGTTGTGAGGAAATGGGATGAGGGTCAGATGCAGCTCATGTGCGTCAGGTCTTAAAGTGACAGCAGCCTTATAAGGGGCCATTCACATATCGCGTCTAAAAATGAGTGGAAAGCACGGCCGCACCGCTTGAACTGCGCTCTCTACGAGGAGTAGGAAGTTTTAGCAAAGGATAAATTTATTTCTAGCCCTTGCATTAGCTTTACTACTAGATATATTTATGGAGATGAGATATAAAAACCACCCTGTACAGCTATGATCAGCTGTTCGGCTGAGCTTTCGATATTTTGTTATACGGAAAGGCCGAAGCTGATCGGTTGGTTCTTGTCACATGACCTGTGGCTTGTGGCATTCTAAAGAGTTGAGAATTTTTCATCTCGATGCACCTGGAAAACACATTGCATGTGCGTCGCGACCGCATCGCTTCTATTATGAGCGCGCCTGCCGCGCGGCTACATTTGAAATAACTGATTTGCGCGCAGAAAAGACATGATATGTGAACAGCCCCTAAACCTGCTGCTGTTGTCTGTTAATCAAACAACAAAAGAAAAAGAGAAAATCATGCACTGCTCATGAATGAATAACTTTTATAGCTTTAATAAGGATTAAACTATATTTAATTTACAATGCATGCAGTGAAGACTGTGAAGTGTTTGATAACTTTAGTCAATTTTGGTATATATATTCTACCTGTTAGATCAAATATTTAAAATATACAGTCATGTTTTTTTCTGCCTTAATTCAGAGATTAAATGTGAAGTTATTACAATATAAAATATATTTAAAAAAAAAAAATTGTTAGGTGCGATTAAGCGCGGTTAATCACAGAATATATACAGTATACATATATATATATATATATATATATATATATATATATATATATATATAAATAAAGTTTGACATTGGTAAGAATTTTTATGTCTTTGAAAGCAGTTTCTTATGCTCGACAAAGCTGGTTTTATATAAAAATACAGTAAAAATAAGTAATTGTGAAATATTAACCGCTTTCTATTTAAATATATTTTACAAATGTAATTTATTCCTATGATAGAAGGCTTAATTTTTCAGCATTATTACTCCAGCCACATGATACTTCAGAAATCATTCTAATTTGCTGCTCAAGAAACATTTTTTTTATTATCATCATCAATGTTGTGCTGATTAATATTAGGGAAAACCTCAAGATTCTTTGATAAAGTTCAAAGAACATTTATTTGAAACTTTTTTTTTTTTTTTTTTTACACATTTATGGTCACTTCTGATCAATTTAATGCATCCTTGCATATAAAAGTTTACAGATAAAAATGTAATCAGAATTTCAGCAAATGTATGTCCCATTCACCATCATTACATTTTAATGGGATATACAGAATAAGAAAAAAAAAAGAATTTACATAAATAATATAAATGACAAATAAATATTAGTAACACTTTACAATAAGGTTCATTAGTTAAACATTAATGTATTAATTAACATGAACTAACCATGAGCAATACATCTGTATTTACTAATCTTTGTTAACGTTAGTTAATGAAAATACAGTTGATCATAGTTTGTTTAATAATTAGTAATTAGTTAACTAATGTTAACAAGATTTTAAAAATGTATTAGTAAATGCTGAAATTAACATTAACAAAGACTAATAAATGCTGTAGAAGTGCAGTTCATTATTAGTTCATGTTAACTAATGTAGTTAACTAATGTACCTTATTGTAAAGTGTTACCAATAAATATATAATTTCAATATGTACTTTTTTCTAAAAGTATTAAAAGGTTTCTGATAAAATTTAGAATTCATATTTGCCCCTCATTTTCTGTTCAAACCTATTATGCAGACATTTCTCCTACAAAAATAACAGTCTGACCTTTCTGACGTCATATTTGAGTTCCAACAAATAACTATTGATAAGGCTGTCACCACAAATTTATGGGAAACCAATATCCAGTACCTGACTGCTAATCTGAATATTGGGCTGAAGGTGTCTTTAGCAGTTACCATAACTGGTACATTGGGACTAAAGTGGGAAAAATGAGTTTTCAAAAGTTTAGCAGTGACATTTTCAAACTTTAAAATGATAATAAAAATATATTGAAATTTTTCAAATGACACAGTTTCCTATGACTCACATACAGACTATGGCTTTCTATGTATATACAGTAGAAACTCTGGAAAGCTCACTGATTGAAAAACATCCATAAGATCATAGATACTCTGCCTCTATCTCTCTCTGTGCTACAGTTTGTAAAGGTTGTTACAAGAAATCAAACTGGCAGGGCGACTTACTTTATCACCTTTGAGACCAGGTAGGCCTTGAGGTCCAGGATCCCCTTTCAAACCCTGAGGAGACACAATGAACACAAACCAGTTTAATCACAGAGTCTGCTACCTCACAGCATCCTGACAGGACAACTTAGGGGAAATCTTTCCAGTCAGTGAACAATGTATCAGTTTGACTTCCTCCAAGTTAAGAATTCAGTAGGGAGCCACTCCAGCCATCTTTTAGTAAAATCATGCTGTATGTGTTTGGCGAAGCGGCGAGAATGAGTGTCTCAAGGTGTTGATGTGGCCTCATTTACATGACAAATCTGTTTAGTTCTGCACTTTTTAGTGAATGATTTGCACAAATTGTACACCCTAAATATACAAAAAAAAAACTCTCTTTCACAAGCCCTCCGGCTGGAGTTGGGATTAGAATTCCCATCACCTGCCAGCTAGAGCTTTGTGAAGGGGCATCTGATTGGAGATAAGGCAAAACCACAGGCAAAGTCAAAAGTCATAGTGCTTAAAAGCAACAGAGAGAGAACATGTGGGGGGAAAAGAGGAATACAAGAAGGTGAGGGAGGGAAAACCGGCCAAGAAGAGGTGGCTGATAAACGAGGCCTGACACGTATTGACAGGTTAAATTTACAGCAACTCTTGTTAGGTGTGACACATCAAGACCGGCAGCTACACAGAGAGAGATTTCTGAAATAAGTCAGAGGGTACTTAGAGAGAAGGGAACACTGGCTCTCAAAACACAGCAATTTGTCTTAGTTAAGCTTTCGAGTGAGACTATTAATACTGAATTATATTAGGCTCAGATGAGCACCTTGCCCTTTTTTTAATCATGTCTCGGAGTTTGCGGATAGAGATGCGACTAATTTACTCTTATGATGGCGAAGTTTGTCAAGACAGTTGAGTGAAAGCTTGGTCACGAGAACACTAATCTGCAGCCTGTCTCCATAAACCAAGATCAGTACAAATAAGATGCGTAAATCTGAAAAACCTTCTTTTGCATCAGCTGTATTACTATGAGACTCATTCCGTGAGAATGATGATAGTGAAGCTTTACAAAATAAAAAATGTTATTAAAAATAGAATATTCATTTTAGATATGTAATCTTAGTACTTCCCATTCTCTTGCACTCTTCTGAACAACAGCCAATGAAATTGCAAGAGAACACTTACTTGCTAATTGGGGTCATGCAAACACCTGCCGACTGATCAGGCAAATTCATATAGATAGACAGACAGACAAACAGAATGACTACATAGATAGATAGATATAACGACATAGAATGACAGACAGATAGATAGATAGATAGATAGACAATAGAATGACAGAACGGCAGAGAACGATAGATAAAGCAATAGACAGAATGACCAGAATGATCGAACAAATGAATGAAAGAGATAGATAGAAAGATAGATAGATAGATAGAACAACAGATAGAACCATAGAATGACAGAACGAACGATCGAATGAAAGATAGAACGATAGAACTAACGAAAGACCGATAGATAGATAGATAGAATGACAGAACGGCAGAACGACAGACAGAACAAACAGATAGACAGAACGAACGAAAGAAAGAACAACAGAACGAACGAACGAATAACTGATCGATAGATAGAACGACAGAGAACGATAGACAGAATAATAGAATGACAGAACGATCGAACGATAGAACAAACAAACGACAGAATGATCGAACAAAAGAATGAACAATCAAACAAATGAATAGATAGATAGATAGATAGATAGATAGACAGACAGAACAAACGACAGAACGAAAGAACGATCGACCGATCGAACAAAAGAAAGAATGAAGAATCAAACAAATGAATAAACGAACGAACAAACGATAGATAGAACGATGGATAGAACGGCAAAACGACAGACAGAACGATAGAAGGACAGACAGAACGACAGGATGACAGAACGATACAGAATGAATGATCGAATGAAAGAAAAAAACGAACGATAGAACGAACGATAGATAGAACGACAGAATGATAGACAAAAATTCATTACAATTAATACAAAAGTACAAATTAAAACTTTAGATAATGTTAATTTCAATATTTACTAGTACATTATTAAAATCAAGTTGTATCTGGTAATGTTATTTAACTGACCTGAGCTAACAATTAGGCCATCAATTAACAGCTGTATTTTTATTAACTAACATTAACAAGGATTAATAAATACTGTAACAAATGTATTGCTCATTGTTCATTGCTAGTTAAGGCATTAACTAACTTTAAGTAATGAGACCTTATTGTAAACTTACCAATTAATTAAAATAAAACCATTTTTAAGATAACTTGCCACGACTCGCATGCAAAATGTGACAATGTGGCATGCTACAATTTAAAGCATTTATCGCTGCATAATGCCTATTATTTCACTTACTATTTAAAGAAAATAGGCAGTATTCAGTGTATTCTGTGCAGCGTCAGTAAGTGAGAATTCCATTCCCGACATATCATCAACCCAGCAAGCGATTACATTTCTACACCTATCATTTCTAGAGCAAACTTTGACTGGAGCTATAAAAGGTATATGCAAGTAAGAATCAGCACTTGAACTTGATCGGGATTGCAGTACTGTGAAAACGCAGGTGGAGGTGAAGCTCGCATTGGGACGGCATGATGGAGGTTAGACTGTGGCTGCTCTTAAATGATGTATGTTCAGAGGGGTCTTTGGAGAGAGCACTCCCGTCCTGCTTTTGGCAGAATCTAATGACTCCTTGAGGGAACCAGTGCACCTTTCCTTTGTTGTTCCACCTCCCCGAGAGCGGCCCCAGTTAAGAACAGCTGCATTGGCCCTTTTCAGAGAGGCTTGATTTGAGCTCCAGGCCTACAGGCTGTTCCAACCTCAGGAGTGAGGAGGGAGAGACTGACTACATAGTTAGCCTCTGCTTGCCCTGGGCATTTCAGCACAAGCGGGGAGGTGAAGGATGGGTTAAAATCAGGGCTGTGTCCCTCTTCAGGTCTCGTTACATCAGCGTGAGGTCAAAATGCCGCAGGGATGCTGCTCACTTGCCTGATAATTATGTACAGCATAGCGCAGCCTGGCTGCAGAACAGGCCAGGTCACAAAACAATCTGGCAATACAGAGACACATGCAGCGTTCCCAAAAAGTGTTTGGACACTGAAGCCACTCTTAATGTATGAATATAAATCGCATCAGGTTAAATAACGTAATCCATTACATTACACATTTAAGGTAATATAATCTATGACCGCTTCACCCAACGGTTTTGTGTATCACTAGACAACACCCTTAGCAACCACTCTTAGCAACGTAAACTGTTTGTTCTCAATATATATTGTTCATTGAAGCTTACTGTATTATGTAGAAGAGTATTGTGAGAAAGAGATCGAGTGAGCGAGTTTATTACCTGCATTCAGATTTAGCATTTTCCTTCAGGTCAGTCCTATTTTCATAATAAAAAATCTCTTTAAATGTCCGTTGTATTATCTTGTCCTTTTAACAGTTAAGGGGTTTTCCCGTGACTGACAGCACTAGTCAAAGCATTTGTCAGTTGCGTCTTGTTCCATGTTCATAACAATTCAGTCTTTTCAAATGTAAGTCTTCGCTGCTGACTGACACACTCATAAAGACAGTCTTTGCTACCATCTAATGGCATAATAATGTAACTTCTGTTGCTGTTCATGGTCAGGGACTATTTTTTCCGGTGGAAGGAAGGCTCTTGGTGAAATTTATATTTCATGAAAGTTGCATTGATACATATTTTTGGCTTTAATATTTGTATTTAATACTCCGCTTTGCGTCGTGCCTAACAACGCCCTTCAGCTGTGACTTATGCACGATACAGCACAGCCTCTCGAACCTTATTGCTTACATATAAGCAGTAGGCTTTTTTAGAAAGGAAAATTTAAAAGAAAGTAGTAGTAAGAAAAAAAAAGAAAAGAAAAAAATCAATGAATTATGAATAATTTACTGCCATTGTGAGAATAATATAATCATGTAATCAAAGTAACTGCAGTCTGATTATGAGTATTTTAAAATGCAATATAATCTAATCTAATTACTAGTAGCTGGATTTTTTGGAATCTGATTATGTAATCCAGATTACATGTAATCAATCAATTACTACACAGTACTCTCCACTAACTAAATAAGTTAATTAATTAAAGGGTTAGTTCACCCTAAAATAGAAATTCTGTAATTGATTACTCACCCTCATGTTCATCTTCGGAATGCACATGAAGATCTTTTTAATGATATATTAGAGATTTCTGTTCCTCCATAGACAACTACGCAATTGAAACTTTGACACTACAAAAAGTTCATAAAGAGATCGTAATACTAATCCATATGAATTGAGCAGTTTAATCCAATTTTTCTGAAGAGACATGATCAGCGTTTTAAAATGAAAACGTTCCTCGTCTACACTGGTGTTTTCACAGCGTTTCAGAAACGAACTCTTTCTACACTACACGTCCAAAAACGCCAGGAGCGTTCATGCACACTGGGTATGCGCGTACACATGCACGTAACTGCACAATGGCTGCTAAAAAATTACAACAAAGCCAGCAAAGATTGCAGTTCAGTCTCCATGTTATTGTTTACACGGTCGTCAAAAATATGCAAAGCGAATGTGGGCAGCCATGCCATCGTTTTCAAAAGTCTCAGTTTTGGTCCGTTTACACTGAAACACAACCCTAGCGTTTTCAAACTAAAACGGGGCCTGCAGCGTTTTTGAAAGTCTCCGTTTTCGAGGGTCGAAAACACCGGAGTAGTTTAAACAACAGGCGTAACTGTAGCAAAAGTTATGCATTTTAAAACGAAAATGCACTAGTGTAAGCAGAGCCTTATATTCACATATAAACATTCATCAACCAATGAGGTTCATTCTCGTGTGTTACGCAGCATGTTTGAGCTTCCGCAGGAGGTTTGTTCTCGCACTTCAAGCTGTTTTGGTTGAACTTCTGTTTATGTTCGCTGATCAGTGTTTATATGCAAGTAAAAGCCTATTAAATCTGTTATCATATAAAGTGATTTGAGTCTCTTCAGAAAATTTGGACTAAACCACTCAATTCATATGGATTAGATTTATGATCTCTTTATGAACTCTTTGAAGCGTCAAAGTTTCAATTGCGTAGCTGGAGGGACAGAAATCCGATTTCATCAAAAAGATCTTCATTTGTGTTGAGAAGATGAACGAAAGTCTTACAGGTTTGGAAAGACATGAGGGTGACTAATTAATGACAGAATTTTTGGGTGAACAAACCCTTTAATTTCACACCAATTGATTACAAAAATAATAAAAGTTAGTTCTGAGAAAAGCTTTAGTATAATTTGTTTGGAGATGCCATTTAATTAAGAGTGACTTGAGTGTCCAAAAGTGTGCAAATCTGGTCATTGTCTACACACAGGGACTTGCAGACATGTTTACACACTCAGAGACATAATAAACATCCTATAACACCTCTCAAAAACACATTAAACATGCAGCAACTGGTTTCCACAGCGGTTTTACAACTCAAATTCTAATTCTTATCAGGAAAAAACGAACACGTTCTGTCTCAGAGGCGCGCATGTTTTAAGTAGAGAGAACTGTTGATATGTTGAATGGCAGGCCTTCAAAGACCTTTGGAACAAGATACAGTGGAGTAACAGAGATATCTCAAGCGCTGGCCACAAATGCCAAGAGGGTTACGCCAGGAAATGCTTTTTGCAAGTTTCCGTTTGCTCAGCGATTCATTGCTACAAATGTTTGTAGTAGAGCTCAGGACGATACCATCTGAATCAAACTTTCACTTGGAAAACATGCTGAGCTGCTTCACCATTGCCAGTGATATCTGTCTATCATGGATAACGCGGAACTCTACATTTTCCGTATATGAAAGTCATATGAAAAATGTTTTCTTCAGCTATTCAAGTATTGAAAACAAATTTGCATCCTTTCATAGCATAGGACATCTATATTAATGCTACACGTAACCTGTCATATTCTGAAGGATAGTGTAACTAACACGCCATGTTATGCTCCGAGTGTCTCACCGGACAAGTGATACAAGGCGTCATGCACATTCCATTCTAAACGTTCTCACATAACCCCGTGGGCCTCATATATCAGGTATTGACTTTAAAAGACTTAAATTAGCCAGCCATTAGAACATTTTGACTCAGGGTAGTGACTCTGTGAATAATGCCATATGTCTTTAGATATAGTAGATTGATCAAGCTTCGTACATCTTTCCAAAGTGATAACACAGGGTCGGACTCTTCAGCTGCTCCCTTTTCACCCTTACAATCAAAGTATTAATACACAACATCAGAACGCACACTGGATCTGCTGCAGCATGGCAAAAGAAATTACGTTTTAGCCGAGCTGTGGCCTTGCAGTCTGAATTGAGTGTGATGAGAGACAAAGAATGGGTGCCACAAAATACTACCAAGACAATTTATGAGATTAATAGAACAATCAGATCAATATTTCATTTGCAGTGTCCTCGCAGGTTGAACACAAAAACAAACATGCAGCACAACTAGTTTGATTCACAAATGCATGATTCTTATGAGCTGGTTCTTTAATAAAGACTAATATAATAAAGACTAAAGAAATATATATATTATACGTAATATACGTAATTTCTTTTGCCATGCTGCAGCAGATCCAGTGTGCGTTCTGATGCTGTGTATTAATACTTTGATTGTATATAATATATATATTGCATTATATAGTGCATTTCAAGGCATAATTAATAAAAAAACGTTTATAATACTGTGTATATGTGTATGTATGTATGTACAGGTGCTGGTCATATATGGGCTCTTATAACACCTGAGCAGTGCCACAGACTGATCGACTCCATGCCACGCCGCATTGCTGCAGTAATTCAGGCAAAAGGAGCCCGAACTAAGTGTTGAGTGCTGTACATGCTCGTACTTTTCATGTTCATACTTTACAGTTATATATATATATAAACATGCATTTACATTACTGAAAAAGTACTATATAGAGGTCTAGCCTTATTTTTTTAACCCTGCCATCTGGAAAGTAGTTGAAGGAATCGGAACCATAATGTTCATTAAGTTTCACAAACGTACGTCATATGTAGCCTAAACTAAATTAGGGTATTGTGCAATGCTCAATCTGTTTGCACCATCTTTGCAAATGTACGTTTTAACACTAGGAAGGATTAACAAATATCTAGATGCAGAATATCAAACAAAAATCAGTCCACACATACTCTAGCGGTCTGGCTGCCTGCAGTCAACATACTGTATAAAACAAGGCTATTGCTCAATTAATGTGTGATTTGAAAGGAGTTTCAAACTAAAGGAAAGCATGGAAACTGGAAAGTTCTGACTTTTCAACATCAAGGGCAATCATGCATAATTAGGGAAGTTTGGAAAAAGCCTCCATTATATTAAGAAAAGAAACCAGATTTTCGAACAGCAGTTGACGGTAGCTTTGTTCACCCTAGAGAGTTATCTGTTCTCGCATATCCATTCAAGCATGCCTTTTTCAGAGGGAGTAGCTCAGAAGTCTTGGCCGATGCTATCTACAATCCATCTGCCAATCATGTTCATGAAATGGCCATTCATTACTGTAGAAAGGATTTTCCCAAGGAAATGTCAAAGTATTCTTTGTGTCTCATATCTGATATTGCACACTCACATTCTTAAACAATTGCAACTCTGACACTGACGTCATGTAAATACCACTACACCGAATACACCGCCTCTGCCCAGATGTCTCAACAAACCGTGTAAAACACTGGCAAAAAAAAAATCATCATTTCACAGCTGTGTACAATGAAGAGATGATATATGTCTATTTTCAATGTAAGCTGGGTGTGATACATCTGCCATAAAGCATCTCTGAATAAAAAAAGAATCTGAAATATGAATGTATTCACAAATTCTCTAAAATAAAAAGAATGTTAACTCTCAAATGTGAAACTGACTTCACTAATAAACACTAATTGTGTACAGAAAAGTTTCAAGAAATCTTCCACTAGAATCAAACCATAATAAATTTAAACAGACAATAAAATAAAGTTGACTGTGTGTTTATGTATATTTGTTTTAACCATGCACATAAATACCCTCATTCTAATGTTGATGAATATGGATCATTTTAGATAATTGAGCATGCCTATAGCTAGAAATTAGCATAGAAATTAGCATAATACACCCCAAACCATCTCCATATAAGGACTTTTTGTTCAACCTCTCTTTGTACAGTTATTCGTCATATACAATGTATAGGATTATTGTGTTCAAAAAGCAAAATGGAACACAATGCAGGGGTCTTGAGATGCACTTTTAAAATTTTGAATTTAAATGTTAAATTTTAATTTCCCAATCATTTGTGCACTCCTAGTTCATGATGCTGAAAAAATAAAAAAAACTCATTCATGAAACACGAGCAGAACAATTTTTTGTGTAAATCGTTCGTAAAGCTGTTCTGACCTAAATTTTCGGATTCATGAAAATGTTCATATTTTGAAAATGTTAGTTGGTACGAAAGAAATTTATACCTGCTCCCGACCACGTGAAATGGTGCATAAAACATTCGAACATTCTGTGCTCTTTTAGGCAAACACTGCATTTTGATGCACTATGTACCATTAAAGTTTTTTTTTTTTTTTTTCTTAGCTGAGAGTTGAAAACTGTTCAACTTTGGGTAAAACACAGCACTCATCACTGTCACTTTTTACCCAGCCGTCCAATCACAGTGGAGGACAAATACTACAACAACTAAACAACAATGGAGAAGTTAATATTGCTGGTTACTGCATTTTTATATTCAGTAATATTGTTCAAAATGAGATACTAGTAACACATCATCATCACAGCAACTGTAGGGTCTCTGCCCAAAAAAAAATGCTGCGTCTCCAAAGTGCTCTCAAACACCACCAGCTGGCCGTTTTCAGAAACGCGTCTGCCATTTTTTTAGTTGGTTCAAAAATGCTTTGGCAGACACGCGTTAATTAAATATTTATTGTTAGGCATATGGCCATTTAGTCTCTTTAGCATTTATTAAATATACTGGAGCCAAACCGGAGAAGGGAGTCCAGAAGATTCCACAGCGTTCCTGGACACGTAATTTAAGTAGTTGTAATTCATAGTAGGGGTTTATGCTAATTGTGAATGAACATAAACACGCACCCTGTTTACAAACGATTGGAATTCATTAACATACACACATTTAACAATGTGAATTCAGAAGAGTTTTCTAGAAAGTCTGTTTTATTACTCAAAATTTACTCATATTTACGGATGTTTCATGAATGAGGTCCAGTGAGATCCACCAAAATGGTTTTAATGAATGATTAATTGTCATTAAAACAATTTCAACACAAATCTGTACAACACAAATACTTCACTTGCCGGAACTAGCTTGTGCCGCACATCACATTTGCGACACTGAGGACATTTTCCATAGGCCTACTTGAATAGGTATATTTATTTACCTATACAGTATACATAGAGAGACATATAGAAAGATATATAGAAAATGTAAATCTCTAGTCTGAAGTAATAATAAATCGCAATAGTCGACCAACAACAGAGACCTCAACCAGTTTCTGCCTAATTTCTACACAACACTTAAGATAAACAACCAAAAGAGAAGGGCCTCCTAAAGTAAGCAATATACTTTCATCATGAGATGTAAACCAGATCTAACAATCCATGCATACATCCATGTTTTTTTTGTTTTTTTTTACAGAAGTAGAAATCAAACTTGTTGCTTAGAGTGAACTCTAGAGCTAAAATCCCTCCTTGCCATGACATAATTCAAAATGACAACAGCAGTCTGGCGAAATAAGTTTATTTTCATATCAAAGCTTTGTCAGAATCAGCCAATGGATGTTTCTGAGACACTTTGATGGCCACTTGAATGACATGGGAGGCTGTTCAGTCTAAACACACCCCTAAAAGTATGGCTAAATCTATCAGACGGGCTGTAAAACTGCCTGTCACCACGGCAATATAATCAAGGATGGGGCCACTGTACCCTTGCCAATGTCCCTGGCTGGAGAAAAAAATAAATAAATAAAAGATGACAACCGCTTGAAGTTTCTTGTCTGATCCATTATATGCACAAGTTGTCAAAAAACAAGTATTATGAAAGCAATACACTCTGTCTTGTATTGAAACAAAACTAAAAATGAAAAAGTCAGAAGAAACTAGTGGTCGACCAATATTGATTTTTTTTTGCTGATGCCTTAGAGAGCAGGGTAGCTGATATTTAATCTCACACTAATTTAAAGATAGTAAAAACACATGAATAATAATTGCAGAAATTATATACTGTAATTTATATGCATTTGACTTAATATTTGCTAAATTAGAAATGAACCACTTGAAAATGAATTACATGAAAGAAACTGAACTAGAGACATACTTTAGATGACAACTTTTTGATTCTGTAATCCTATTATAGTATGTTTCAAAAATAAATTTAATGTAATTGTTGCTAACTGGATAAAGCCCAGCATAGTTTAAAAAAAATCAAGGATTTAAGGTTTGTTGATCGTACATCTCCAACGAAGCTCAACTCCTTTGTCCACATTCATTTTTGGAGAGTTACCATCATGGTGACAAGTGAAGGCAGTCTCATTTAAGAAAAATAACCGTTAGATTGCAAAGTAAGAAAGAAATCACAGTATTTTACACCTCACAATGAATATCAGTCATCAGTCTTTTCTTAAATAAGACATCCTTGATGACGTATGCAGCCTTCAAATGCGACCTCCGGAGGACGCAGCCTCCGAAATGAGACGCAGCTCCTGTCACCAAAGGAGTGTGTTTTTGGTTGTGAGGGAAAGATTACCTTTTTCAGCTTCCCAAAGAACCCAGCGTTAAAGGAACAGTGGATGAAGTTTGTTTTTTTGCACACGTATGTTTGTTTGTTGCCGGAATTTCGGTGATGAATGCTTTGTAAACAAGTCCCAGTTCGGAACTGGATTTGCAGATTGCGGGTGGTGAGTAAAACTGCATCAGATGTCTGTGTTTTGTTGGCAATCGGTGCGCAAGTGCATATAATGTAAACAACACAAACGTTTTTGTTCCTTTTTTTTATATAATGATGTTGCAGCTTGCAGACGATCTCTACGCAAAAGCTCTGATTTTTCGGTACAGCGTATCTATCTTTTATAAATATGATAAAACTAAAGACTTTTCGGAGATATGAAGGATGCAATACTACTCTATAAGTACTCAGTATGAACATTAAATTGGCAGAAACTGTGTGTGATACCCCCCCTTTAACTTAAAAAATTCTCATTCAACTTTGAGTTATGACAACTTATGAAGTAAATAACTCATGATTTGCAAGCTAATTAGCTAATAAAAAAGCTAATTAACTAAATCTTATGTTAATTGCTATGAAAATGTATGAGTTAGCTTACTCAGTACTTAGTTAGTTAGGAGCAATTAACATGCATGTGTACAAAAACTCAAAACTTGATAGTTCTGCTTACTTAAAATTTGGAACATCATAACTAAAAAAAAAAAAAAAAATTGATGTAACTGATTACCTCAAATTTTTTGTGTTAGCCCAACTTATTCAGGTTTACAGTGTAATAAAGTATTAAAAAGAACAGTTAAAAGGACATGGTAAACTAGCCAGGACAGAAAATGTGAGCGCTGTCAAAATAAAAGTCTTGCGTCTGACACATCGGCCAAACAGAGAAACTAATCGGCTGATGCCGATAATTTAAAAATGTCAACTATCAGCCCATGGCGATATATCAGTCGACCACTAAAAGAAACCACAATTCCTTTCAAAAAGTACTGAGTATCATGGTTTATGTCCTGAAGTAAATGTCTGTGGAAATTGAGAATGCATAAACAGGTATTGCATTGAAAGCCCATTAACGATTTAATGAGTTCATCTTTCCATCGACTATGGAATTGCACATGTACCTCGGTGTGATGCTGAAACTCCTGCATACATTTCCCTCAAATCACATTTTGCCCCCATCCCCATATTTTTTAAAAAACAAAGCCTTGCTTGATGTAAAAATCTCTTTCTCTGATTGAACAAAAGAAGCGTCTCCTATAGGGTTTCAGAACAGATCTCAAATTTACATTTGCCAAAACAAAGCAATATAAACTTGAATATAATTTTTTTTTTTAAATTCTAAGACTAAATGATCAGAGCTATACCATCCACATTCATTTTATAACTTTATACTCTTATTATGTCAATCATCTCATTTGCTTCCTCCTAAAAAAAAAATAAGTTCAATTAAAAAAAGTTTGCCAAGTGTGCAAAAGCACAGCAAAATGCACATTGAAGGAGTGGTAATACAAGAGACATTATAAACAAATAAAAAGATAATATAAACATCCCAGACAAAGTGGATCAGTTGTGTTTCTGTGATTACTGTATATATTGGCAATATTTGCCAGAAATCTGTGCACTTACAATTGAAATAGACGTACCAGCATGTACTAAGGATCAAATGTGCTTAACAGTCTAGCAGGTGAAGCTGACAGCTGCATGTCAAACCTCAGGAGACGCTAATATGTGACGGATATAGTGAGAATGACCGAGAATATGTGCACCTTGCTGAGCATTTTGTTTCTACAAGATGTCACGACAACTCTCAGTTACATTTGATTCATTGGAGATACAATCCAAACTACTTGGTCTCTGGTTCCTCATTGCTGTCTAACAATGCAGCTTTGCACACTGCTAATGGAAGGATCTAGCTGTTCTCTACAGGGACGGGTAAAAAGAATGTGAGAACTGGCTACTATGCAATTTAGGAGTATGATTTTTAAAGTGCCCCATTATGCTTTTTCAAAATTATCTTTCACGCAATGTGTAATATAGCAGTTTGTGAATGTAAAAGATCTGCAAAGATTAAAGTGCATGACAAATAAAGTAATCCTCTCCTAAAAGAAAGAATCAATTCCGAACTGCTGAAACGAGTCATCAGCAATTCCAGTCTCACTTCTGAATATATCTACATAGGATTGTAACAAATTTACTTAATGCCAGCCTATTGTCTTCTTTGGCAGCCTACTTTGATCCAGCTAGCTGAGGAAAAAAAAAAAACCACACATGACGCTGTTTTCTGCAATTGCAAATCAGGATAAGAACTGTTCAAAAGTTTTCACCTGCAGGCTTTTAATGAATCATAATTCCTTCTGGAGCATTAGCGAATGTTTGAACCTTACGAGTCCCTCAGTTGTCCTCATTAGGGCTTTTCACACTTGAAATAATTAATCCTGGGTCATTCTAAACCCCGGGTAAACGGAATCCTGGTTTATCTTGCTTCGTGTTTCGCACTGCTCATAATTTACCTGGGGTTAACAATTCATCCTGGGTATTCATAAGCTGACGTTTCACAATGTACATTCCTTGGATAAACGCAGCACATTATTTTTACATAGCTCTTGCATTGCACATCCTTATATTGACCCTTCACCGGGAGTTTGATTGACAGGCGATCTAACCAATCATAACGGCGAATCCACCGATTTGTCCGACAAAGAAGTCAGCTGAGTTAGTAGATTAACGTTGATGGACCTGAACTTGAAAAATGGTAATGTTCATTCATGTTTATTTGATGCTATAAATTAACTAGTAGGAAGAGATTCACGAGCCGCTTGAGCTGAGGCACTACAGCAATCTGTCACGACACATGTGCCACGAAACTGTATTTATTGTTTACATTTCTTTAAAAGTTACAAGATTTGAGACCGTTTCATATCAAAAGTAACCTGCAAAAGTCTTGTCTGCCGACGCGTTGTCAGTGTCCTCTTTGCTCAGCCACGTATTTTTCACTGAACATGAGAGCGACATCGGACATAGCAACAGTAACTAAAGGGGACGGGTCTTTGCGAACGGTCAATTGCCGACTGTACTATTGAGTTTATACTGAATGGACATTACGGATCATAAAGGTAAGAATGAAACGTGTATTCTTCACTCAAATTGTCGCGTTTTCTGTCAGCATTTGACATTTTTCCTCTCAAACGCTGAATTAATTGTTTATACACAATGTGCAGTGTTTCCATGACTGTCCAAAGCACGCAAATGAGTACGCTATTGGTTGTTTGTTGCTAAGCGTCTAGCTGTAACACTCTAACACTGCATCATTTTACACTGCATAAGTTTGGCACCACAATGCAGGGTTAAAAAAAAAGAAAAAATTAATTCACAAAAGCAGGGTTCCATAACCCCCGGGTAAATAGCGGTGCTAACCCCGCTTCTAAATTACAAGTGTAAAACGTTCCTTTACCCGGGGTTAAAAGCGATGTTTAGAACGAAGACAACCCGGGGTTAAGCGCAGTGTGAAAAGCCCTATTGTGAAACAATGGATCTCAAAAATCATACAGTCACTGTTGGAAATGGTTCAAATATGCAAAAGATGCTGGAAAACCAAAGAATTTGTGGGACCTGAAGGATTTTTCTGAAGAATATTGGGCAGTTTAACTGTTCAGGACAAACAAGGGACTCATGAACAACTATTGCAAAACAAAAAACATTCGTGGATCATCCAGGCAACCACACACAGTATTAAGAATCAAGTGTATGTGAACTTTTGAATGGGGCCATTTTAATAAATTGAACTTTTTTGTCTTGTGGACTATATGTAAACCTCTTTTATTTAAAATATCTTAATTATTTAGGACAGTACTAAATAAAAATAAATAAATTAATTTAAAAAACATGCATTTTGTATGATCACTTATTTTGTTAAAATAATTCTACAAGGTGTATGTAACCTTT
This sequence comes from Elopichthys bambusa, assembly GCA_037101425.1. Taxonomy (NCBI): domain Eukaryota; kingdom Metazoa; phylum Chordata; class Actinopteri; order Cypriniformes; family Xenocyprididae; genus Elopichthys; species Elopichthys bambusa. The sequence continues at coordinate 10,429,746 of CM074443.1, forward strand.
TGACCACAACTGTGTATACACCATATGCTGTATAATACAACTAGTAAAGCTAGCAACATCTGTGAATAATTCTGGCTTTTTACTGTTAGCTACTCAGTTTGAGTGTTTACTAAAACAGGCTATTGTTCACTAATGAGATTCAATTCAACTGTTTTAGTGGTTTTGCATCAGTTCATAATTATAGATCACTCTCTGTGATGCATAAAGCGCCACCCCATGCCCTCCAGGGGCCAAAGAAACACAATCTCTCTGTCTTTCTCTGTACAAGTCAGTTGTGTATTTTCAGTCGAATCATGGTTAGATGATTACAAACTGGACAGTCTTAATTATAGCATATTAAATTGCCCATCTGCATAAAGGGATTTATATACACATGAATATGTATACAGCTTGTTGCCAATGCGCTCCTGACAGAGCAAAATTGGTTTCCAAGCTACAGCAAGTCTATGCAAATGGGTTTGTTTATTTTCATGTAACACAGTAAGAGAATGTAAGAGAAAAGAGTGTTTGCTTTTTAGAAGTACTGACAGCACAAACCCAGACTCCACTACAGCCGTGACCCTGCAGGTAAATCAAATATTAATAGCATGGAATGGAAATCTCCTTGCGTTCAAGGTGATAAACTGAAGCGGTTTACCTTTTCACCTGCAATGCCCTGCCCTCCTGTCAGTCCAGGTTCACATGTTCACCAGAAGAAAACTAAACTAGATACACTTTTCCAAAAATACATTTTCCAGTGCTTGTAAGGCAGTAAAAGAATAGTGTTAAAGTTTAAGGTAAGCTTATATTTTAGGCTTTGGATCTGCACAAATTCATAAAAGTGGGATTCAGAGTGATTCAAGCTTGAAATGCCAAGTTCATGTTTTTCAGAGTCTGCAGTAAAATGGAAGAGAATTCTGGGCTTTTGAAACAAATTTAATTGTTTTTAACTTGACATGACATCTAGGAAAAACTGAAAAAAAAAAGAAAAATGACTGCCATATGACAATAAGAGACCTATTTTGCAGCGATGATGTTTTGAAATGACAGTTCTGCAGTAGCAGTTTGTGGAAGCCATGGAATAAAAGAATAAAAAAAAGTTAATTTCAAGTTTCTCTCTCACAATTCTGACTTTTTTTTCCCCCTCGCAAATTCGAGTTTCTCTCTCAATTCTTAGAAGGAAAAACAGAATTGTGAGATATACTCATTATTCTGTCTTTTTTCCCCTCAGAATTGCACGTATATCCCGTAATTCTGACTTTTTTCCCTCAGAATTGTAAAAAATAAACTCACAATTGCGAATTATAAAGTCCGAACTGGGAGATATAACCACGCAAATGCAAGAAAAAAAGTCAGAATTGTGAGATAAAAATGTTATATGTTTAAAAGTTATCTATGTAAAATGTTATAGGTTTAAATATTATTTCATGCTGTAACTGCTATGAACTGCATATGTAAATATTATGTAGACTTATTGTTTATATTAAATTCATGCTTTAATAGTAGACTAATCATTGCAGGTTTCATCAGTCCAGTCTGTGACTTGGTACATAAACATCTGCGTTTAGCTTCAAAGGGCATCTTCAATGACGGTATTCTAAAAAAATTAAGACTATATTTTTTGCATTCCAATTCTGACATCCAAAGGCACTACAAAACATTTTTCTTGTATTCTGTGGATTTTGCCCAATTTCCTCCGCTTTTTACCGCTATTTTTCTATGCATTATTCGCACGCAGCTGCAAGTGACGCTTTGTTTTGTGTTTTAGGATTGAAAGAAATATCTGTAAACCTAATGGAACTGGTATTTTTCTGCCAGGACGTTGCCCGATTTTTCTTACAGTGAACAAATTCTAAAGTCACATTTTATGGCAGAATAAAATGTACATAATGTTTTTGAATTATCTTAATTTGAGGACTGGATTTATTCATTATATATAACCAGTGTTATTAATTTAATTAAATTAATCAAGTGGCAGCCTGAATATAAAATACATAAAATACAGAGGGTACATCCAAGTCTGAAATGATCTAAAAAACATTAAACCGTTCAAGCTGATTAAGGGCGGAGAATAAAGAGAGTAATTTCAATACAGTCTTGCCTTGCAAGCACTATTGAACCCAAAAAACAATGTGTACTGAACAAAAAGCCATATAAGTTTAAGACCTCTATATTCTGACAGCCTAAAACAACTAAATGTCTTCAGTAGGGTTGGAAATCGTGAGAAATTTTCCGGTTCTGATTCCGGTTTTGCCTAACGATTCCGGTTCCATTAAAATAATTAAACAACTAATAAAAAAAAATAGTAGTAAGGGAAAAATGCACAATACTCAACTCAAACAGTCCTTTTTGTGTTTATTATTCTTGTAAAATGAATTTAACAGACTGTTAATCTCAATAAATTCACTAACACTTTACAATAAGGTTCATTAGTTAACATAAGTTAACTGCATTAACATGAACTAATAATGAACTGCATTTCTACAGCATTTATTAATCTTTGTTAATGTTCATTTCAACATTTACTAATACATTATTAAAATCAAGAGTTGTATTTGTTAACATTAGTTAATGCACTGTGAACTAACCTGAACAAACTATGAACGGCTGTATTTTTATTAACTAACATTAACAAAGATTAACAAATACGAGCAGCTGTATTTTTCTTTATTAACTAACATTAACAAAGATTAACAAATACATTAACAAATGTATTACTCATGGTTAGTTCATAAATTAACCTTATTGTAAAGTGTTTCCACAAATTAGATAAGATGCATGAACACACATGTAAAATTCAAACAGGTGAAACAGAATTTTTTTTTTTTAAGTTGGATTCATAAAGACTTGTTTCTAAAAGAATGATTCGGTGATTGACACATTTTTAACAGTAAATTTGTTGCCAACTAGTGGCATAACAATGCAATCGATACAGTCGTTATTTGAAGTCCAGTTACTTTCAGAAGGTAATTTATTATACATAAACATCAGCATTTCTATCTGAATAATAAACTTTTGTACACTTCTGTTATAATTGGAATAGGCCTATTTGTCACACAGAAATAATGATACTGTGCGTTTGAAAAGATTGTTTATGAAGCTGTTATATCTACACATGACAACTCTCTTTAGATCAACGGCAGCGCGAACGCAGATTTAATATACACGGGTGAATCGTTGTCATTTAGGAAATAGATCATGTGGGTGATGAAATCGAGAACGCAATCTTTTAAAGATTAATCGTGCAGCTTTGGGCACCTCTCTCTCTCTGTCTCTGCATTGAAATCTGACATATGTGAGTAGCGCGAGGGCTTTTCAGTGCATTCATGATGTGAGATGTCTCTATTAAAGGATACACTCCCCACACTTCGCCCACCCATCACACCAGAACCATTTTCGGAACCGAAACTTAAAAATCTTGCACGGTTCCTGTTCTTTTCAAAAAACACTACCGGTTCTGGATGAGAACCGGTTCTCGGGTCCTTCAGTCACAATCTGTTAAACTTCATACAAAATTGTTTATCCCATCTCCAGTAGCTACAGCAGTTCCAGTCAACAATTCCCTTAAAATCAAAGCCTTTTCTCCCACAAAAAGTAACTCTGCGATTAAAAGTCCAGAAGTGAACAGCTCAGTCTGATACAAGCATGTGAAGTCATAAATCTGCAGACTTCATCCCCTGTGGTCTGTCACTGTCTAATCCCACACTGACTGATGGAAGAGATCCCATCGCCATAATCTGATTTCAAGTCTCTCCAGACAACCCATGATAAAATAAACCTTTCTAGCAGATTATATGCATCTGGTCAAGATCCACTGGCAGACAAAAAAAAAAACTAACCAAAAAAAAAAAAAAACACTGCATCCTCAAACAGAATGGAATGCATTCTGAAGTGTGCTATTGGACCTCTATGTGAAGAACCACTTCAGACCAGCGACAGAAACTGTAATTGGAAGCCATTTACTAGTCGTAAAATGCTATTCAATGTCTTTTAGACTAGCTATCCTTTCTTTAAGCATTTATAAAATCGTTTGTGCGGATAAACATTCACCTTACCAAAAACACCATCCAGATCAAGAGCAGCTATACCCCTGTCAACTTGAGGAAAGACAACCGACTTCATTTACAGAAGAAAACACCAAATACTCTGGCCATATTTGACATATACAGGTCTCTAAGTGATCTATAAGTTCTTGATTTTTTAAATTGTTGCTTAAAATGTACAAGTCTGAAATGGAGCAGATTTGTATAAGCGTCATTAGGTAAAGATGTCCATCATAATTGAGGTTCATGAGCTAATTTTCTCCAGAGTTTTCTTAAAATTTACAACAGCAATAAAATTCTGTAGTATGCGTCCCTGCTGCTGTGGAGTTATTAGAAGGTTTTAAAACCTGCTTAAATTTATGTGACTTGTGAATCTCTCAATAGACACTTTAGCTTGGTTTTAAAATGGTGAACTGACTTGCTATATCATGTCTACCTTCTACTACTTAAATTAGGGTGACCAGATGTCCCGTTTTCCTGTATTTCAGCTCTATTTTTAGTGTCCCGACTTATTATGAAAAAAATCATGTTTTGTTCCCTGTGTCTTCTTTCCTAATTTCTTTTTGCTATAGGTGATCATAAAAGCAAGTAGTAGTCTTCTGTCATGCAAGAATAGCCTAATCAAGCCAACCGTGTCATAGTAGGCTATATTTTGGAGAACAAAATTAACATCCAATCACAATTCGTTATCGATTAACTTGCAGTTAGTGAAGGGAGAGAAAATCAAGTTAGACGTAAAGATGTCTCCAATCAAAGCGTGTACATTTGACAAGGATCTTCAAAAAGAGTTTATCAAGTTATGTGCAGTAAGTTGTGAAAAAAAAAAAAAAAAAACTCAATGTGGTTTTGCGCGCTGAATGATACACACCACTTAGCGCTCTCTCAGACAGTGCGCAGTCCTGAATTCAGTTCCCTTTGCACCTGAATGGTCAAATACAGACACAGTTGTCAAAATGCCCATCATGGAGTATCTCGCATAAATGCAGTCGGTAAGGTACACATAAACAAACATTGATAAATCCCATCCCTATTCTTCAATGAGAAATCTGGTCACCATAACTTAAATAAATACTCATCTCTGGCACCTATAGCATCTGGCGACCAGTGTTCGAATCCCGACTCTAGGTCCTTTGCCAATCTCATTCCCCTCTCTCCACCCTATACTTTCCTGTCAACCTCTAACCTCAAAAAAGGCCAATAAATAAATAAATAAATATATACACTTATAAATGACTGATTTGGTACACTGTAAACTGGCAATTATATAATTCCACTCACCTGACAGTTGACTTCAGTAGAGTATGTTACCTAACCCTAGCTAACAAAACAATAGTCTACCGCATACAAGCCATTTTACACTATACCATTCAAAAGTTTAGGGTCGGGTTTTTTTTCTTGCAATCTTACCAACCTCAACACTTTTTGAAGAAAGCACAACTGAAATTAGGATATAGTCACCCTTTTTCTCATCTGCTAAGTCTTTTCTTCCCTATTGTGACATGTATATCGGAGTCAAACAGCTTCTCAAAAAAAAAAAAAAAAAAGTAGGGCGGGACTTTTGTCCATCGGTAATTGATTGCATGGTTGTGGTTTGTTATTGCTGGGATCTCATGTGAGTGACCGGTCATCCCACCCTCATATGGAAATATGCATGGATAAATTATTTACAATAAATACTACAATATTCGATAAAACACAAACAAGAATTGTCCATTTGTGACCCTGGACCACAAAACCAAAACCATCCTTAGCAATGCATATCCACTCACAAAAATAAATTTGATAAATTTACAGTAGGAAATTTACAAAATATCTTCATGGAATATGATCTTTACTTAAAGGGTAAGTTCACCCAAAAATGAAAATAATGTCATTTATTACTCACCCTCATGTCGTTCTACACCCGTAAGACCTTTCATCTTCGGAACACAAATGAAGATATTGTTGATGAAATCCGATGGCTCAGTAAGGCCTCTATTGAGAGCAAAGCCATTCGAACTGTCAAGGTCCATAAAGGTACTAAAAACATATTTGAAACAGTTTGTGTGAGTTCAGTGGTTCTATCTTAATATTATAAAGCGATAAGAATACTTTTTGTGCGCCAAAATAAACAAATAACGACTTTTCAACAATATCTATATGGGCCGATTTCAAAACACTGCTTTATGAAGCTTCTGAGCTTTATGAATCTTTTGTTTCAAATTAATTATTTGGATCTTCTATCAAACGGCTAAACTGCTGAAATCATGTGACTTTGGCGCTCCAATTCACTGATTCGATTCGTAAAGCTCCTAAAACAGCGTTTTAGGAGCTGACGTTAGCCGTTACGTTTTCTCCAATGTTAAAAAAAAAAAAAGTTAGACCTTTGCATCTCCCAATAATAAGACCATCTCTGGTTTAGCTCCAACCCTAATCAAACACACCGGAACAAGCTAATCAATGTCTTCATGATTGCTAAGCTGTGTCCAAAATCGCCCCCTATACGCTTAAATAGGGCACTATTTAAGAGCCCTTTAAACAGCCATGGTGTCCGAAACCATAGTGGACGTAATCAAGTGCACACATTCAATCCACAATGCACCGAAATGACAAGTGTACAACTGATGTACGCTCAACGGCTAGAGAATACCCATAATGCACTATGAATTAGTGAATTCAAATCATCAAAACTCTGCTTTATGAAGCTTCTGAGCTTTATGAATCTTTTGTTTCAAATTAATTATTTGGATCTTCTATCAAACGGCTGAACTGCTGAAATCACGTGACTTTAGCGCTCCGATTCACTGATTCGATTTGTAAAGCTCCTAAAACAGCGTTTTGAAATCGGCCCATATAGATATTGTTGAAAAGTCATTATTTTATTTATTTGACGCACAAAAAGTATTCTTGCCACTTTATAATATTAAGATAGAACCACTGAACTCACATGAACTGTTTCAAATATGTTTTTAGTACCTTTATGGATCTTGACAGTTTGAATGGCTTTGCTCTCAATAGAGGCCTTACTGAGCCATTGGATTTCATCAACAATATCTTAAATTGATGAATCTTAAATTGATAAAAGATGAACGAAGGTCTTACGGGTTTGGAACGACATGAGGGTGAGTAATTAATCACAGAATTTTCATTTTTGGGTGAACTAACCCATTAATATCCTAATGATTTTTGGCATAAAAGAAAAATTGATCATTTTAACCCATACAGTGTATTGTTGGCTGTTGCTGAAAATATACCCGTGCGACTTATGACTGGTTTTGTGAACCAGGGTCACATTTTGATTTCATGGTGACTTTAAGATTTTTTTCTCCACTTTTTTTTCCCAGTTGTTGCAGTGCAATCTGGGATTGCCATATGCGAAGGATATTGGTCAAAATATGACAATTTTAAAGGCAGCACTGATGTGAATGTCATGCCTTAAAATATTGTCTAGACATGTATGTAGCTCACTAGGTTTTGAAAGTGTTTTGTAGTAAAATCACACCAATACTTCTAGTCACCATTAGAGTGGCTAGTGACAATACCTCTACCATTTTCAGAGATGCTATTTTCAAGAGGTTATGTCTAATCCTACAGGGTGATGCAGCTCATTTGTTTTGCATTACCAAAGTGTTTTCATGAGAGATATTCATAACATCTGCAGAGAAACATCAGGCTACATTTACCACCTGTCACAGAGTACAGTGAAATTCACAGGAACGCTTTGGCCATTTCTGCATCTATCCTCCTAAAATGAGTTTATGATACCCTGCATATTATGGTAAAAGTATAACAGTACGGTTTGCATATTATGGTCCGTTTTATTGCCCAATGAAAACATTGGAAAGAAACTAATGACAGACTAATGAGTTCTGAAGCACACAGAGATAATACAAATCTATTAGTATGGCATCCATCTTACAGCAAGGAAACAATCGAAAGCCTCTGTTAATATACACCACAGCGATGCCATACCTTCTCTCCTGGTGTAACAGCAAGTCTGTTTTTTCCTGCATCCCCCTGGAGAAGACATGGCAGATGGGCATGTTGGTGGACAATCCCGTATCGACACATTAAGCAGTGGATTTTGAGGTCTATAGAGTTCGGCACTATTACAGCTGTCTGGGGCTCTTTGTAACAAACTGGCCAGCAGCTGCAGAGCTGGATAATATTACTTGATAATTGGGAGGCTACAAGCTCAAGACCCACAGTAACCTTGTTTGACGTGCATGAGAACATTAGAGTCAAGGTTAATAGAGTAAAACTACTGCAAGTCTGTGGTCCATGTGGTACTAGCAAGGATATTCTGAGGATGCAATGGTTTTGGAATATTGAATTAAATTATAAATGAGTAGGGACCAATTAAAAAAAAAAAAAAAAAAAAAAAAAATTCAATCAATAAATAAAGAAATAAACATGGATGTCAATGGAGAAGATGCTTCACTATGCTGAATGAACCGCTTTGGTGAAAAAAAAAAGCTTCTCATTTAAAGGGTTAGTTCACCCAAAAATGAAATTTCTGTCATTTATTACTCACCCTCATGTTGTTCCACACCCGTAAGACCTTCATTCATCTTCAGAACACAAATTAAGATATTTTTCATAAAATCTGATGGCTCAGTGAGGCCTCTATTGACAGGAGCGTGTATCAAACTGCCAAAGTCACGTGATTTCAGTAAACAAAGCTTCGTTACGTCATAAACATTTTGAAATTTGATACGTGCTCTGAACCACTGATTCGAAACAAAAGATTTGTAAAGCTTCGAAGCTTCATGAAGCAGTGTTTTGAAATCGTCCATCACTAGATATTGCTGAATAAAGTCTTTTTTTTTTTTTTTTTTTTTTTTTTGGTGCACAAAAAGTATTCTCGTCACTTTATAATATTAAGGTTGAACCACTGTAGTCACATGAACTGTTTTAAATACATCTTTAGTAGCTTTCTGGGCATTGAAAGTGTTAATTATCTTGCTGTCAATGCAGGTCACACTGAGCCATCGGATTTTATCAAAAATATCTTAATTTGTGTTCGAAGATGAAGGAAGGTCTTACAGGTGTGGAACGACATGAGAGTGAGTAATTAATGACAGAATTTTCATTTTTGGGTGAACTAACCCTTTAATGAATCGACAGCCTGTCTGCTAATCTACAAACATGTTTTACGCTAAACAATACTTTTGTTGGTAACTACATGTAGATTTTACTATGCAACAGGTAGGACTCATTTACGGCATTACCACCAGCAAATGTGTATCAATAGGTGATGAATGAAGGTAAACAAAATATAAAGATTTTTATAAATGTATTCTTTCTATGGCCTCCAGATTTCAACAATTAAATTACAATTGCATTTTTGACTAGTATCACTGCTATGTATGCCCTATAAATGTAAAATCTGTAGAATCTGCAGCTAATAGAGCAATTCACACTTTTTTTTTACCACTCAGTAAAGCACATTCCACAAACACTGCAGTCATACTGTAGGTTTACTAGCGACATAACTCAAAATATAGAACATTTATTCACAAGATGAACGTGCTAATCCACAATAAACTGATTGCAAAGTAAATTTTACCTGACTGTCATAAAATGTCATGATTGTCATGAATGCTGGCCACTGACGTTAGCAGTTACGTTTTCTCCAATGTTAAAAAAAAAGTTTGACCTTCGCATCTCCCAATAATAAGACCATCTCTGGTTTAGCTCCAACCCTAATCAAACACACCTGAACAAGCTAATCAATGTCTTCATGATTGCTAAGCTGTGTCCAAAATCGCCCCCTATACGCTTAAATAATTTTTGAATTTGAATTCTGAATTTGAAAGTGACATGCGGCCAAGTATGGTGACCCATACTAGGAATTTGTGTTCTGCATTTAACCCATCCAAGTGCACACACACAGCAGTGAACACACACCGTGAACACACACCCGGAGCAGTGGGCAGCCATTGCTGAGGCGCCCGGGGAGCAGCTGGGGGTACTTGCTCAAGGGTCTCACCTCAGTTGTGGTATTGAGGGTGGAGAGAGTGCTGGACATTCACTTCCCTCACTGACAATCCCTGTCGGACCTGAGACTCGAACCTATGACCTTTGGGTTACAAGTCCGACTCTCTATCCATTAGGCCACGACCACTTAAATAAGGCACTATTTAAGGGCCCTTTAAACAGTCCTTAAACCATGTCCAAAACCATAGTGAACGTAATCAAGTGCACTCATTCAATCCACAATGCACCGAAATAACAAGTGTACAACTGATGTACACTCAACAACTAGAGAACACCCATAATGCACTATGAATTTCACGCTGAAGGAATTTCCAAGTTGGAGCCTGCAGCTGAATCATCCATCCATTCATTTTCCAAACCGCTAGTCCAATGTGGTTACAGCATAATATCATACAAGTATAAATTCAGATTTAATTGATTATTTAATTGTTTAATTATGGTTTATACATAGTTTCTATGACAAAGTTCAAGATGAAAAATTTATCTCATTACTGGAGCTGCCAGTTTGCGAAGTTTCAAATAATTATCAAACAGTAAGCACAAACTATGGAAAAGCGGAAGCCCTTCCACTCGTTTTCATTCACTCCCTAGTAAACTATACTAGTGGACTAATGTAGGAAATAGTGAATGAGGGTATGGGGCAATTTCGGACCCAGCACCAGGACTGAAGTTGCCCATTCCTGATCTAGATGTTGTGTTTATTCCATTTACTTTATAATGTGTTTTATAAAGTTTTGAAAAAAGTTTTTTTCTTTTTTACAGTGGAAGTTTTTCATTGAAAGTTGCAGTACACACCAAGAAATAAACTGGTAGAGGGGAAAAAAAAACAAAAAAAAAAACACAAACTTCCTATTTTGTTATTAAGCCATGGGGTCTATCAATCAAACTAGACTCATGCTGTCAATTTCATCTAAAAATAACCTTTAAACGCCCTATATTTTAATCCGTTTACAAAGAACAATATTGAGTAAGCTTTAATGAATTGCAAGGCCATTAAAACAACTACTCCAGTTCATAAATAATTCAGGCATGCCTGAATTCAGATTTGCTGCCCAAAAATCACTCACGTCATTTTGGTTATAGTTGAATATTGGATTACAGAAGGAGAGAGCTCTTAGGGAGGCAATGTGGTTAGAAAAGTACATCTCCATAACAACAAAACCAGCCCAGGTAATTGCATTTTGGACGTGTTGTGCATTGGCTAGTATTAAGGATCTAGAAATGCTGGTTTGCTCTGAACAGAACTCATGCGATTAATCCCACTTCACTCAATCCATGAAACACGATTGCGACTGGCAATTTTCATCGCTGGGTACAAACTCTTTTGAGAGACCCGTTCGAAGTGATCCACAAAAAGGGTTCTTGTGTAGGTCACTGCAATTAACCTTTGGGTGACATTCGGTGAGCTTAATAGCTCAGAACGCTGTAATCGCCGAACGCTTTAATATCTGTATGCTGCTTTGCAAATTGGCTCTTTCTGTTTCAAACAGATTTAATACACATCACAAATACTTCTATTAAACACCTGGTTATCATGACCATATTTTGTAAGTGCAGTTAAATGGCTGTTGGTTCGTAGCATTACAACATAATACACTAATTGGCTAGTTTATACATCTAATGTTTAATTGAACCGGATTTCAAATAATATACTTAGGTTAAAATATATAAACAATTGGTTTGAGTGTACATTATGCTTGCAAATTCAAGATAAGCATTAAATAAATAAATTATATATATATAAATTATATATATATTGTGTATATATATATATATATATATATATATATATATATATACACACAAATATGAGACAATTCAAGAGGAGTAAAATGCTTAGTAGTCAATTAAAAAAAAAGGCAAAATACAGGCACTGGAATGATATTTTTGTAGACACCAAGCAATTCAATAGTGAAAAATACTATCAGGCAATTCAAAGACAGACACTTTAGTAAGTAAATAAGTTCTGCATGCAGTCTATAAATATAAGATTTTATTTTCTCCCTTTTCCAATCACTGTGCTGCAGTAAATCTGGCCTGTGCTCTAATACATATGCATGCCTCCCATCCTCCCTGCCTCCATAACTTTGCATTTCTTTTCTACAAAAAACTTCACTAAGAATGGTGTGTCGCTGACAAATTACATCGCCAACACAAAGCTTGAAATGTCCGTTTGATACCAGCTTGTTAGTCTATGATATTCAAATGTTTCTCTTTGAGGAAGCAATAAGAGAACAGAGTAAGCGGGAGGCGCCGAAAATACCATCAGTCGTGGAATGCATGTGCTTCGTTTATCTGTAGTGCATTTTCAGTTTCCAGCATCTATGAATTCCCACTTATCAAAAATGCAGGCCTGATTCTTCTCCTAATGCTGGAGATGAGCCTTTTGGCTTAAACAACCTCTGAAACATGGGGCTTAGATTCTCATGAGCTTTTGTATTATGAGTTTAATGTAAATGTGGCAAATACACACAATAGGCTTATGTAACCACAACGATCATTTACATAAAGACGCCATGTAATAAAAATCAAAGTTTTGTGGCTTTTAGTTTGTTTATTAGGCCAACAATATGCCACCACACTACTACAAGATAAAACAACCAGTTTATGTGATTTGTATTCATAAATTAAATAAATTAAATATGTTTGGTCCATTCCCTAGTTCCATTAAGATTTATACAAAATGTTTTATTAAGCTCTAGTTTTTTTTTTTTACACATTTAAAATTCTTAATATGAATAATATGTAAGGATTATTCAGCTTAATCTGATGGAATTTTACTATGCAATTGAAATTAAAAAAAACTCTTGTCTAGTGAAAAAATTGCTAAGTGTAGCTTTAGCAATAGAAAATGGTACACTGCTGTGATGTAAACAAAAGCTTGTTAAAAGGAGCTTGGACAGAAATTATTTAATAATCTGTTCACAAAACTAAACACCCACTTAATGAGTGCCATGAGTGCAAACTTTCATGGAACCATCTTTTTTTTTTTTTTTATTGGCATCTAATCATAATACACATTCAGAAGTACTAATATAGGCAACAAATTAAGTGTGTCCAGACTATTTTGACAGTGAATGTTGATTAATGAGCAGCAAGACAACAAGCCATAAGACAAAAATGTATAAATAATTGATACTAGAAAATAACAGCTAACAAATTAACACTAAAAAAAGACCTCATGTAATTAAAAATCTAAGATTTGTGTCTTTTAGTCCATATTTGTGAACTCTTAGTGTGTCCAGACTGTAGGGCTGGACAATATGACCGAAAATCAAAATCTCAATTATTTGAACATTTTACCTCCATTACGATTAATAAACGATTTTTTTCCCCCTCATAGTTCACTGACTAGGTTTGTACTATAAATATATTTGACTGTTAAAGGTGGGATGTTTTTTCCTAATGAAAGAGTGCTCCGACATAACAGCTCACTTTCAGCAGTTATTTTATCGGTAACAATAAGGTTCATTAGTTAACATGAACTAATAATGAACTTCACTTATACAGTATTTATTCATCTTTGTTAATGTTAATTTCAGCATTTACTAATACATTATTAAAATCTTGTTAACATTAGTTAATGCACTGTGAACTAACATGAACAAACAATGAACAACTGTATTTCCATTAACTAACGTTAACGAAGATTAGTTAATACAGATGTATTGCTCATGGTTAGTTAATGTTAATGTTAGTTAATACATTAACTAATGTTTAACTAATGAACCTTATTGTAAAGTGTTACCATTTTATCTATGGTTCGTGACATTTCTTACAGATTTTTGCTCATTGTAAATCAGATACAGATAAATTAGCACAGTACTAGAACATTTATTTGAATGCATTAATGAGAGAGCGATTGCGTGTGTGAATTAGTCATTCCGTCTCACCGTCTCTCTAATTGCGAAGCTGTGGGTTGTAAATAGTTACTTCAAAAGTAGAAAAATATGCGCTGTAACTTGAGTTTCTAAGGTACTTTAGTGATAAATCACAGGACAGCGTTGACAACTAGGTTCTGCGCTCCTTTCTGTGTGTGCAATCTTTACATGATGTGCAGCTTCTGTCTGTATGACTGTGCATGTGCCACAATGCATCAGCGCAGTAGCTCAATATACACATTCGAAGGTCTAAAATCGCTTGAATGTCCAAACTGGCAAGCCTAAAAACACATACAAAAGCGAAAGTGATCTCACTTGTCTGTGTGTGTTGACTCCGGGGATGCCAGGTTTTCACAACAAAACCTGTCTAATTGCTACTCAAAACTAGCCCAGTTGGGTGTGGGGGAGGGGTGGGGTTCCCCTGGTAAAATTCACACTCCAGGGGATAAATATCATGTTATTTGGGGTTGCTTCAACATGAAAAACAACCCGTGGCAACAGTGTTAAAGTAGCCCTATTCCACGGAAAAACTGCAGACTTGGCAACACTGGTTTGCCTCCATGTTGCTTCCATGATGCTGCTGACCGGATGGTACAGAGTCACGTGACTACACACGCAGTAGTATGTTTTTAAGGGGAAAGTATTAAGAGGATTCAAAAAAACGAAATAACGACATGGGAAAATTACGTTGGTTAGAGGTTCTAAATTTCGGTTTTGATTACTTTTTGAATAATCATCCAGCCTTACCAGACTGAGTGCAAATATTTTTGACTTTAAATGAGAAAATGGCAACAAAACAAGTGTCTGAATGTTCAACACATAATCAAAGTCAAATTTAAGAATACTCCTAAAAAAAAAAAAAAAAAAAAAAAAAAAAAAAAGCCTTGTTCACTGAGGTCTATATAGTTTCTTTGTCCAATAAAATGCTTAAAATGAGAACATCCCTTTGTCTAATACCATAACGAACAAGGGGCAACAATTTAAGTGTGTTCCAACAGTTCTGACACTGAGCGCTGATTAACGACCGCCCTACTGTGACAAGACGAAAGTCAGAGGCATTCTAAAATAGGACAATGGAAGACAAAATTCCCCCGTGATGACCTATTGACTTTAAACTACTGCAAATGGAGATCTGAGTCTCCGACAAGCATTAAACCCGATCCTAGAATATCCCATGGGATTGTCCACTTATTCCACGGGAGCTATGTAGCATTCCAGCCATGACAACTTGAGAACCTGAGCATGCACATCTACAGTACAGCGATTCACAAAAAAAGAAAACAATAGCCCGGAGTGTTATGAAATGCTGAATTATCCAATTATCTGCCCATATACTGTAACGAAACTTGAGATTCCAGTAACCAAAACAATGATTTTACCAAGCATAGAGGCACCTTGAAAACAATAAGATTCACTTTCACCTTCAGCAGGCCTCTATTAAAATGTTACATTCACAGATCTGATACAATGTCTTGGAAATGCATCATAAATTCAATATGCTATTAACAGAATGTCATGTTCTTGTTCCAAAAGTAATTACACTTGTCCTGTATTCGGTTAGACTGAGAAAATACTGCATCATATTTGATAAGATACATATAGTTTGACATTGAACAGTCATTCATTGAGGATTGAATAGCTGAAAAATGTGACATCTGAAGGTGCAGGAGCCACAAAATGCAATAATATAACAAACTCCAGTCGACAATTAACACCTACTGCAAAATATATGCAAAGCTTCATTGTTTAAACAGAGCAATTAATTGAAATTTCATATACATAGTTTGCATTTGCAATACAGGCTACAGTAATGTGATTGTGTTGTGTAGGATCATTTTAAAAAGATCAATAGAAAAACTGTAGTCTAATTTCCTACTGGATTTAAAAACAAAAAACAATTTTGGCAGCAGCTGCATTAATTATGTAGAAAGTAAAGCAACATTTCTCAGAAGTTAGTCCTATAGGAGTGCAATTTATTGGCTGCTTGTTCCCAAAAGATATTCAGAATTTCCCACCCCAAACTAAGCAAGTGGTTCTTGACAAGAAACGTCTCTATTCCAAAACACAACAAACTAATTAGACTAATGACCTTAAAGACCATATGTCCTTAACAAACATATCATCAGCTGTTCATTTGTATGCATTCCAATCATTCTTGCAGTGGCTCCAAGCTCTCTAAGTGACACAAAGAAGGGAACATGTCTATATACTGCCAAGATACTTAACACTTTACAGAGGCCAAAAATCGCTTTAAATATGTTGGGATAATAATAACTTCTGATAAAATCTAATGAACTAAAGTGTACCACAAATGTTATAATAATGACAAGAAAACTGCATCTTTAGTAACTTGTACTGAAAACCAGAGATTGTGAATCTTAATGCACATGCACTCTGTCATGTCTTTTAAAATAAAATTATATTAAATGTCACTGAACAAAGAACTAAGCAATTTTGAGTTATAAAAAAAATAAAAAAATAAATCAATGTGTGATTGATGAAACCCATTCCTTACCATGTCTCCTTTATCTCCCTTTTGTCCAGAATGTCCTGCCAAAACCGGAAGCCCTTGATCCCCCTTTCAAATACACATAAGTTACATTATGCAATGTTAATATGCTAAATCGGCTCTCTGTATCAGGTCTAAAACACTGTGATCAAAATTCAAAGAGGAGTCCTAGCCTGAACTCTGGCTCTTTGTACTTCAGAAGAGATTAGCTGAGCATCACCCGCTGATGAAGTGCATGTCTGTGCCCAAACACCCCCTTATTTGTGCTAAATTGCTTCTAATAAGCTTTTATTTCTGCCTCTGGCTGTCATCCAGGTATACGGACTGGCATAAATGTGCTTTAATTGGCCATTCATTTCGCATGCGGCATTACCTCAGGATCCATTGTGGAGTGCTAACTCGCTCATTTTAAGAATGCTTTCATGGTTTAACTTTACCTTCAGAGCGGGACAGTGGCATCGGTCGGTGGGGAGCTGAGCTGGCATGGACAGCATTTTGTGGAGGTATCCTGTGACCAGTGGGGCCGCTGTGGGGTTGTGGGTTACTACAGGTTCACACTGGTCAGATTGAGAATAAAGAAATACATGAAACAGTGTTAAATTATTCAAATGTAGACCAAGATAAACAATTATATGCTTTGAATGGGATATGTGGGGGATTTTCTACATTAGCATGTGCATAGTGCATGCATGCATATTCTTGTGAAATGCTTAACACTGGCAAACTGTGTTGTGGTAAATATATCATTTGGTGCTGTAAAGTCATTAATATGAGTTCAATTCTGATGACTTTGGGAAGATTATTTGTAAAAAAAGCATTGCTGTGCAACATTAAAGAGTACATGTACTGTATATTGTAGGCAAACAGCCTTTTCTTCCAGCACTCATTTGTTCTCTGTGTCCTATAGTATTTGGTTTACGTTTTCCCTGAGTGAGAAACCACTTCAAACTTTTCAGTTTAAAAGAAAGCTCTCTGAATCATTCGGGATGAATGGAACTTTAGGAACTTTAGTGTTCCTCCAAGATACTTTGCATTCACTCGCAAAATGTTTGCGTTCCCCCAAGAAACTTTGCGTTCGCTCGCAAAAGTTTTGTGTTTTTTGCGATCGAATGCGTTTCCCGGGGGAACGCAAAACACTTGCGAGAGAACGCAAAAGCATTGACAAATAATTTTTCCTCCTATCTCATTTTTTCCTTCACCATGTCCCTTTAGGGTCTCCGTAGATTATGAGCCGGTTCTTTTTAGTGAGTCCAAAATATACAGAGTACTGTTTTTTTAATACATTTTAGTGTTGTCAAAAGTACAGACCATGATACCAAGTCGGTACTGAAATGTAAAATATATGACACTTTGAACGCTGTTGAGCGGATTTGTCAACACCTCTGATTGGCCTTTGTGTTCACGCACTCATCAGATATGTCTGTGATTGGCTACAAGGATCAGCGCTTCCAAAACATGTTGTAAATAGACATCAATCACACTCTTCACAGAGCGCTTACACAGATACACACGGGAGCATTTGAAAGCAGGCGTCTATCAGTCGTGTAGCCAATGTAGCCAATCACAAACATATCTGATGAGCACGTGAACACTAAGGCCAATCAGAGATGTTTACGAATCCACTTAACAGCGCTCAAAGCATCACATTTTTAAAGTTTCAGTACCGACTTGGTATCACGGTCAGTACTTTTGACAACACCAATACATTTTATTTATTAGTACATGTATCATGACTGGAATCTTAATATTGCCATACTCTTACCCCAATAAAACTGGCTCAGTAAACTGTGGCCCCTAAAGAGTTAAAGAGTTAAAGAATTATGTGACCGGCCCTGTTGGCCACTTGGACCATTCCACTTCCATGTGGAAAATGCTAAGGAAACGTTATCTCAAATGCTGAGAAGGGGGATTAGCAGACAATTGTAAAGACCATGTACCAATTACAACATTGAGCAGGGATGTGGATTTTCTCTAATCCAATCGTTTAAGACAGTATGTTGCATTTAATCAATCAGAAATTATTGACCGGAGCAACTCGAGCTAAAAGGATGCCCTCAAGGGCTTTGTCCACAGTGGAAACATCCAGTCCAAAAACAATACATGGAAACTGCAATGGCTCTGATCCAAAACCTACTTCAATGCCTATGTGGACAGCATTTTAAGACTGTTTCAAAAGGTAGAATACATTCTTTAGGCCAAATTCTGAGGCAACAAACCCAAAAGAGCCCATGTCACACCGCTGTTTATCTATTTGCTCTAGCTTCCGGTTACAGAGTGCATCTGGTTCAAGACATTGGTGCTTGCCTACAGAAAGACCACAGGTCTCTCTCATGAGTCTACGTGCCCTCCAGGAAGCTGCGGTGGTTCGGAACGTGTATCAAACTGCCAAAGTCATGTGAACCATTGAAATTTCTAAATGTTTCGAAACGCTTACGACGTAAGGAAGCCTCATTTACTGAAATCATGTGACTTTGGCGCTCCGAACCACTGATTCGAAACAAAAGATTCGTAAAGCTTAGAAGCTTCATAAAGCAGTGTTTTGAAATCACCCATCACTAGATTTGTTGAATAAAGTCGTTATTTCGTTTTTTTGGTGCACAAAACGTATTCTTGTCGCTTCATAACATTAAGGTTGAACCACTGTAATCACATGAACTGTTTTAAATACATCTTTAGTAGCTTTCTGGGCACTGAAAGTGTTAATTATCTTGCTGTCAATGCAGGCCACACTGAGCCATCGGATTTTATCAAAAATATCTTAATTTGTGTTCCGAAGATGAAGGAAGGTCTTACGGGTTTAGAATGACATGAGGGTGAGTAATTAATGACATTTTCATTTTTGGGTGGACTAACCCTTTAAGGTTGAACCACTGTAGTCACATGGACTATTTTAACGATGTCTTTACTACCTTTCTGGGCCTTGAAATTGGTTATGATGTTGCTGTGTATAGGGAGGTCAGAAAGCTCTTGGATTTCATCAAAAATATCTTAATTTGTGTTCCGAAGATGAACCAAGGTCTTACGGGTTTGTAATGACATGAGGGTGAGTAACTAATGACAGAAATTACATTTTTGAACTAACCCTTTAATGTATTATTTAATAAAATTCTTGACCTTGGCCATTGGTCTTCTGTGAGACTCTATTAGCGGCGCAGTTCACTCACAATGAGATCAGTAAAAAAATTAAAAACACTGAAAACAGCAGAGGAAATGAGAAAGATTATTATAAATACACACCAAAAACTGAAATTTTCAGTCAATGCCTTAAACTTTAGTCTATTACTCAAATAAAACCACTACATGAGCTGTCTATGTAGGCAGTAGACGGCAAGGTAGCTCACTTGATTTTGGAACAGAGCCTTTGAAAACACAACTGATAAAACAAAAAGGGACAGTTCAATCTTTCTTACATTACCTGAAAGAATAATGTTATTTAAAAGCAGCGTTAAAATGTGACTGGCCTGTCGTCAAGATTTTATTTTATGAATATGTCAAGCCTTTGAGTTTACTGCAAAAAATTATGGGCTTGGTTTACAGTCCGTTAGGAAGGATAGAAGAATCTGTATCATGAACAGTGCAGCACCATAAACTTGAACATCTTACCGTAACTCCAGGAGAATCGCAGCATCTGTCCAGGTCGGCTATTCTAGCGTCACAGAAGATCAGAATCTCTTGAAGCTCAATCTGTAAAGGTAAACTGACATTTACTGGCATGAACACACATAAGAGATAAAATGAATACAACAGATTTTCAGTAAAGCTTGTTCAATTTTAACCTGCATCAGGTTCAGACTTAAGTTAGTGAAGTTCCCTTAATCTATAAGTGGTTTCCATCAGAGTTTGAGGGAGCTTTCACATTCGCTAACTGTAATAAATGTGCCACGTGTAGCCTCATATATGACCAATGATGAGAACCTCTGTCCAAAACTCACATCCACTGGACGTCCATCCTCCACTCGAGTGGTGATGAAGGTGCGTCCGCTGACTTCCATGCCAGACCTTTCAGCGGTCACCTGACGTTCAATTAATTTGCAGTCCAGGTAGATGGAGACAGCGTTACTCTCAACAGAAACACCCAGCTTGTGAAACTGTCGATCGAAGAGGGCGTGCAGGTCTCGGTTCTTGAAGATGTACAAGAGGCTGTTCTTCAGAAAACCCTGAGCTAAAAACTCAACTGTTTTTTTAGCCCCATCCACTATTAATGACACCTAAATGAAGTAGAGAAGAAGAGATGAACATTAGTGGCTCATTAAGTTAATGAGATAAGCTGACTGAAGTCTGAAGAGATTGCCTTTGCAAAAGAGTATCATTTAAATAATGATCATTTTGTCAGTCTTGCAGAAGTTATTGGTTTTGAGCATACCCTGATTGATCAACGTCTGTTTTACAGATAATAAAATAAATCAATAAAATCTAAAATCTTGGATCTTTTACATACCTGCGTATCTCCACTTTTATCAAAGATCTGCAGAACAAACCAGCGATCTTTCTTTGTGGTTTTTCTGAGCCGGAACGTGGCAATAATGGAGTATTCATGAGAAAGTCCATTTGGGAACACAGATCTTTAGACAAGAGACAACACCAACATCTACAATTAAGGTTTTTCAAAATAAAAAGTAGATTACAAAACAAATACTACCATTCCTAAGTTTGGGAGTAAATAAGTCTCTTATGCTTACCAATCAAGGCTTGAAAAAAATTTACAGTAAAAACACTAAAATTGTGAAATATTATTGTTATTGTGAAATATTAATTTAGTTTTAGAAGTATTAATTTCATCATCATCATCAAAAAAAAAAAAAAATCCCCAAACTTCTGAATGGTAATACACGTGGTCTAGTTGTTACATTCTTTACCCAGTAAATTATCCTCAGGATGGTTTTATGCCATTTAAATTAATTCTAAAAATTAAAAAAAAATGCAACTAATCCCACCAAAAACATCCTTTCTAATTCAATCCTATCTAATTCAACAAGAAAGACATCAACAGTGAAAATAAATTAAATAGTGAATTGTTTATGAAATGGTACAGTACAGTACAGTACAGTACATGAACTGCCCAAAAAAAAACAAAAAAACTAAATGAATCAGACTTCCTAACAAGAACGTTCTAGAAAAGCATCTTTGATTATTGCTTCAGTTCAGCAGTAAAGTGCTATTTTCAGTCATTTGTCATTTAACACAGTTACTATATATTAAAAGCAACATATTGTACATGAAATGACAGTTAACTTGTGTGTTATTAGCTTCAATAACTGATGTTAGTGCACTGGCATCTATGTTCTCCTCAGTATTTTCTCTTTAGTCAGTTCATCAGATCGAAAACAATGTAAATGTGTCCATTCATAACAGGAGATCATCCTATTTGAAACCACTGAGATATTTTCATTGGTCTAAATGAACTACAGTAGCTGTGACTACATGCAAACTCAAGGAACAAGACACTAAAATGTGCTTTAAAAAACTTTTGAAGCTTCTATCTGGTTATTAAAATTGTTGAAAGAATAATATTACATTTTTGAGTGAATCTCATGACACTAAGTGTTACAAAAAGAATTACTCCCCATTTTCCTTTTTCATTTCTTTCACACACTATTTGGTAATTTACTGGCACTTCATCAAACACAATCAGGAAAACTGACAATGGGGAAATCTCATGTATGAATACTTTAAAAGGACAAAAGAGAATGAGAGAGAGAGAGAGATCAGACTTGCAAGAGACCGGGTGAAAATTAGTTTCTGTTCAAATAGATCATTCTCTATTCTCTCTAGGCACGTCTGCATAGCGTGTCTCCAGTTTTCACAGGCTGAATAGGGAAAATGCACATTATTAAAATGATATATACTCTGACTTTACATGCTGGCAAGATCAAATGCTTTTGGATAAGCGGAAGACACTATGGGCTTATGGGAAACTAGTCTAGACGTATTTTGGGACAATGGCCGGATTATCACTAAAACTGACCACAAAATTTTCAGACGCATTTGGTTGGCTTACTCGAAGGCATACTTCACTCAAGAATGAAAATTGTCATTTACCTACCCTTAAGATACTGTGGAACACAAAGGAAAATATACGGAAGGCTTGAGAAGATGAGAGGATTTTCAGTGAATAATGCCTTAAACTTTAATATATTTCTTAAAAAAAAAAAAAAAAAATCATATGGTTTCAGAAGATATGTTAAGTGGTTGTCAATTCACCTTGTATTGAAGAAAGAAATTCGTGAAGTTTTGGAAAGTCTAAAGGATTCCAAGAGAAGTCCATCTAACATTTATCTAGACAAGAAAATAGATACGCTTACAACAATAACTTAAAACAAGACAAAGACTTTTATGGATTTGCTGTGTAATTGATTTTATGACTACAACACTAAATTAGACTTAATACGACCAGCCGGTGGAATGGTGCTGAGCGAGACCTCATAAGTGAGGGCAGTGTTTCGAAGCGCACCAACCTGGGCAGCATGACATCAATTCACTTCATCACTGAGCTGTTAAATAAGGACATCAGAGGCCATATGCCAAATATGATGGGATGTAACACTCTTAACACAGCCCATTTTAAACTAATCTCTGAACATTCACATTAATAAGCAAATAAATGCTGCCATTGCTACAAAAAGTATCTCACAGTTGCCAAAAGTTTATTCACCCATGCATAACATAACACAACATAACGATTAAAGTGTCCCGCATTTTGATATAATAATATAATATAATAATATAACATAATACAGTTGTGGTCAGAATTATTGGCACCCTTGATAAATATGATCAAAGATGACTGTAAAAATAAGTCTGCATTGTTTATCCTTTTGATCTTTAATTCATAAAATTAGCAGAAATCTAACCTTTCATTGATGGAAAAGAATTGAAAGTGGGGAAAAAAAATAAAAAAATAAATCACATTATGAAATAAATGTTTTTCTCCAAAACACATTGGCCACAATTATTGGCACCCTTTTATTCAATCCTTTTTGTAACCTCCTTTTGCCAAGATAACAGCTCTGAGTTTTCACCGATAATGCCTGATTTTGGAGAACACCTGACAAAAGATCAGAGACCATTCCTTAATGCAGAATCTCTTCAGAACCTTCAGATTCCCAGCTCCATGTTGGTGCTTCTTCTCTTTAGTTCACTACACTAATTTTCTTTAGGGTTCAGGTCAGGGGACTGGGATGGCCATGGCAGAAGCTTCATTTTGTGCTCAGTGACACATTTTTGTTTTGGTTTTGATGTTTGTTTTGGATCATTGTCCTGATGGACGATCCAACCACGTAGCACAGGATTTCTAGCAGAAGCGGTCAGGTTTTGATTTTTTATCTGTTAGTATTTGATAGAATCCACGTTGCCATGTATCTGAACAAGATGTCCAGGACATCCAGCAGAAAAATAGGCCCACAACATTAAAAATCTAGTGTTATATTTAACCATGGGCATGGGGTACTTTTTATCCATGTGTGCACCAAACCCATCTGGTGGGTTTGCTGCCAAAAAGCTCTTTTTTTTTTTAGTTTCATCTGACCATAGAAGCCGGTCCCGTTTGAAGTTCCAGTCTTGACAACTGAATATGCTGGAGATTGTTTCTGGATGAGAGCAGAGGATTTTTCTTAAAACCCTCCCGAACAACTTGTGGGGATGTAGGTGCCGTTTGATCATTTTTTTAGGCTTTCTGAGACTCAAGACTCAACTAATCTCTGCAATTCTTGGAGAGTCTTTGGCCACTCAAACTCTCCTCCTCACTGCGCATTATGGCGATTTAGACACACGTCCTCTTCCAGGCAGATTTGTAACATCTTTAGTTGACTGGAACTTCTGAATTATTGCCCTGATAATGGAAATGGGGATTTTCAATGCTTTAGCTATTTTCTTACAGCCATTTTCTATTTTGTGAAGCTCAACAATCTTTTGCTGCACATCAGAACTATATTCTTCGGTTTTACTCATTGTGATGAATGATTAAGGGAATTTGGCCTTTGTGTTTCCTCATGTTTGTATTCCTGTGGAACAGGAGTCATGGCTGGACAATTTCTGGACATGGCTGGACAATTTATAAATATAAATATGAATAGGAATATACTTCAGAGATATTTTACTTATAAAAAATTCTAGGGGTGCCAATAATTGTGGCCAACGTGTTTTGGAGAAAAAAAACATTTATTTCATAATGTGATTTTCCCCCCACTTTCAATTCTTTTCCTTCAATGAAAGGTTAGATTTTATGAATGAAAGATCAAAAGGATAAACAACGCAGATTTATTTTTATAGTCATCTTTGATCATATTTACCAAGGGTGCCAATAATTCTGACCACCACTGTATAACACAATATAATATAACATAACGTGCAAATGTGATAGATTTTATAGTTCAGTAAATAAGAAGTTAATATTGTGTTATATTTTAGACACAATATTGTCTGCTTATGGGCAATTTTGCCAATAAAAATATATCCTATAAAGCCAGTGCAGAACTGTTGTGCATCCCTAAGCAACACACAGCGGTGCTTCGTTTCTGAATGAATCCACGTTTTGAGTGACTCAATCAGGTGAAGCAATGATTTAATGGTCCATTCATAAAGAGAGCCATTTACTTAATTCCTGAATGAAACGATCCTTTGAACAAATTGAATGAATGAATGACTCAATGGGCCCTATTTTAACTATCTAAGCACATGGTCTGAAGTGCATGGCGCAGGTACACTTATGGCGTGTCTGAATCCACTTTTGCTAGTTTAACGCTTTTGCTAGTTTGGTCGGCATGCCAGGCGCATGGTTTAAAAGGGTTGTACCTAGTCTCTTAATGAGTCATGGGTGTGTTTTGGGCATAACATACCATCTCCCATTCCCTTTAAAAGCCAGGTGCACTTGCACCAAAGCGGATTTGCTATTTACATGGCAGAATACAGACACCATCAACCTGACGAGTCAGTTTAAATACATGCGTGTACAAAATGAAACTGCGTCGGGCTGAAACTAGCAATAAACACTTGCATCGCGCCTGGCTTCGCACTGCACCGGGTGTATGACAGGGCCCAATGACTTACTCATTTAGACATTTACCGACATTACATTAACTATAGGGATGTAACGATGCATCCGGAATCGGTTGAAAATCAATTCAAATATGTGACGATTCAAGTTGGTTGAGATGCTAAAGGAATTGCGATACATTTGAGGACGGGAGTTTATATGAATGTATATCTGAGGAGAGCTGACTGGGTTCAGAAAAGTTTAGATGGTTTTTTTTTTTTTTTTACTTCCATACAAAGCATTTTAAAGTAGTTTTTATAAGCGCGCAACACTGCTTTGGTTACAGTGGTAACCAAGGAAGCGCTGTATTGCCGCTGTTCCATAAGCGCCACCTACTGTCAAGACCTGCTGTCAATTTGCATTCTCATGCAGCCCGTCAGCTGTTATGAAGTTTTATGTAGCATAATTTCACAAAGCTAGTCTGAACATTTTTTCTACAAATGTTAAAAAGTATACAATCTAATTTAAATTATAAAACTGCTCATGCTGCACGTATGCATCATTTTTGTTGGGATCGTGATTAAAATGCAGTGGTTGTCTCTATTTTAAATGGCTAAACATCTTGTTCATGTACTCATATGAAGAGATTTATTTTATTTGTATCATTTATTTATTTGATTTAGGATTTGTTTAATTTCAATTCAGTTTTGTTAAAAAGATTAAATCAAATCAAAAAAATTTAATTTTGTAATGTCTATTTGATACCTTTCTCATTTAAATAATGACTTTAAATTTTATAATTTGGGGGTCATTTCCAATTTCGCACCAAATTTGATGTGCAATTAATTTGCGATTAATTAGATAATTGATCGACACATTGTGTAATTAATTAGATTAACACTTTTAATCGACTGACGCCCCTAAATATGAAAGTCAGTAAAGAGTGACAATTTGTGCGATACTACTGGCACTACTGGCACTGAAAAAAAGAAATAAATAAATAAAAACCATTACACAAGTCTTTCACTGTCAATGGGTACAAAATACTACCCCAAACTTATGCAATTATATGAGCCAGCATTATTATGTCTCTTTCATTTTCAAACAAACTGATTACAATGGTGTCTGGTGGTTTTGTGCTGATAGTGGCACAGAAACTACAGACTTCACCTTTAAGAATTTTATTTTGGCCAAAAAAAAAAAAAGAAAAGAAAAAGGAAAATAAATTATTCAGCCACACAGAAACGGCAACTTTAAGACAAAAAAGAAGCCTCAGAAGTCTCAGCCTTAGCAGTGAACTGAATAAATGTGCGGTATGCCTACTATAGATAGTGCCTTTTATTAACATCAACTCAGGAATAATGGACAAACATCAAGTCACACAATTAATATTCATGAGCAAAGCTCATAAGCTTTATATTGTGCTCCTCGAACACTTTTCAGATCATTCCCACGCTCCTTGCCTCTCATAAAAATGAATACCAAACATGCAATTAACACATCTTAGCAGAATCATCTGTGAAACAACTAATGGAAAATAGTCTGGGGGAGTGGAGTCTTCTCTTTCCATGTGACCGTATCAACTGGACGACAGGCCCGGCTGCATTTCCTGCGAGTAAAGTGAGAGATGTTCTGAGTTTGTGCTTGGGGCTCTTTGACCCCTCTTCTGCACCCCCTGACACCTCCAGCTGACTAACGCCATCACCTGTCAGAGTTCAGCTTAATTGAGGTCTGGCAGGGTGTGTGTATGTGACTGTATGGGGGTCCGGGTAGACAACTTGGCATTCTCATCCCCCAAAACTGCACTCCACCTCCAGTCAAGGAGACTCACAGTTGGTCCCTGAGGGCCGGTTTGAGCGGCAGAGAGAAAGACCCACAGCAGGCCGCTGACCACCAAGCACTAGGTAGAGCAACAGATCGCAAATCATCGGACCCACGGCCCCTTCAGGGTCCCAGGGAGCAAACAGTGTGTTTACAGTTGTATAAAAAAAAACGCTAAAAATATCCTCCCTTTCCCTGTGCAGATGACATGGTGTTATTTTTCACTGGTGAAACGTATGGAGGTACAAGAGATGTCCACTGGGTGCTGAATCTCTGTGGCCAACCCAGCAGGTGTGCTTGAAACCACAGAGAATAATCAATTAGACTCAGCTAAAGACTATGATGAAACACAAATTAACAAATGACCTACAAACCCTAAACAATGTACTACTTTAGTGCGCAATGCACAGTGTTTTTCCATATTAGGATATAGTAGCCCCAAAATATTGGACTTTTGGACACTTAATGTATTAATCTTATTGCTTTAGATAAATTATCAAACCAAGTGGCATTTGCAAAAACAAATTACACTAGACCTTTTCTCAGAACCTCTTCTAGCAATTACATTTAACTAACTGGTCCCAGGGACATTTTTAATGGATTTATGTAGTCAGTTCTCCTTGAGTTTACACAGATGTAGCCCATCACATTAACTATGAGCATACTAAAAGTATCCAAATGCTTTGTCTTAATCTTGAACCATATCCTAAAGCAGTAAGTAATGAGAGGCTGTGTGATAGAGTAATTATATCACAAGAAAGAGTCAACCTAAAAGAACATGCACTACAGTTCAAATGTCTGAGGACAGTAATGTTTTTTTGAGGGGAAAGCAATTATTTTTATTCAGGAAGGACACACTGATTAAATGTCAAAAGTGACAGTAAAGACATTTATAATGTTACAAAAGATTTCCATTTCAAATAAATGCTGCTCTTTGGAACTTTCTATTCTTCAAAGAATCATGAAAAAAAAAAAAAAAAAAATAGATCATGGTTTCCACAAAAATATTAAGCAGCCCAACATTGATAACAAAAATAATAATAGAAATATTTCCTAGACACAGAATCAGCATAACAGAATAATTTCTGAAGGATCATGTGACATAGAAGACTGAAAATTCAGCAATATTTCACAATATTACTATTTTACTGTATTTTTGTTCAAATAAATGTAGCCTTGGGGAGCAAAAGAGACTTATTTCAAAAACACACAAACAAAAAAAACAACTTCTGAATGGTAGTGTACCAATGTTCAATAAATTGTAATATAGTTCATTATTTAATTCATTTATTAAATAAATTACAAAATCTGTATTTTACAACAGCTTACAGCAATTATATTTTGCTAGTGAAGCATGCCTGTGCGATCTTTCTAAAAGGGTGAGTTCACCCAAAAATGCAAATTCTGTCATTAATTACTGCCCCTCATGTCGTTCCAAAGCCATAAGACCTTCGTTCATCTCAAATTAAGATATTTTTGATGAAATCCAAGAGGTATATGACTCGTCCATAGACAGCAATTTAACCACCACTTTCAATGTCCAGAAAGGTACTAAAGACATTGTTAAAAACAGTCCACGTGACTGCAGTGGTTCAACCTTAATTTTACGAAGCAATGAGAATACTTTCTGTGCACAAAAACAAAATAAATAACAACTATTCAACAATTTCTTCACTTCTGTGTCATTCTCCTACGCAGTTTACGTTCAGCGCTTTCAGGTTCTACATCAGAACACGGACCTTGAAAGTGGTTATATTGCCGTCTATGGAGGCGTCAGATACCTCTTGGATTTCATCAAAAATATCTTAATTTGTGTTCCGAAGATGAAGGAAGGTCTTACAGGTTTGGAACGACATGAAGGTGAGTAAATAATGACAGAATTTTCATTTTTGGGTGAACTAACCCTTTAAATAAACAACAATAGGTTTGTTTCCACTGTGCATTAAAAGACAGGAAAATAAAGCGGTGTTCCAGAAAACTCTGAACTTAGAATTCTCCTAATTCCTACTTGAAAATAACCACTGGAATGGCACTCAAGAACAGACATTAGACTTTGGAAAGTAGAACTATCAACCCCGACATAGAAGCACATAATTTTAATTTGATGTAATTTCACTCATCCCACCTACGATTGATTTGAGTGTGCCAGGCACTATATATCTATGAAAAAAATATTACAAATTGTTAGTCAAAAAATATGAAATATAAAAATGCTCACAGCATCACAATGAAACCAAAATTATAAATGCAGCCCATTTCTAAATGCATTTGGCAGATGCTTTTATCCAAAGTGAATTGCATTCAAGTTGTATTTGATCACTTTATGAATTCCCTAGGAAACAAACCAAAATCTAGGTCTTGCTAGAGACATGCTTTAATGTCTAATGAGTTACAAAATGTAATGATAATTTTTGTCAGATGTTTTTTTAGTCAAAACATATTTTTTGTTTCTGTCATAATTAACATAATTAGTCATAGCACCACCCTATTTTGTTTATGTTTGGCCATGACGTATGGCCGACTTTGGAACGCTTTGAAGTAGTCGGAAGTAGAAATTTCAACCTCAGACTTCCCACCTCCAACTCTGTCTGGAGCGCGCCAATCCCACCAGCTTTTCAGCAAACTACAAAGGAGTTCTTTTGAACATCAATTTGAACTTATTTGAGCTCTTTAGATTCATGAATATGCCGTGGGTTCTTGTGGTCTGGACAACTGACCTTGACAAAACACAGCATAACATCCATACATGTCCATGGCTGTTATATGTAGATTAAACATACCAGTAATGTCTAACTAACATAGAAGCCTTCTTTGAACTTGGTGTCACCCTTGAGCTGTAAGTTATTAGAGTCATTTTAAGGCAATTAATATACAGGACATGATTCCAGCTTGATTTCTCTTCTAGGCGGCACTCCATTACGGTCACCTCTCTTTCTCCTTGGTCGAGCCCACTGCCCACGGTCTGCAAATTAATTCTGTCCAAATTATTCAACATGTCTCACGGCTCACCTCACAGTTTATCCTTATTAGCCAATGCAAAGGGAATTATCTCAGCGAGTTTGCGATATCTGGGTCATTCCATGTCAACACACCATTAAAAGAGTGCACGACATCTACCTAGTCTTCTACCGGATATCAGCTGAAGTGAAAGCAAGCTTACACCATGAGAAAGTATCGGTTTGCTCTGCAGGAACCCAATGACGGCCTGGCATATTTTCAAAACTTGAGCGGTGGAAGCTCGTGCGAACCGCTCCGAGAATGCAGTTGTTCAGCTAAGCAACCTGCGCTCTCTCTCATGGAGATTTATATGAGAATCTGTCAGAAAGGCGAACCAAAACACGCAACATGTGGATGTGGGCATTAATTCAAACTCCCATCATAACATGTTTATCACAGCACTGATTCTGCAAGGAACTGTCCTACTTTCTGCTCTCCAGATGAGAGAAGATTCTGCACATCATCGATCACGTCCAAACTACGTAAACATCCATATGGATATGCACATTTGCTGCAATAACTTCCAGCTTAGCCATCACAGTTAGCTCTACATAGCTTTCAGACAAAGCAACCATCTGACTGATGTGCAAGTGGAAAAATAAAAAGGCAAAATATCAAAACCTCATCAACATTTGTAGTACTTACTCTGTTGGTTTAAACAGGGGTTTACTCCCCAGTCTAAACAACAGCCTGTCATCCGTCACCATGCCTTTTCTGAGAAGGAACTTCTCGGCTAAATCGAATCCTGTAAACAAGAGGAGAAAAAGAAAAACATACATTATATTTTTGCATTTGCCAGTCAAAAGAAACTTACAGTACATTTGAATGTAGACATCTGGGTAATTGAAAACATGACCTTAGAGCTGTAAGCACCATGTTCTGCTAAAGGAACAATGTTAGCTTCAGGCTAAAGAGATTTTCACTAAATGTCGTCCCATACAAACTGCTGAACACACATTTGTAGTCTTTTAAGGGGAATGATTAGTGTTAGCATGGCATCACTGTATTGTTATTCATAAAACATTCTGGTTTTGGGCCTGTCATAAACCTCTAAATATTAAACTTCTGAAATTTGTACAAACACATTTGCACATTGTTTTAATACACTTTATACTTAAAGGGTTAATTCACCCAAAAATGAAATTCCTGTCATTAATTACTCACCCTCATGTTATTCCAAACCCGTAAAACCTTCCCTCATCTTTGTGGAATAAAGTCAATATTTTTGTTTTGTTTTTGCGCACAAGAAGTATTCTCATCGCTTCATAACATTAAGGTTGAACTACGGCAGTCACGTCAGCTGTTTTAACAATGTCTTTACTACTTTTCTGGACCTTGAATGTGGTAATTTTGTTGCTTTCTATGGGAGATTATTAAAAAATAAATAAATAAATAAATAAAAAAACTCAGATTTCATCAAAAATATCTTAATTTGTGTTCTGAAGATGAACGAAGTGGAATAACATGAGGATGAGTAATTAATGACAGAAATGTCATTTTTGGGTGAACTAACCCTTTAACTTTTTTGATAACCTCCTACTGTCTGACAGAATAGCAAATCTAACCTACAATGACGGCATTGTGATATTTGCATACCAAATCGTGATTGGACATTTTTCTTGCATTCATTTGTATATTAAATAGTGATTGGTGGGGTTGATCAAATGTATAATGTCACAAAAGTTTCTATTAGATATAAAACAGCACTGTTTCTTTAGAAGAAAATCAGCATATTAGAATGATTTCTGAAGGATCATGTGACACTAAAGAAATCTTAGCTTTGCCATCACATATATATTTAAAAAAAAAAAAATTATATATATATATATATATATATATATATATTTGCTGCCTGGGTGAGCCTAAGACACTTCTTTCAAAAACACTGAAAAATCTTACCCACCATAAACTTTTGATTTGTAGCATATACATCTTTATACATTGACTGTTGATTGATTCTTATGTGCAGCCAACGGATAGCAAAAACTCTGAACTGATGCTGTATTTTACAGAATCAAATCTTAAAATTAAAAATTAAGCTTACATACAACAGTATTCTTTAGCTGGCTTGCAAAAACTGGTATTTCCTTCAGGAAATGCAACATTAACTGTATAAACTGCTCTGTCAGCTTCAGCCATGTACAACATTAGGGATGTTTTAAACAGCCAGTTTGATGGTTAACAGCACTGCATAAGGATGACTGTGTTTGATTTCTATTTGTTTATACAGTATATCTTTGTTTGTACCTGTGAATTCTCTGTGAATGTTCACACTGGTATGCCATATCTCCTCCAGCTTTAAGGGTGGACATGTATGATCTGCAGAGGAGAGGAATATTATACATTAATGAAGCAAATGAACTGGTAATGTTTTAGCTTATTGAACTTATATTTCTCACACTTTATTCCACAGAAGGTGTTTTTTTTGATGCACAACAGTAATGTTTTTTTTTTTTTTTTTTTTTTTTTTTTTTCTAGTACATGTTTATAAAAGCTACTTAAATGTCCTAATCCTAATCCTGGACAGCCTATAGGCACATTACTTCAAGTCTTTGCTAGTTATTGCACAGAAAAGAAAAAGATATATATTATATATATAAAGATATATATATTAAATAAATATTATTTATTTATCTTTTTCTTTTCTGTGCAATAACTAGCCATACTTGAAGTAATGTGCCTATAGGCTGTCCAGGATTAGGATTAGGACATTTAAGTAGCTTTTATAAACATGTACTAGAAAAAAAAAAAAAAAAAAAAAAAAAAAAAACATTACTGTTGTGCATCTTGAGACAAACCAATGGCACGGACATATTTTAAGATATGTCAGTCTAATTTCCCTCAGTTAAAACAGCTCAAACATGCATTTTAGTCTGGGACTAAGCTTAAGCCTTGTCTGTAAAACCGGGGGTTAGTTCATTAGAGAAGGTTAGTTGTCACAGTGGGAATCTACCATTAAAATATTTCCTCGCCAGTGTTTTTTTTTTTTTTTTTTTTTTTAAAGTTGCCAGCTACTGCCAACACCCCCAGAATATTTTATTGTATGAATATCTGAACATACAATATATATAAATAAAGAACAGAGCCTATGCTTTTAAACAAAGCTTCATGCATTATTTTTTTTTTTTTTAAATCAACACTTGAATGTAGGCAAGTTTGATTTAAAAAAAAAAAGCAACATTTTGAACAAAAAGCTGAGAAAATTGCATTTTTGTATCGATTGGATCCATACGGATAGTATGGAAGCTTGTTTCCGCCACTGAATTTAAAAAAAGGTAATTGCGAGTTTACATCTTGCAATTCTGACTTTTTTTCTGCTGACTTTATAACACACAATTGTGAGTTTATATTCTGAGAAAAGCGTCAAGTCTTTTTTTCCTCAGAATTGGACTTTGTAACTCGCAACTGAGCTTATATTTCATAATTCAGAGAAAAAAAAATCAGTTATCTTATAAATTGTTTTATTCCGTGGTGGAAACAAGCCTATCCGCTTGTTTAGTCGCGATGTATCAAATACTGTTTCCAGGTTCAAGCCGCTACTGGGTTACAAGTGAGAATACAATCTCAACAGCCGTTTATGAGCACTATTCAATTATAGCACACCAGTGATGTTTTTTCTAAAGCACGTTTACAAAAGATACTTAAATATCCTAAATAAACTAAGGCCTAATCCTGGCTTAATCTAAGCCCTGTCTATGAAACCAGGCCTATATTTCGTGTTCGTTGGAAAACATGCATATTTATACAAATATTTAAATAGTTTGAGAGCGTTGGAAGACTGACTATTACAATGATTCGCAAAGCTTCATGGGAGTGAGCAGCGGTTAGTTTGTCATGGTTCCTGCTGGAATTTTTTTAGAATCATGGGTAATGTAGGTTTTCATCAAGAATTCCGCTGTTAAACATGATTATTCGAAAAACAAGTTGAAATAATAAGAGCTGATGGCTTCAAAACAAAAACATACATTAATTAACAACCTTGTAGCTCATGGTCTATCTGAATTTAACAGTTTATAAGTTATAGATAAAAATTACTTCCCCTATGGAGAAAATTAAAAGGATTTTTATTTCCAAAACCTTTTGCAATCTAGTCTTTTCATTGAAGCTGAACCAGTAAAACAACTATGAAACAGAAAACATAAAATGTAACATCCCAAACCATTGTTTTGGTTGACAGATATTGTAAATTAATAAACTGTAAGCAAATTACAAAATGTTAAATGTGACAACTTGCCCCAACCTGATATTTATTTAAAACACCCCACCCCAGAACACAATTCAATATTTCAGTCAAAATCCATCTTCATTATTTATTTGACTTTCACTTTAACATATCCCAGTTTTAACTCATTAGTTACTGAAGTAGTACTGAGACCACAATGAGACAACTAGCCCCGGTCAACACTCCAATAACATTGGCAGCCTGATTTAGCTGAAGGACGAACTCTGCTTCATCAACAACAATCATTCCAAATAAAAAGGATGCTCACACAGACACAGACACAAATGCAAAAACACATAAACATATCTACATCCACAGCCGCACCCCCACAAAACACAGCATTAACAGGAAATTCCAAAAATCAGCACATCTGCTGGCAAACTGCCGACTCTTAAGGAGAAGGAGCACACATGCTGTAAATCCTCTCTAAATCTCTTCCTGGATGTCACGCTCGCACAGTGGATCACGGGAGATAGCAATTCAGTCAGCTGGCAAAAATATTGCTGGCCTGTCCTCTTGTTCAGGGGACTCTCATTCGTGGGCATTTACACTGTGCAATAATATTCCATAAACCGCCTCAGGTTAATCTGAATGGGGCCGATAAAGCAATTCTATCGGACACATAACACCACAGCGGATGTGTCCCGGTGCCTTCTGACTAACGCCACCCGGGTCAAGGGCTTGACGCCATGTCTTCGCAGGAAGGAATTTCAAATAGCTGTGCAAGAGTCCCTGCTTCTTAAAGGAGGGCGAGACGTCTTTCATCACAAACAATTCATTTGCATACTAGAATACCAAACAAGAAAGCCAAAACAGAGCGCTAATTAACAGCGATGACAGCGGTGCTCTGCACTAGAGCGGAGAAGTCAACATTGACCTCTTGTGCAGAGACGAACAAGGCTTGAAAAACCAAACAGACCGTAATCTCTTCTAATCAAACCTTTTGTAAACGGACAAGAATAAGCAAACATCTTGGTGACAGCATACATACCTATTCTCTCATTCACTGCCATCCCTGAAGTAAAAGGAATGGAATTTACGATCCACAGGAAAACAGTCCATCTGAGATAGTGAATCATGTCGTCTTTGGCACATGAGAAAGGGCTCCTTGAAAACCTAGAAATAGAAGCAACGTCACTTTTACAACTCTTTGATGCTCTTCTGGGTAACCCAACACCACTTGTTACTGTCTGTATGATGATTGATTGCTTCTTTTTGATATTCCTTCACAATTTAGTTACTTTTTAATAGGTGTTACTGATAAACAACTAACTTTAGTGTCCTATAATCAAGGATATCAAACGAATATAAGCTACTTTATCAGAAATATGCAGGAACAGATCATGTCGTGTAAAATTCGTCTAGCACTTCAATTATGTGGTGAAACGTCTTAACGTAAAATGTCAAGTGTGACATTTCACTCCTCAGAATAAACTCCAGCAGGCCAGAGTAAGTTTCCAGCATGAGGTGCTTCTGGGGACCCAGTGCCAGATTCCTGTAAACTAATACGATCCGTTACCCACCGCTGACTGTTGTTATTGAGCTCTTAAGTAACAGGGCAAACAAATTGCGCTAAATAATTTAACACTTGCTATGGAGTTTTAAAAACACATGCAGTTTTGTAGGCTACAATCATTAGTGCATCTCTGCACATAAACATGGAGTAATTTGGTTTGTTGTGAACTTCAAACTCAAGTTCAAAGTTTAAACTTTTAAGAAAGCAATATACTGAAAATGTGCAATCTCTAATTAAAGCTAAGAAAATCATGTTTTGGAAACAGAATGCAGTAGTACATGGGTAGTGTAGTTTACACAATGAAAATAGTGAATGGAAAATATGAATGAATTGAGGTAAAATCAAAGCTCCAACCTGCACTGATGAGTTCATTGCACTTATTCAGGCTTTACTGATTAATAAAATCAAGATAAAAATCTGAAAACTCAAAATATCAAAAGATAAATTTTGGTAAAAATGTATGGAAACCAATTATATGCTGCTCACTGATTATACAAATTCTTTTTTGCGTTGTGTGGAATTTTGTACTTGCATTTTTAAACGTGAATTTGAACACTTTATGCTTTCCCTACTTAAAATCTTGTTTATTAAAAAAGTTCATCTGCATGTTATGTCAACTAACTAATAAACACTAAAAAATATAGATTACTAAATTAGAGAAACTGTATAATTTTATATGCATTTCGTGAAGCTAAAGCTTGAGTGTACTGATCTGATATCATTATATTAATCAATCAATAATAGTACTCAAACGCCACGTGCACTTGTTTAATAATAAATAAACAGAATTAATATAATCAAAATAGCCTCTTAAAACTTAATCCAAACTGACTAAACAAGAAACAACAATAAAACATACAGCTGATGCTTAAATGTGTCACGTGCATGGTCAAAAGCTACTGTTTACTGCAATTTCTCTGTGTAACCGACTGATGATAAATCAGCAATGCTGAACATTCAATCTCTCTCTCCTTGAAGTACACGAACGCCGACAGCACAGGACTCGAAGTGTCGTGTTAAACTCAGATGACATCAAACATGATCATTTAAAAATGAAACCGCACACATAGTGAGAAAAAACACATACAAAGTCACAGCAACCAAGATAAATCAACACCGGCTACTTACATTTGCTGAGAAAGTTTATTATTCCAGCGTAAACACACAGCACAAGCAATTCCTGTTTGGCTAATTATCGCATTTTAGGTAGCTGTGGGTCCAAAGCACACTTGCAAATAAAAGTGAGAATGAAAGCTCGTGCAGGAACCGTGTCCTTATTTGTCGCACTGCCTGACCCTCCCACCCACTCATTAGAGCACCACACATCAGGACGGACAGGACACTCTGAGGGGCTCCCTGTGGAACACGCTACAGTACACAGGGTACTTGACCAATAGCATGGATACTAACTTTTTTTTTTTTTAATTAGAGGTCAACGTTTTAAGAAAAACTTTAAATAAAAAGTAAGAACATTTATATTTTATGTGCTTAAGTTTTTTCCACATTTTTAATCAATTGTATACATTTTTAATTATTAATATGATGTCAGCTGTCTGCAAGTATAATAATTATAATATAATTTATTTAACAAAATAGAATTTGACAACAATGCTGTGGAAAATAGTTGAAGCAACTTTTAAATCAGCATTTTGTAATGTCAAAATTAAATTGATTTTGTTTGGCCATTCATATATAGATATATTATACATATATATATATATATATATATACACAGTATTTTAATGGGATTATTCTAAAGGTTATTGTATTTATATTATATTATATTAGCCTATATTATATTATATTTTATAAAACGGTTAGTTCCTGTCCTTGATTCCAATTGGTCAATAGCGGTGTTTTATTCACGATAAAACACGGCTATGATCGCTTCACCCAACGGTTCTGTGTATCACTACACAACTCCCTTAGCAACCACTCTTAGCAACGTAAACTGTATGTTCTCAATTTATATTGTTCATTGACGCTTACTGTATTATGTAGAAGAGTATTGTGAGAAAGACATAGAGTGAGCAAGTTTATTATCTGCATTCAGATTCAGCATTTTCCTTCAGGTCAGTCCTATGTTCATAATAAAAAATCTGTTTAAATGTCCGATGTATTATCTTGTCCTTTTAACAGTTAAGCGGTTTTCCCATGACTGACAGC
Source organism: Elopichthys bambusa (assembly GCA_037101425.1). Taxonomy (NCBI): domain Eukaryota; kingdom Metazoa; phylum Chordata; class Actinopteri; order Cypriniformes; family Xenocyprididae; genus Elopichthys; species Elopichthys bambusa. Next base: position 10,467,830 of record CM074443.1, read on the forward strand.
ACTAGTCAAAGCATTTGTCAGTTGCGTCTTGTTCCATGTTCACAACAATTCAGTATTTCAATGTAAAAGTCTTCACTGCTGACTGACACACTCATAAAGACAGTCTTTGCCACCATCTAATGGAATAATAATGTAACTTCTGTTGCTGTTCATGGTCAGGGACTATTTTTTCCAGCGGAAGGAAGGCTTTTAGTGAAATTTACTTCATGAAAGTTGCATTGATACATATTTTTGGCTTTAATATTTGTATTTAATACTCCACTTCGCGTTGTGCCTAATAACGCCCTTCAGCCGTGACTTATTCATGATACAGCACAGCCTCTCGTACCTTATTGCTTACATATTATATTATATTATATTATATTATAGCCTATTATATTATATTAGCCTATATTATAGCCTATTATTTTATATAAATGAAGTTTTTTATAATCATTGGTTCAACTGGGCTTGTTATCTTGTGTGTTTCAGTCTATAAATACCACAAATATATATATTTTTTAAAAATAAAAATCTATTACATTAATTTTAAACTAATTTAAAAAAATGGAATGTAATGGAATAAATGGTTTATTGCGAGTTTGCACTGCATACAAAATGCTAGCAACAAAAAAGCTTAAAATTGGAGTCAAAATTGATATTGAAATGAAACACTACAAATAGTAACACTACAAATCCCCAATATATTGAACACAAATCTTCAATATGTGGGAGATTTGTTAAGGTGTTTGTGGTAGACCTACATGTGTACTCAAGATATGAATTCCAGCACTGTGTTTTCTGTATGTCTGCAACCTGTTCCTTCTTCTGGATGCTTTCATATCAATCTACTACTTTTATTCTTATAAAGCAGAGATTTGCAGCACATTGCAATATGTCGCCTGACCATCTGACTAATGTGACCACCACTTTTGTGTTTACACAAGGCCCTCAACACTGATGAATAATGAGACACATTTTTAGGATTGTGTTTGTATTGGCCTTTTTAGTGTGTCTCCACATTACCATGCACCCCCAACCCAGCTGCTTTCAGAACAGCTGTTTCTCAGACAAGGAATCAATGAGACTTCTCAGCTGTGATTCACTTGCAGACTTGCATTTCGGCTGTGATAGCATCATAATGTCCCCTGTGTTCTGTTGAAGAATGTCCCACCATCGAGAAACAACCACCTTAAGCCTGCAGATGGAAATTTCAGCACTAGGAAAACATGTAAGACAACATGCTGGCCAACTTCAATGCCTAGATTGGTATGAAAGATCAATATCTGGATGATGACAAATACAGTTAGAGTATACACTAGTTAAAATGCTTCTGTCTTAATTCTAATATACAGTTACACACACTGTAAAAAAAAAAAAAAATGATTTTTTTTATCACATTTCATTTCTTTTGTCAAATCTACTTCAATAATTACTGTGGTTCAGATAACATAATATTTTGAGTTTCTGTTTATTAAACCAATTGCCTTCATTGTATTAACTCAATTTTTTAATTTCAATGAACTCAAAATTTTAAGGCAACCAGGTAACTTACTTTTTAAGTTCAACCAACAATTATTTTTTACAGTATATATTTGATCATTCGAATGCATCCTTACTGAATAAAAGTACTGATTTCCTTTTTCTTTTCTTTCCTTTTCTTTTTAAATCGTACTTGAATGACAGTTTATCATGGTTTTCTCTAAAATATTAAGCAGGAAAAAAAATGTTTTTCAACAGTGATAATAAGAAAAAATAAGTTCTTAAGCAGCATATCAGCATATTAGAGTGATTTCTGAAGGATCATGTGACACTGGACTAATGATGCTGAAAATTCACTTTGCGATCAAAGGATTAAATGTATTTTAAATGTTAAAATAGAAATCAGTTATTTTTAAACTGTAATAACATTTTACAATATTACTGTATTTTTTATCAAATAAATGCAGCTTTGGTGAGCATAAGAGACAATATATATATATATATATATTCTGTTTTGTTTTGGAAACCGTGTACAAATGGAAATGGGTTTTCTCAAAGCAAGTTCACCTATTTCAGAGCCTAGAGGACTGAAAAACATTCACTTGTTTACGCATGCAAAGACGCACAAGGAATCTGTTAAAAATTAACAAGCATAATCATGTATGATTTATCATAATCCCCCAGTAACCCCTTTAAATCTTTATACACAAGTTTTATCAGCAGACATCATGTTCATCTCTAGACTGATGATGTGTCTTACAGTAATTAATTCACTTTCAAACAAACTCTTAGTACATGGATTTTAAGACTCGAGGAATACACAAACCTCTCTTCTGCTCCACTTTCATATGTGCTGCTGTTTGTCTCTCAAATTGCACACTTTCTGTTTTCTTTCAGTTCTTAAGGTTTTGAAACTTTCTCAAAGGCTGTTTTCTTGGCAAACAAACATCCCAATCCACACATGATATCAGACAGAACACCTGTTTTTCCAGCACACCTGTCATTGAAATAGAGGTAATACTGTTTACATTCTGCTCAGTTGTTGCATATTCCTCACTATCTAAATGTCTTTTAGCTCAATGCATCACCCAGAGCATGGGTTATATTACTCTTTCTTATTGCCATATGGTTTGTATATTTTGTACACATGCTTTGTTTCCCCAAAGTGCTTCTCAGACAATAGCTCTATTCCTGCATCTCATGTTGTTTGGTTTGCCAGTGAAAACTAAATAAATGGCTATGGCACACAACTGAGAACAAGAGGTCCTAAAAACCTCATTCACTTTGCTGCAGTGGTGAGCTCAAATAGCCATTTATGCAGGTCTAATACAAAAGACGAACAACTAAATGCAGCCTGCCGATGTTTGGAAAGTCAAAGTCATTCAATGAAATTTAATTTGATATGTTATTGTAAAAGCTCACATGGTACTGAAGGGTTGAGGATTTTCTGGCAATCATTGCTGAGATAATTAGACTTGTATAAGCATACTAGATATATTATGCTTTGTTCATTTTAGCATATTTCAAATTTTGATTTGCAGGTCAAAATGTATGTTTTAGTTCCGAAAGTATTTTTTCCATTCATTTTTCCCATATGGGGTTTAAATCTTCGTTAAAGGTGCAGTATGTAGTATTGACAGCTAGTGGTCGAAATAGGTACTGCAGTCTAAATTCAAAATATTGGAGATTGTTGTTTCTCCGCCCTTTATAGAGTTAATATTGTGCCATAATTAAACAAACAAATCCAGCATTTTGCAAACACGATCTGCTTTGCAAAGGAAAACTCGACTCGCAAACAAACAGAAAGTGATGTGCAAATACAAAGGTCAGTTTGAGCGAAAATGCAGAGGAGTAACAAATATATGTATTGTGTTTTACAAATATAAATATAAGCAGATGGTGCTTTGCTATGGGTCAATTTACGCTAGTTTCCTGAGAGAAGCCCCAAAACATGCATTTATAATAATATTAAATAAAATATAATAATAATAATATAAATAATAAACTTTGCATCTCAAAGTGCTTTACTAGAACATGCAAATAAAATACAATGGAATAGGGGAAATAAAAAATAGAAACATGCATCAAAACACATTTCAAGACATTTATAGGCTATATATATATATATATATATATATAATTACATATAGGTTAGTCTGGGAAAAAAAAAAAGTTTTCAGCTGATGAAATTGGATAATTTCTAAAGGATAATGTGACACTGAAGCCTGGAGTAATGATGCTGAAAATTCAGCTTTGATCACAGGAATAAATTACATTTTGAAATATACAACATAACCAGTTACTTTAAACTGCAATAATATGTCACAGTATTACTGTTTTACATTATTTTTGATTCACTAAATACAGCCTTGGTGAGATTAAGAGACTACTTTCAAAACATTAAAAAAACCTTAATGTTTACAAACTTTTGACCAGTACTGTACATGCAGTGAAGACGATCAATGTAAGCGTAGCCTGTACCAAATTTGTGTGGCTATTATTAATATGTGTTTAAATGAAAATGAAAAGAGGCAGATTGGTGTTTTATAACATGTTTTGTGTAACATGTTGCTGGCGGTTATACATACAGAGATAACCGGAGTAGCCAGAGCGAGCCGAGTGATGTTATCAAGATTGCTGCTGTTGCATTTTGCAGATAATGTAGAATTACCAAACTTTGTGTACTTGGTATTGAGAAACGCTTAAATATGCTTGCGTCGACTTCACTGTAGCCTATGTGTGCGCTGGTTCGATCCTTTCCGTGTTCTGACCGGTGTCCGAATTTCCAACACTATCTCACGACCAATTCGTACGTATTTTACGAGGCGGCTAATTCGTATACGACCTCACTCGTACGAATTCGTACGATTTGTCTAAACCCCAGTGATGGTTAGGTTTAGGGGCGGGGTTTGGGGTAGGTCATTCGTATGAATTCATACGAATTTGTCATCTCGTAAAATACATACGATTTAGCAAAAAACGCATGAATTCGTACGAGTGAGGTCGTATGAATTCGTACGAATTAGACACCTCGTAAAATATGTACGAATTGCCGTGAGATCGGGTTGGAATTTCAATCAGACGCAAGCCCATTCATTCAAATGATTAATAATGGGAAATAATAAGCGCTTCCATTTCAGAGTCCCTGTTATCAGATCTGCTGAAGATGTTGCTGTTCATGTTTGCCAGCGCAAGACATTTTACAAATCCAGACCACACGATGTTCTACGACATTGTCCGGAATAAAGAGTAGCCTATCCATGTCACACAGTACTGTTAGGGTGCTATTACTTAACCCGTGATATAATATTTTGGCCATACTACCCATCCAAATCATTCATCCCAGTCTCAACGTCAGTAGGATACACTTCTTGTATTTCGGACACACCACAAGGTGTCACTGTGGCCTCAACGCTTCGCTCTCGCCTACTCTAAGCTCTATTGCTAGTCTGAGGTAAACCACGCCCTCCTCATTACCCTACGGACAAAGAAATGTAAAAATACATAAATGTAAAAATAAAGAAATGTAGAAATGAAAAAATGTGGAAATGAACAAATATGGAAATAAATACATAAATAAATTAATAAATGTGGAAATAAATAAAATAAAAAAAAATAAATGTGGGAAAAATATATATATACATAAATAAGGAAATAAATGTATAAATATTTATTTATTTATTTATTTATTTTTGCTTTTCTATGTATATTTATTTATGTTTTTATTTATTTTTAATTTTGGCTGACTTGGGATTCCATAAAAGTTATCTGATGAGAATGAGCGGAGTGGAATAATGAAAGTGATCAGCATGATTGATATTCAAAACGGTACGTACGCGCTGCATTGTGTGTGTATCTGCAGTCTACACAGAGCCGATTTCCCCTTTTGAATGTTGAATATAGATGAATTTATATGAAGAAATAGGCAGTTTCTCCTTTATGCAGGAGGAGAACGGTGTGTTCAAATCCAGTTTTTTTTGCACCGAACCAGGTGACACAAGGTGACAACACAGTCGGCTTTCATCAGCGCTAGTTCTTTGGCGTCTGTTTGGTGTGTGACATTTTCCCCTACTGTTCATATTTTGGCGCTCTAACTCAGTGAAACTTTCACATGCAGCATCTCATTCAATTACGTCAACACAGCAAATAATGTGATAGGCTAGTGGTCACAGAACACGCAAATAACATTCAAATTTTACAGTCATAACGTGTGAATTTGTATTCTCGCCAGTGGCGACCTCAGTAAAAATATCACTCGCAAATTAATATTTTTAGTCGCAAACGTGACCGTTTTAGGCGCGGTCTGGAGCCCTGCATACACCAATTGATCTGCGCAGCACCGCTTCAAGTCGAACACACCTTAAATCTGCAGTGGTCAGCTGGTACAGCAGCCACATGGTACAAGTCGTAGCTCTCAGAAAATTACACGTTTATTACAATATATGCATATTTATACAAGTATTTGGAGACCATCGCGAGATCAACTCAATTGCATTATTTGCAGTGCTTCATGGGAGTAGGCAGAGCTAAAGAGCTACTTTGGCGCATGTTGCTTTTTTGACTTCCTGATTGGTGTAATTTTCTGTACAGCATAATGGGTAATGTTTTCACCAGGAATTTCACTGTTAAACATGATTATTTTAAAAATAAGATGAAATAATGTGGGCTTATGGCATCGGCATGGATTAACAACCTCAAAAGTTTCATTGTTGAAAATCAATTTCCTGTAGAAAATGAAGTTTTAATAGACTGTTGCAGTCTATTAAACTTTGTTCTTGTTTTTGTTGGGAATTTGCATTTGAGACATTCTGGAAAGTAAGTATAAGTTGGTATATCATATAATAAAAGGGCCACTTTGAAAATTCTATAAAAAGGTTTATTTAGAGACTCCAATTTTGTTCAAATTTCCATCATGTTCTGTACTTCCAGCTTTTCATGTCAGGTTATTGTACAAAGGGCAAATGAGACTGATAAAACGACCAGAAATAAGGCAGAGACTAAATGAAATCAGCTTATTAGATTCGGTATCTCACAGTATCTCAGAGCTAATGGAAGTTGCCTGGTGCCTATCAGTCTACTCTCCTTGAGTGTAGACAATACAGTCTGTAGTGCACTTATAAAGAGAATGGGAGCATATATCAGTGCTAAGCATGCATTTTAAATAGAGATGCACCAATTGCAGTTTTCTTGGCCGATTCTGTTTTCCGATTTTTTGTTAGTGTGATCTGCCAGTACCGATTTTTGCCGATTCCAATTTTCCTTCTAAGAACTATAATACAAAAATCTACTTTTCTTCAACGCAAAGTTTTATTTTCATAAAAAAACCAAGTAAAAAGTCAGTAACAAAATAAGACAAATAGAAATGCAAACAGCAGTACAAATAAATGCAATAGAATAAAGAGAGCTATAAAACTAAGTTTTTCAGGTTAAGTAGGTTTTTATTCAGGTAAGAAATAATACAGAAATTAAAGTAATCATGCAGTGGTTACCTTAATTTCTGTATTCTTTATTGTAAATATTAAATACAGATTTATTCTTACCATTAAAGTTATAAAACGTATTCAGTCAAGAGCAGAAAGTGATTTTCTTTGTCTTTTGTTCTTTAAATAACATGACAGACAGCAGCAGGAATATTGGACTGCTGTCCCTTTAAGAGTTTATGAACGGACACAATACTGTTACACAACATGTGTTCTCTTTCTTAGCTATTTAACGATCCAAAACTGACTGTGTTTATCTGAATAATAGCCAAAACGGGCATTTTGACATAATTTTGTATGTATTTGACCATTTAAGCGCAGTAAGCCACTCATTTTAGTACTTGTTGTGACTGTTTGACTTCTGTCTCTGCTTGAGACTGAGCGTGGCTTGTCCGCTTCACTAATACAGATCAGTGGTTCGCGCGCTTTTGGTGTGAGCGCGAAACCTGCGGGAATGAGTACAATTATACGCAATACAAGCGCTATTTAACCGGAGCGAATGAGACAAGTGAGAGAGAGGAGGCGCCCGCGCGGGTGTGTGTCACTTTGCTGTCAGAGAGAAGAGAGCGAGAATGCGCAGCTGACCTTATTGCCTGTGCCACTGGTAACAAAACAGATCAACCGATCATGAGGAAAATCGTCCGATTCCGATCCCTGGCCGGGGATCTCTAATTTTAAAGGATCCTGAGAGAAATTTACCCTTCAGATATTATTTTTCAAGAGTAAATTGAGAGAATACATTTTTTTTTTTTTGTAGAACCCATGGCCGTGTGGCTATTTCGACTAGTGACTATTGAACATATACATCAGTCTTATGATAGTACTGCTTATTAGTCACTATTTTTTGCCCCTAGTTGTTCATTATTATAAGCAATCAGTTTCATTCCTGTATCTCAACTGCTAGACTATAGCATTAGCAATGCCAAAGTCAGGGGTTTGATTGACCAACATGGCCTGGCCTGTTCAAAAGTTTTGCTTTGGATTTACAATAAGTGTGCCAAATGAGAATCTTGAGTTTACAATAAACATTCAACATTGCGTGTCATTTTCTTGCAGCACGGCTTGCACGAGGACCCAGGTCTCATGGTCAGTATCATATATCGGTGATTATCCTGTGGCCACTTGCTCTCCTGCATGATCACTTTGCACTGCTCTTTAATCACTATAGCAACTGTTTGAATGTGCCAAAGTGTGTAAAGTGATATCATGTTTATATAAAAACCAGATACCTGAGCAGCAAAAACAACATTCACAGGAACGAGCAATGCAACTGATGAGATTGTTGGCTTTGTGACTGGATTGCAGTGTCATTTTTTTATATTAAAAATGAGTGAATTAGTGATTACTGATTCTTTGAAATCTTATTTTGAACCTTTTTTTCTGAATCAGTGCTTCAAAACGTGTAGACTGTCACGTGACAAACAAGGCTTCCTTACATCAAACTGTTTCGAAATGTGTTTGATAGTAGTTTTTAATCAATAAGTAAACGTTAGTCAACTCAAGTTAGTTTAATAATTTAAAGGGACAGTTCTCCCCAAAATGAAAATTCTCTCATCATTTATTCACCCTCAAGTTGTTCCAAACCTGTATGAATTTCTTTCTTCATGCTGAACACAAAAGATATTTTGATGAATGTAGGAAACCAAATAGCTGATGGACCCTATTGAATTCCATAGTATTTATGAAAGTAAATGGTATCCATCAACTTTTACCCATATTATTTAAAATATGTTCCTTTGTGTTCAGCAGAAAAAAGAAAGTCATACAGGTTTGGAACAACTTGAGGGTGAGTAAATGATGACAGAATTTTAATTTTTGTGTGAACTATCTCTTCAAATCCGTAAAAGTTGAGACCTCCTTGCATATCAATGGATTTAACCAGCAGATATCAGCGCGTGTTAATTCGAGCCTATTTCGAAACAGTGAATCATTTGCAAAGCCCATATGCACGGTTACTTCCTGGTTTTCGTTAAGCCAGCTTGGGCATTTCCGGTGAACTGTTTAGTTGATCATTCTGTACTCGTTGTACATCGACACAAAACCATCAGTGGTTAACTTTTTAATGTTGTATTTATATTTTAATGCAGCTATCACACTCGCTAATGGGAACGTTTGAATAAGAAACGCCGTGTCTGTAATTAGACACGCACACACAACATATTTCCAGCTCTTCAAATGTTATTTTTAATGTGATGACCACAAACATTATTTGATCATCCTTTTGAGATTGTCACCATTTGTAAAACCGAACATTTCAAGATCCAACATTTGATAGAAAACACTTTTATTTAAAAATAAAAAAGACATTAATTACCACTATAACCAGCAGGTGGCATGAGCATATATTAGCCATTTTCTGTAATCGTTTTTCACTCAGTTTCGCTTTTAAATAAATATTAAAGATTATAAAATCACTAGGTTTAAAAAAAATACATTTTGGTTGAATAGAATCAGGGTATCTTCTGTTCATTCGTTTTTTGATTTAATATTGAAATCAGAAAAATGAGAAAACGGTACTTTTTTTTAAATAATCAGCTTGAATATTCGATCTCTACATGTGGGCGGGAATGAAACGCCTCTTTCCGCTGATTGGTCAACCAGACATCAAACCATGTCGTCATCAGTTGTTCCTCGGTTCCACTCAACAGAATAAAAGTCCCTCGCTCTACAGCTGTACGGATTCTTAACGAGTTTATTCTAAATTTTATCTCTTTTTCATCAAATAAGCAGACTAGTGAATGGCTTGACACAAAATCATATCAGGGCTTAATTCTGTGTAGACATAAATTCATCTACACGTGCAATATTAGTTTATCTCATAAATATTAATTTACTTTGCAGCTACACACAACTACCCCCTAGCCTACAACTTTGGCACACTATTTTATTTAACTGACCAACTATAAAAATCTAGTGAAGCTGCTTGACGCACTGGGCAGCCGGAGTGAATGTACGAGCGCAAAGTACCAGTATCGATTTAAGTGTAAATATGCAGCAGTCACAACTTTTGTTTTAGACAACATGAATTTGAAATATGACAGATAGGCTATGAAAATATATTTATTTGTGTATTTTACAGTCACAGCATATCTATTAGGCCTATTCTATTTTGAGTGTAGGAAATGTAGGTTATCACTGACGTATGATATGTCAAATATACAGAATGTATATAATAGGCTACATGCTATTTTTTCCTTAAAGTCATAACTTTTGTTTTAGGCAATATTTTATTTCATTAATATTGAGTATTAATGGATGTCACACAAAACGTTGTTTTATTTTCTTTGCCAGCTAAACTTCCCATGCAAATCAGAACTGTTTTGCTACTGACTCCTAGCGCACAGAGCAGTGTTTTGTTCCTGAATGAATCGGAGTCTTTGAACAAATCAGTTGACTGATCTATCTATTAAATGGCCCAATAGATTATAGAGATCCACTTGATATTTATTCCTAAATGAATCAGTGTTTTGTACGAATAAATGACTCATTCATTAACACAATGACTTGCTGCCACCTACTGGCGACATTAAGTTCATAATCCAAATATCGTTTCATTTTTGTCATTCATTTAATATTTCTGTATGCAACATTATCTAACATCTCATTAATTAGATCTAAAAGCAACTTCAGATGCTGCTTCTTTGCTACCTCTGCAAGCCTTTGGTTGATACTGATTTAATTGGTAACAACCTATAGCGTCATATTATTCTAAGAACTTCACATTAAAGATGGCATACCTACAAATTTAATAAGATTAGGAAAAAATCCTATATAAACGTAAAAAAAAAATCCCCTGAAAATCAATTGTCCTTATGGTAAAGTTAATTTCTGACACCAACAAATGGCAATAAATAGGCTATAAAAATACTCTTCATCTCTTTATTGTTAGTGTTATTTCAGGGTTTTGATTTCTTATAACTGAGAGAGCACTATAATGGCTGTATTTCTTTTCATATCTTTTCATATCTGTCATATTTCAAATTCAAATTCATCCCATGTCTAAAACTCAGGATGCTGTCTAAAACAAAAGTTTTGACTTCTGCATATTTACACTTAAATCGATAGGCTACTGATTTGCGCTTTACTTCGATGTATTGTAGCCTACATTCGCACCGGCTGCCCAGTGCGTTTAGCAGCTTTGCCACACATATTTTTATAGTTGGTCAGTTAAATAAAACAGGCACTGTGCCAACGTTGTAGACTAGGGGGTAGTTTATGTTTAGCTGCAAAGTAAACTAATATTTATGAGAAAGAGATAAAAATATAGTTGCAATAAATGTGTTAAGAATCCGTACAGCTGTAGAGCGAGGGACTTTTATTTTGTTGAGCGGAACCGATGAACAACAGATGACGACATGGTTTGATTGTCTGGTTGACCAATCAGCGGAAAGAGGCGTTTCATTCCCGCCCACATGTAGAGATTATTCAAGCTGATTATTCGTTTCCAATCCCAGAATGAAAAAACGAAAAATCAAGCCAATTTTATGTTTTTTCGTTTTCTTTTTAAAAATGAAAAACGAAAAAAAGTACCGTTTTCTAATTTTTCTGATTTCAATATTAAATCAAAAAACGAAATTAGATACCCTAATAATTATTTATTTATTTATTTATTTTTATGTCGTTTTACATTTGAACAACTAAATTAATGCTAGGCCTGACTATTTAAGTATTACACTATTGACACACCAACAAGTGACATTTCACCGGAAGTTTTTAAGTGCTGACAGCGACAACTATAGGCTAATTAAGCCATTCGTAGGTTAATTCTTAAAAAACAAAGTGCATACACTGAGATTCTGTCATGCAATTAATGGGTTGCTCCATGTGCTTGAGAATCCCAAGTTCCAACCACTCTAAGTCCGACACACTGCCTCAACCAATGGCGTGAGCCTGGGGCGGAGCTATTTGTTTTGTCCGACCAATGAAAGACGGGAAAGTGTTTGGGGAAACCTGTTCGAATGTCATTTAAAAAAACGCTTGATGTCACTAGTGCTGCAGATTTGACACACTTCACCTTAAAAAAAAAAAAAGGATGAAATTGTTTAAAGAGCCTGATGTCTGGTGTGTACAACAAAATAGAAACACTTGGATTATACATTTTGCATGGATGACATTAAATTTAAAGCAGTCTTTAGCAAATCTCCTGTTTATTTCAGGAAAATACATTTTCCTTTAAGGGTCCTGTTAGCCTTTCGTGGACACCAGCTTCTTGTGTGGATTATCACGGAGAAGGTTATTCATTTACACCTTTTACACTGGTAATTATCCTCATTAAATCAAACCGGATTCATTCTCCTGATGTACAGCCAAGCCATTTCAGGAGATAAAAAATTAATTAGAAATAGCGACAGAAAGCAGATTATGTTTGATGAATCTCAATGCAAAGAATAGCTGAGCTAGACATTTTCTGATACCACAGCCAAAAGGAAAATCTTAGATTGCTTGTTATAAGCTTATCATTCAGTGAATACATGGATACTGTGTATGTGTGTGTGTGTGTGTGTGTATAATTGATAATGTCTGTGGTCTGTTTAGAATAAACTCTCACATGATTTTTCATTCTGCACTTAATCTATAGTAAAGACACATTCATTGTTCACAGAATGTGAAGTGGTTTTGTCTTTGAACTGATTAGGAAAAACTTGCTATCATAAATCACCATGTGTATGTTTAGACATACATTGTTTTTGTGTGGTGTGTTTAAAATCTAGATGTATGACAATGATTATTTCTTGACTCCTTTGTTGTACTTTAAAAACATACAGAAGTCAAAGTGGAGTCCTGCTTCAAATCACAGTTCACCTGTGGATGACCTCTACACTGAGTTCTCCATCTCTGGGACAGACTGACTCTCTGCCAATCATATATGTGGTAATTGAACTCAGAGGTTCAAAAAGCTGGCATTAAGGACAGGCCGGTAATATTAGGTAATTGGTTCTGAGGTGTAAGAGATGGAAATAGTCTTGATTACATTAAAGGCTTAATGGCTCCCAATGTGTCACTCAGTCAAAAGTTGGCAAGCAAGCAGACACATGAAGAAGATTTAACCCTTACAGTTTAATTCGCTGGTTATCACCAAGGACAACTGGATTATGAATTCATACATGGTGGATCTCAAACACAGAAAGGGGAAATTAAAATTTAGCAAGTATCATGAATTATTTCAGAGACACTTGGGCTAGATTAAATATAAGAAGACTTTGGATGAATAGTTCCAGTCAAAACATTCGCACACTGTTCCAGCAGAAGGGCTAAGGGATTTTAAGAGATTAAACTTTAAATCTGGAAAGCTATTGAGGCAAGAATTAAGACAGGTGGTCATTTTTTTTTTTTTTTTTTTGGAAATTCACATTCTCTTTTGTTCTTGCATATTCTCATTTCTTAAATGTCTGTCAGCTCAAAGCATCACTCACAGCATGGGTGGTTGAAATTATAATCATTATTAACAAAAATAATTATAATAATAATTATTTATTTTTAGTAGGCTATGTAATTGTATTTTATGCCAGTGATCTTTTTAATGAGTCTCTTTAAGTATTTATTTTTAGATTCATTCACCTCAGCGGTTGGGCAGAGTTTAGTTGGACATAAAGAAAGTGATAAAACAAAATAATTCTTCAAGTCAGCGTCAGAGTCGGCTGTGTAGATATTGGTGGGGAAAAAACACACATAAAACCTGCAGTTTCTGAAAGCCAATATTGTTTTTACTTGTGAGGCAACAACATTTTAGCTATTCGCTAATGTATCAGAAAATAATGTCTTTTGGTGTAAGAATATAGGCCTAATTAACATTCAAACTGTTAAGTAGAAGTTTTGCCTCAAAAAATATTTAGGCTAGTTATTCAACCTACTTTTTATTTCAAACCAGTGCAGAAATACACATTCGATATTTTAGAAATGAGCACATGGCATGCAGAATCGAAAATGAAAAATAAAATAGATCATATATATATAACAATTTTACAACAATTGTTTACATTTAAGCCTACATTAACATAGAGCCTATTTATAAAGTGTTCTTAAGTGTTCACTAGAAAGCATGAAATGTGGTTATCGTTAAAGTATGTAAAATCTTATTGAAAAACAGTTTGTTTTGTATTTGACCCAGACCTCCGCACTAGCGTGCTGTGTGACGTCGCCTGTCACATGGCGAGCGTCAGCTGTGTTGCAGGAAGTGAAGCAGTCATGGCGATGCCTGTAGCGTTACTCTCTGAATCTGTGCTAGGATGGTCTATTTTCACTATCGTTTTACTGGTGAGATACACAGATTATACACTATAACATTCATTTAATTGTATTATATTGTTAGACGCGGTATTTTCGCTTATTCTATCACGTACTACGCTGGTGTGTAGCTCGAAATGTATCATATCCTGGCACGCCACACTATTTTGGTTAGCCTATATATAGCTAATATCATAATCTTGTCTATGTTGGTAGTTACAGTATTTTATTTTGGCAGATATTACTAAAATGTCACATTATACTGTTTTACTAGAAGTAACACTTAAGTTGCAAGTACAAGTACATGTGTTATTGATATAAAAAACATTTTTACGTCTTATATTTAATCGTATTATCTTATTTTATGTCCACGGTTACATGTGACACTAATATCTAAGCCATAATTGATTGATTTTACAGTTCTTAGTATTTCAAATATGAATATGTTACATTTCAGAGTCAGCTATAAACACTGTCAGTGAGTTTTTGTTGTTTGTTTGAGGTGGGACTGTCTGTTTGGGGACCAATGGCTGAAAGTGGGAGTGTTCAGGAAACTTTACAAATAGTAATTATTTTTGCAATTTCATTTAGTGGTTTAAAAATAACACACCTAACCTTTAAACATATAATTTTTTTTTCTGCCTGGTCGATGTGCTTAATTAAAGTGGTATCTATGCCTTAATTTTCTCATTAAAATGCAGCCTGCTCAAGTTTAATGAGAGCAGTATTTTCCCGTTCTATAATTTGTTCGGAGCATCCTGATTTAAATTCAAAGTGTCGGGTCATTATCTGACCAACAATTCAGGCAGAATCTAATACGCATAGGGTGCTTAATTGATCCTGTCTGAAAACAGCATCCCGTAATCACAAGCTCGTTTTAGCGGTGTCCTGAGAGCTTATAGAGGATGTGTTTGGAATATGACCTTTCACTCTCAAACAAGTTCTTCCTAAAAGTTGGACTCTATTAGGGTTTTGTTAATGAGATACAGCATAATGCTTTTCAAAGACAACTGTTTCAGAGGCTTCTAAATCTGTAGGCAGGGTTTCTTTCTAGGTGAGAAGCTGTTGGTTGCTAGATCAGAAGTGTAATACAGAATCATATTTCAAGTTATCTAAATTGCACTTGTGAGTGGTTTTGAATTTCTGTGGCCTTTGAAGTTTCCATGAAACGGAAGTTCGATCGACTTTTCCCCCCTATTGTTACGTATATCCGAGTGAAATGGCTTCTTAACAAGAAAAGATGTAGGGCTGGACTTGATATTTTCCAATGGGAATGGATTGGATGGTTGTGGTTGCTATTGGTTGATCTCATATGAGTGACAGGTTGTCCTGCCCTCACGCCAGTATACATGTCATCAGAGAATAAGAGATGTCACTGCAAGAAGGAGGGAAAGTTATTTTGATTAAAGATTATGAAAGCACATGAAAAAAAAAAAAATGACGTGAACGGATCAATCGTTTATAATAAATAAATACTGCAATATTCCATAAAAAATAAGAATTGTCAATTTTGATTTAATGGTGACTTTTAAAGTGAGTTTGTGTTATAAGAAGGCCAACCGTCTGATTTAACACACATTGTTTTGACAAAAGAGAGATTTAGGCCTTTATATAATTTAACACATTGATATAACAAATTATAATCAGGCCTCTTCTACATTTTCTCAGTAACGCTGAAATAAAATAGCATTTTTTAATATGTTTATAAAGGGATTAAGTACCCATTGAGTTAGTTAGTGGTTCTTTATAATTTTATTTAATTTCATGTACTTTTATTTTCTTATTTTTTGTTAATGTTTGTATGATTATAAAAATATTTTTTTAGCATACTTTATTGGTACGGTTGGTTTATGACTAGCTGATATCCTTACCTGCTGGTCTAACTCATACATTAAAAATGAAATAAATAAAATAAAGTTTTTTAAAGATATTTGTACATAGACAGAAATTTTATTTATCTACAAATCTAATTTTTAATCATAAGTAATCATGAAACTGGTGGTACTGTGTTTAACATTATCAATTTAAATTAATTATTTTGATACACATCCTATATTGTCCCCCTGTATCTTCAGGTCATCGTGGCCTTCTGCTGGGTTTATATTCGGAAGTATCAGAGCCGGCAGGAAAGTGAGGTTATCTCCACCATCACAGCGATATGTGCTCTGGCCATTGCGCTCATCACATCAGCTCTTCTTCCTGTGGATATCTTCCTAGTGTCCTTTATGAAGTATCCCAATGGCACTTACAAGGTAACAATATTCCCGTACAGAAAAGTTACCTGTACACGATAACACGCACAAATCTGTGTTTGATTCAATCCCGTAGCTGCAGTATTTCAGGTGTGGCAGAGAAACCTGTCTTGCATTGTTTTAAGGCAACATGAAATCCAATTTACTTTCTTAATGAATGTCCCTGGTCTTATTGTGCACTATTCATCATTGGTGCATGTTATTATAAAGATAGAAAATGTTTCTTTGCTTTCCATATTTTTTTTTTCTGCTGATGTAAACAACAGTGTGACCTTGAAAGAATAGTATTAAACAGGTCATATGATGCTTTTTTAAAAGTTGATTATTTTGTTTATTTGGTGTAATAAAATTGAACAGCATGCTTTAATGTTCAAAAAACACATTATTTTTTTAGTACTGTACATTATTGCAGCTCCTCTATTCTCTGTCTGCACTGTTTTCAACAAAGCCCCTCCTTCCAAAAAGCTCAGAGTGCTTTGATTGGCCAGCAGACCCAGTGCATTGTGATTGACCAAACACCTCAAGTGTGTATTGAAAATGTAACAGCCCTTACCATAATCGTGAGCTTCAGCTTCCAGAGCTTTAAGCAATTGTAAACACACAGTTAATAATGTTGTCGGTTTTACCATCTAGTGTAATTTGCAGGTGGGACAGGTGGGACATGTTCCCACCGCTTTTTACCTGGGCCGATATTGTCCCCACCACTTTTTGTTTCAATATTTCGCGGCACAGATGTATTGAATACAAAGGAAGCATTTCCATTTAAACTAGCAGAATATTAATTTTGTTTGTTTGTGTTACATATAGGCGATCTGGCCATGGAATGTGTTGATTTTTAAATCATGCTCAGTGTTTGCTGCCGCTGTTATCAGTGGTGGAAGGCAAAAGTGTTCTCTTGGATCTTGTGTGCACATTTCTCAGTCTTCACACAAACGAGCACTTCAATCTACCGCTTTAACACTGTTCCAGAGACTCTATTCGTTCCGGTGAAATCCCAAAACAAAAAGCAAACAAATGTGTCCCTCCTCTTGATATACAGTCACTGATGAATATCTTTAGTTTTAATGAGGAAAAACAATGATACCAGGGAAGATTAGAACCCTGAACCTCTGGCACGCTTGGCAAAAATCCCACCAGACCATTAGGATACACAAGCATTTGAGGCGGATCTACATATTTATGCACTGAAGGTAAAGATGTAAGGATGAAATTGTCATATTAAATATGAGTTCTACATCAATAGATGTGTACTATAGAAATTGATTTTTTTTAATTTATTTTTTTTAGTGCATTTGTTACTGTATATTTCTGTTATAGCCTTGTATTAGCCACCCCCCACCACACACACTCTTGTCCCACCCTACTTTTTAAAACAAAGTAATGCCATTGGGTTTTACCATATAGGTTTAAGTCCAAGTTGGATTCTGAAATTGCAAATGATCAAGTGATCGATCAGAACCAACTTTGCAAGCCCGACTTAACGTTTCACATTGATAAGTAGTCTTTCTACAGTATAGCCGGTGTTGTACTCTCCCAGGTTGAGGAAGCTGTCCTCACAAGCAAACTTTTGAGTTTTGCTGCTCAAAGAACAGCTTCATAAATAAATCTTAACCATTTTCAGAAGGTCAAACAAATCGGTTTTGCTTTCGCATCCAAACATCCAGCATCTCCACAACATAACAACAACACGCAGTAAAAGATCAGTACTTCAGGTTTGAGTTCAAAGATTGAATTAAAGTACATCTTTCTTTTTCATTCAGACTTAAATGGTCTAATGAGACAGTGGTTACTATGGCAACTGAATGGCATAATTAATGAAACCATAGGCCCACCATTCTTCCTTACGGATAATGAATAATTAAGCATAGAATTACCTCCTCTGACATGAAATCTTTAATGAGGGCTTCACTTAGAACTTCCGTGGAAGTTGGTTCCTACTTTGCATACAATGAAAGCATATTATGACTCTAGCCTGTCAAGTTCTAAAATGGAAAAAAGTAGCATAAAAGTAATTTAGACAACTTGTGCAGTCATCTGAAGCCAAACAACTGAAATTTAGGCTTGTTATTCACTAATAAACTTGTTCTTTTCTGTAGCCTTCAAATCTAATTTCCACATATTCACACATTGCTGCTTTACATTTGGTTGTGACATATTAGAACCAATGGAAATTTAATAATGTACCTATGATAGAATTCTATAGTATGGCTTCAGAAGCTCACAGGTCATATGGATTTCTTTTATAACACCTTATTCAATCTGGAGCGTCATTCATTTTCTCGTAAAAGCACCTCTGCATAATATCTCCTTTTGTGTTCCACAGAAAAATAAAGTCATAGAGCTTTACAACAACTTGAGTATGAAGAAATGTTAATTTATGGGTGAACTGTGCCTTTAATTGGAGAGCAAGGGCTTGAGATTTTTAATTCCAGTATTTGTATTTGATTGATAACACTACATTAAAGCACCACAAACTTATTGATGTCCTTACAAAACAAGCCTGAGCATGAGGCTATTTCCATTGTCTAATAGTCAAACATGTTTTGACTATAAACGGCGAGCCTGTTGTCCCCCAAAACAGTTGATCTATGAATAAACACATTCGAAATATTACAGAACACACTGGTAGAATTTTCGCCTGGCTGTGTAAAACACTACTCGAGTGTGTGTTGTCCAGAATAAATTGAGATCTGAAGACAGTGCTGGCCTGGTTTTCATTTGAGATAATGATCAGCCCTAGGATTGTTAAAAGGGGCTTGTAGAGGTCAAGACCAGTTATAACTTTATCAGAGTTACACAAGATTGATTAATGGTTTCATTTCGTTAATTGGAAGTTGAGGGTTTTGAAGTGTTCTGAAGAAGACAGACTTGCTTGATCATATCAGAGATCATCTGTTGAGGCGGAGGAGGTTAACCTAAAGAGATTCTCAGTGACTCTATCAGGTTAATTAGATCTCTGATGAAGCCGCTGATCTTTCTGTACCACACTTCCTTAAACACTTTAAAATTCATAGATGATCTTGAGTCATAGAGCACTGTAGTATAATGTAGTGAATAGATCAGCACTATACAAGGAAGTTATATAATCAGGGCTTGATATTAACACCCACCAATCCAACAAATGTGGGTGGTTTTCAGCAGTGGCGTGTAACGCAGTCACTCCTACTAGCCACTTTGGTGGGTTGAATTGTTTGCATTTTTCAGTTGTAGTCTTTTAAAAAGGCATCTGAAACTATAAACTAAGTGCAATGTAGTGTTGTCAAAAATAGCGATTTTTCAATACTAATACGATACTAATACTTCCAATACTCATTTCCGCAGAATAGGCCTACACGATACCAGCTGCGCTTTCTCGCTCTGTCATCTCTCTGCGAGTTGACACACAATTGTGTGTAAATTGTGTATAATTTTACTTATTCCGACATATTTTGTGCTCACACCCAAAGTGCGCATACATAAAGCCGCCGCTCAGAACTAAATTGAGTTCTTTTTCGCTGCTTATCATGCTTAAACAGCCAAATACGCACAAAACAATGTCAAGATGCGAGTGTTGGTGAATATTCACATAAACAGTCAGTTTTAAGTGAAGTAGTCGCCTAATTTCATGTAAATTCAAGGCGAGGTGTTTGGCAGATCTCAAACGAACTTGGCGATCGGCGAGATTCGTTGCTTGAAGTCGGAGGATGGTTTAGTTGAATATGGAGCAGTGAAGCCGTACTCTTTCTGCTGCCTGTATTAACGTACAAACTTTGCTGTCTTTATTGCAGATGAAGCTGTTTATATGTATTTGTCAGTATTTGTGAAATAAACTCGTTTCCGTGAGCAAGGCAGTTGCAATAATATCAACTTTAAATAATAAATAATGTTACCAAAAGAACCCGACTGTGTAAATTCTTGACGTAAACAGTTCGCATTTAAAGTTATTAAAGCATTTTCCTGAGAAGTCACCGGCACGAGGATAATACGGAACAACAGATCCACTGGTTTGCGGATAGAAGGAAGTTAACTGACGTCATTGTGAAAAGGGCCTATATGTCAAAGTTTACTTTATTTTGCTATCCTCAATTACATAAATTAACTATAGTTTCCTGCACACACTAGTAAAAATATATATAAAATGTCTGAATAATTTTTTGTTTGACTGTATATAGCAGTTTTCCCCTTTATATCAATGTCAAAATTGTCGAAATGCTGAGTGACTAGTGACATTGGAAAACCACTAGCCACAGTGTCTGGTGAGCAAAAAAATTAACATCAAGCCCTGTATATAATCATTATATTGTATATAGTAGTTAAAAAATATGCAATTAAGTAGGTGATACATTTCAATATGAATTTACTTTGTGTGAATGAAATTCAGACGCACTACATCCACCATGTTGTTACTGTCACGTGACCTACCAGCGTCAGTTGCGTCGCTTCACTGTCATTCATAAATCCTCTCCCTTGGCCTCATGGGATAGTAAAATGTCCATCGAATGCGCACTTCAGAATCTCTGCGGAAGTAGTAGGTCATCCGGGGACTTTTCGCTGCTGTTTTTTGAATGCTATGTATGTAGGGAAGTATTCGATTTTGGGCGCAGGGCATGATTAGCTTGTTCAGGTGTGTTTGATTGGGGTTGGAGCACATATCTACAGGAAAGTGTAAGTGTCCTCTGCCCTAACCCAAAGTATATGGGTTATCCACAACAAACTTCCGTATTCTGTAAAACAGGTTTCATCGCTTATGGTTCAGGTCTTTTGTATGTGCTTTGTTAAATATAGAACTGTTTTACTCAGGATGACTTCAAAGGAGCTACCAATGATGAACATAACCAATGTTCATCGCATATGCAGATTGATATCTAAATCTTTTTTTTTTTTTTCTCCATCTTGTTAACGTTTGGACATTACAATTGAATCAAATGCCATCAATAAAAATAACTAGCTAGGTTAGCTGATTACCTTAAACACTTTCACAGAGAAGCGAATGCGATGAGACCTGTTTTCCTGTTTGTTCATGAGAATCCTATTAAACTTAATTTGTGCAACAAACATGAATGATATCTCAAATTGCATGGCTTGTTCAGTAGAGTTGTGTGTTTTCTTATCTAAGTGATCAATAAATTTGCATTGAAGTAGGGGCTCAAACCATAAAAGCCCCAGAATATCCCAGAAATGCAAAGTTCTGCATATTGGCTTGTGTAAGCCACACATCTGCCCTTGTTAAGGAGCACAGAACAGTATTTATTCTAACTGTCCTAGGAAGATTACAGCAGATTCTGATGAAATACGCTCACCCAAATGGGTGGGAAAATGTCGTTTGATAATCATTCTGAAGCTTACTGTGATTCACGTTGCATAATAAATCAGGCAGACAGGTACTTTTTGTTGTAGGAGGTTGAGATGGAAGGAGCCATCAAGTCTTGGATAAACACGCAAGATTATGGCAGCGATCTCCTTGGCTCCGGCCCTCTGGTAATCCGTTTTTCTGATGTGACGATCAAATGTATCTCTTCCTCCAGTCGAGTAAGCTGACTTAATGGGCAGAGGAACCTTCCCGACTAAACATCTTCTTAATGCAGCCTGTGCACGTAGGACTCTGTAGGTTTATTTCTGTTTCTCTGCCCTAAAGAGATTACAACAATGATTGACAGGCCTGGTTTTGGCTAATGAGGATGCGCTCTCGAACGTTAAACTTGTAGCAGTGCTAGAGTTACTAGATAAATTGTTGTTAAATCAGGCTTGTTTTATTCTCATATCTTTGTTATTCTGTGGGTGTTCTTCAGAAACCCACAAAGCTGATCTGCTTAAACCAGGAGACAGATTTTTGACACCTACAGAGGCCTCAAGAAGTATTAGGACACTTAAAATATCTCTGTTTTGTTTACTGTGTTGACTAATTTTCTAGTGAAATCCCTTTCCTCTTTTTTCTTTCTTTCTTTTTATAAAGTTACAGATATGACTGGACTTGAAAAAGTGGCATTTATTTTAA
The DNA here is from genome assembly GCA_037101425.1 of Elopichthys bambusa. Classification (NCBI taxonomy): domain Eukaryota; kingdom Metazoa; phylum Chordata; class Actinopteri; order Cypriniformes; family Xenocyprididae; genus Elopichthys; species Elopichthys bambusa. The sequence goes on from CM074443.1 coordinate 10,490,221, forward strand.
ACAATGGCACCCATTTTTTTATGCATAACATTTCACAATAGGGAAAAAATTAATGTAATTTTCAAACTTAATGTTATATAACAATTGCTAATATATATATATTTTTTTTAAATCTAATGCAGTAACATTTTAAGTGTAAATTGATTGTTCAAATATATTTTGGGGCCACTATACACTACCATTCAACAGTTTGGGGTCACGTTTTAAACATTTTTTTTTTTTTTTAAGAAATGCAAGATTATTCAGCAAGGATGCATTAAATTGATCAAAAGTGTCAGTCAAGACATTTATAATGCTACAGAAGGTTTGATGTTTCACTAAAATGTTAATCACCAACTGTTTTCAACACTAATAATATGAAATATTTCTATACAATATGAAGGTTCATGTGACACTGATAAAGTAATGGCTGCTGAGAATTCAGCTTTGCCATCACAGGAATACATTTCATTTTAAAATAGATGTAAATAGAAAACACTTGTATTGTAAATGAATTGTAGTAATATTTCACAATATTACTGTTTTTACTGTATTTTTGATCAAATAAATGCAGTTTAGTGTACATAAGAGACATCTTTCAAAAACATAAAACAAAATTGTGTTTATTTTTTCCAATAATAACAGAATAAAGTTATTTAAAGTTGATATTTTAAAAAGGTTGTTTACAGAAAAACTCATGGAAATTAAACATTGAAAAAAAAACACTGAAATTTCTCTTTGTGAGTGTGATCTTTATAAAATGTTTGTCTAATAATCACAACTAATTGGGAACGTCATTGAAATTCAAAGGTCAACATATATGGGAGCGTTGATCATATGCATCATTTTTGATAAAATATCAATAAGTTATGTCTCGACCTGTTCGAGATTTGTAAGGGCTGACAGCAAATAAGTGCTATATCACTTTGATCCAACACTGGAATTATGTTTTTCTAGTGCTTGTGTAGCAATTATGGGTTCGCTCTTTTGGCATGATGAAACGTTGAGTTATGAATGCGGGATGGAGTTCATCGAGACCAAGGAGTCAGAGAGAGAGAGAGCGCGAAAGAGAGAGAGAGAGAGAGAGAGAGTGTGAGTTACTGCGGCAAGGCAGACAGCAATTCTCTCTGGCATTTAGATCTACTCCGAGAACCTGTGAGTCATCAAAGTGTCAGGTCACGTTTTTGATGGAATCTCTGACACATTGGGAATAAAAAACACAGTGTGCTTGGAGAGCCACTTCTTTGTATCACCACTGTCCCATGGCACCATTTGAAGTCTTGTCATAAAAACCGTGTTTTACCTCACTGTATAGACTGATATATTTGTTGGTCATGTTTTTATCCTTTGAGATTCATATCTTGCATCATATATTGTGCTATATTATTTGTGTATCTTGTAAGGCTGTCAATTTAATGAATTTAGTAGCATTACTAATTTAATACAATATGAAAAAATAATACAATTAATCATGCCACCTGACCACTAATAATCAATGTTTGATAATATGGAAGTAAAACAATTTATCGACATCTAAAGCCAGTTTTTATGTTTATTCTTAATTTTGAGCATATGCTGAGAAATATGTATTTTTGTTTGTATTTATATTCTATTAATTGTGATTAATGAATCAGCAGTAATTTAATTAATTTGATTAAAAATTTTAATTATTTGACATCCCTGTAGCATCTGGTGTGATCTGAAGAATTGAAGAATAGATATATCTTGATGTCATTGAATGTATGCCACTGTATTTCATATTTTTCTGACATTGTTTTTTTTTTTTTTTGTAAATTCAGGAATGGGCGGCAAACAATGAGACAAGACAGCAGATCGAAGACACAGTTTTGTACGGCTACTACAGTAAGTACTAAATGACAGTAAATTAAATTTCCTTACCTTGCATTTTAGAAAATGTACTGTTCATATTCCCTCATCATCTGCTGCCCTTTTTGTTTGGGTTTCATTGTGGAAGCCGGCACAGTCCAGTCTGCAGCTCGTTGTTAATGTCCATTGACTTGGGTTATAAATTACGGAACTCTCATGATCTGACATCAGCCTACAAAACCTGGCAGTTAAGTCGCTGGGTGGTTTTATTTGTGCGAAACCGTCTCTGTCAAATCAAGCTAAAGTGAGTGCAGTTTTCAGCTGAATAAATCTCTTGTCTGCGAGGGTAAAAAAAAAACGCATTAGTCAGTGACCTTTTCCGTGAACAAGGTCGGAAGGACTCGTGAACGCGGTTAAACACATCTTTTTTGGAACCGCATCCTCTGTTTATGACTTCATAGCATTAAATATATCTCAGTGACATGTATGCGCACTTTAATTGAGTCCTCCATTGCTTCCACTTTAACTAATATCTTTTAGGAATGCTGGAAGCTGGGACAAGGTAACATAAAATTGAGTTATGGCACAGTTGCTTGATTATCATTTGAATTTGCAAACAGATGCTGCGCGGAACAGGCCGTCAGTAGTAGAGCGGCACGGCGTCTGTTGAGCAGTGCCAAATGCGCTAGAGACAAGCTGTCAGCCAATACAAACCAGCCAATCAAAAACCCTCACTTCCATCGTCAGAAAAGCATCAGAAGATTAACGATGACAGTGCAGGTAGACACGCTGCAAATCCCCTGTCCAGCTGTCGGCCTGTGTTCTCCAAGAACGAAACAAAATATGATCTTGTGCTCAAAATTGATTCGATAAGTTTATTAGGTATACTTTGACAACAAAACTTCTGTTTTCAGGAGAACTTTGGAGTGATTTGTGACAGAACATAATGCAGAGAAACTGGCTATATGTTGTTTTTATAGATGACGTGAAGCGTTTGCAATGCATTTACAGTAACATTTCAGAGTGAAACTCTCATGGAAAGGGGTCTATGATTATGATTTTACTTTTTTAACTTTAGTTAATGTGTAACGTTGCTGTTTGAGCATAAACAACATCTGCAAAGTTACAATGCTCAAAGTTCAATGCAAAGGGAGATATTTTCTTTTACAGAAATCGCTTTTTAAAGGGTGATTTCTCTGGTGCATTTACCAGCACAGAAAATGTGAAAAAGGACAACCCAAAACTTTGTTTTGGTAAGCCTTTCTCTACAAGCATGTGAAAAATCGAGCCGTTCTGATTTCACTCCCCTTGTGACGTAGGAAGGGGATCTTATTATAATATTACCGCTCACTGAATCTGTATGTTTCCACCCATGGCGCTGCCATTGTTTTCGCAAGTGACAAGTAACACTGGTCATGGAGTGCAGCAGCTGTCCCGCAGTTTAGCTACAACCCTGATCAAACACACTTGAATGTCTTCAGGATTACTAAAGCTACGTGAAGGAAGGTGAGTTGTGTCAGAGCAAAACTCTGCAGGACAGCAGCACTCAAGAAGGACCGTCCCTGCGCTTGTGATATGTCTCAGCTATGTAAACATTATCACTGATCTGTTAACGGCTATAATAGCAAACATATGAGTCTCCATGAATGCTTCACACGATCGTCAGTAAAACACAGGATTTGCACAGAAATTGATTCTCAAAGATGGGTCGATACTAACTGATCCAATTTCATATACACTATATTGCCAAAAGTGTTGGGACACCCCTCCAAATTATTGAATTCAGATGTTCCAATCACTTCCATGGCCACAGGTGTATAAAATCAAGCACCTAGGCATGCAGACTGCTTCTACAAACATTTGTGAATGAATGGGTCGCTCTCAGGAGCTCAGTGAATTCAAGCGTGGTACAGTGATAGGTTGCCACCTGTGCAATAAGTCCATTCATGAAATTTCCTCACTACTAAATATTCCACGGTCAGCTGTTAGTGGTATCATAAAGTAGAAGCAATTGGGGACAACAGCAACTCAGCCACAAAGTGGTAGGCCACGTAAAATCACAGAGCGGGGTCAGTGGATGCTGAGGCGCAGAAGTCGGCAACTTTCTGCCGAGTCAATAGCTACAGACCTACAAACTTTGTGTGGCCTTCAGATTAGCTCAAGAACAGTGCGTAGAGAGCTTAATGGAATGGGTTTCCATGGCCGAGCAGCTGCATCCAAGCCTTACATCACCAAGTGCAATGCAAAGCATCGGATGCAGTGGTGTAAAGCACACCGGCACTGGACTCTAGAGCAGTGGAGATGTGCTCTCTGGAGTGACGAATCACGCTTTGTCTGGCAATCCGATGGACGAGTCTGGGTTTGGCGGTTGCCAGGAGAACGGTACTTGCCGGACTGCATTGTGCCAAGTGTAAAGTTTGGTGGAGGGGGGATTATGGTGTGGGGTTGTTTTTCAGGGGTTGGGCTTGGCCTCTTAGTTCCAGTGAAAGGAACTAAGGAAGGAAGGAAGACATTTTGGACAATTTCATCCTTCCAACTTTGTGGGAACAGTTTGGGTATGGCCCCTTCCTGTTCCAACATGACTGCACACTAGTGCACAAAGCAAGGTCCATAAAGACATGGATGAGTGAGTTTGGTGTGGAGGAACTTGATTGGCCTGCACAGAGTCCTGACCTCAACCCGATAGAACACCTTTGGGATGAATCTCTGCCTGACCTCACAAATACGCTTCTAGATGAATGGTAAAAAATTCCCATAAACACACTCCTAAACCTTGTGGAAAGCGTTCCCAGAAGAGTTGAGGCTGTTATAGCTGCAAAGGGTGGGCCAACTCCATATTAAACCCTACGGATTAGGAATGGGATGTCATTAAAGTTCATGTGTACGTAAAGGCAAGACGTCCCAAAACTTTTGGCAATATAGTGTATATTTATTTCGTGATGTTTGCAAATTGTCTTCCTGAATGTGTTTAGTTAGCACGTTGTTAATGTACTGTTAAATGTGGCTAAAGTTACCATTGAGCTTGGGGGCGGGGAGCACGAGCTCATTTGCATTTAAAGCAACCCAGTTTTGCTCACACCCAAATCAGGGTAAATTTGACAAGCTATAATAAATGATATGTGGGGTATTTTGAGCTGAAACTTCACAAACACATTCTGGGGACACCAGAGAATTATATTACGTCTTGTCAAAAGGGGCATAATAGGTCACCTTTAAGGACTACAACAAATGGCTGGTAGGGACTGCAATGAGCTTCTTTCCGGGTTGGTGACATCATAAACCCCAAAATTTACATAAACCCTGCCCCCGAGAACACACAACAAAGGGGGTGTGGCTATGTTGGGCTTCTTTAGAGAAGAGGAAGAGTTGTTGTAGTAGAGTGTTGTTACCATGCGGTCATTTTATGCCGGACTACTTCAAAAACGAGGGTCGATTCAACACTGGATTTGCACAAAATGACGTCACATGCTAGTCAACTCCACAGCAACTACATAAATTTATCCACTAATAGTTCAGAAACTCCCAGATGCATTCTAAAAGTTGTAACTTCTTCCTGAGTCTCTCTATTAGTGTCTGACTCCGGTTTGAACAATGTAAGGCTGAACACCATTACTGACAATTGTCATTTTGGCTGTGTGACATTCTCCAGCTTTGTTGTTGTTTAGCAACCGAAGCATGAGGTGTTAAAGCTCTGCCCTCTTCTGACAAGGGGGCCTGGAGCAGCAGCTCATTTGCATTTAAAGGGACACACAAAAACGGCGTGTATTTGCTCACACCCAAAAAGGGGCAAATTTGACAAGCTATAATAAGTGATCTGTGGGGTATTTTAAGCTGAAACATCCCAGACACATTCTAGGGACACCAGAGACTTATATTACATCTTGTGAAAAGAGGCATAATAGGTCCCCTTTAAGACTTAAGCGTTTACATTGCTATTGCTCATGCTTAGGGGTTTGACTTGGAGCAATAAGCAATCACAACCAGAACACCCTATACCCAGAACACCCAACATGCTAAGAATATAAACCGCACAGCAACTATTTTATTTTTCAAATAACAAATATTTTTCATAAAATTCAAAAATCTAGTTGTTTAAAGGGATAGTTCTGTCCTTTTAACTCACCCTCATGTTGTTCCAAACCAAGGACTTTATTTCTTGTGCGGAACACAAAATAATATATTTTGAAAAATGTTTCTGTTTTTATTTGTCCATGTAATGAAAGTCAGTAAAGTTGTTTTTATTCCCACAGACTTTCATTTTATACATAAAAGCAGGTAAAACATTCTTCAAAATATGTTGTTTTGCGTTCCAGAGAAGGAAGAAAGTCACTTTATTTAATCAGCACAGCCTTGGTTATGTCAGCAAAACAGAAAAGTTATTCCATATGCAGAGAAAGTTATTGCATTTTGAAGAAAGTCATTAGGATTATGAAAACAACCATTTCTGTTCCCTTTAGAATAATGCACTGATGATAAATTGTGTACAATGAGACCTAGATCCTTGGACTGAAACCTTTTCAGTCTAGCAGCTTAAAATGATCTGGTCGCCAACAGAGGAGCTGAAACATTACAATGTCCCTTGTGCAAAAATAATTTTATTTCCATTTTTTTTTTTTTAACCATATTATTTTTGCTATAATGCATTGATTGACAAACAGACTTCAGAGGTTGAATCTTAAAGTTTTCAGCTTTCAAATGGTGTAGAGTTATATGTCTAGTTTATGAAGGTAAATAAATAATTTATATCAAACAAACCAATTGCCTCCCAGCTGTACATTTGTGGGTTAACTTTAATAATGAAACTTATAAATAGATAAATGTGATTCTACCGGTAGACATCGAGAATATAAAATTCAAAATAAGTGGGTAAACTGTGTTTTCTTAAAGGATTAGTTCACTTCAGAATTAAAATTTCCTGATAATTTGCTCACCCCCATGTCATCCAAGATGTTTGTCTTTCTTTCTTCAGTTGAAAAGAAATTAAGGTTTTTGAGGAAAACATTCCAGGATTTTTCTCCATATAGTGGACTTCAACAGGGTTCAATAGGTCTAAATTGCTAAATGTGTGTGTGTGTGTGTGTGTATATATATATATATATATAATGAGTAAAGAGCATTTTTTACAACTTTGTACGACCTCCTCACTCACTTTCTTCCAAGCAAGATCCTTTTTATTCCTGTTTCTATAAAAGTACAAAGATGTATTGTACAGCGACGATGATTTTGTCCTCCATTGTTGTTTTTTGAATTCCTGCCTCCGTTCGCTACGTCGTAATCACGTCACTACTAGAGCAAGCTCCTGATTGGTTAACGCGGTGTGAATATTCGCCAAAGTTCAGATTTTTCAAGCTCAATCCATGCTGCCTCATTCGCGCAAATTGCGCCGCAGGATGTCTATTCGCGTTTTTGCATTGACTTAACATGTAAATCACTCGCGCTTAACGCTTCATTCGCGTCTGTTGTGAACGCACCATTAGTCTTTGCACATTCACTTTGTAAGCACTTGCTCGGTACTTCCACCTACATCACGCGTGACATTTCTAACATGATTACATTATGTGTGCTGCATCGCAGAGCTAGTGCAAGGTGACCATTTGTGGTTAAAAAGTCTATACGTTTTTTTTTTGTTTTTTTTTTAGAAAATAAACAATTGTTTCGCTAGATAAGAGATTCCTCGGCTGGGATCATGTAGATCCCTTTGAAGCTGCATTTAAACTGCAATTTGTACCTTCAACCCGTTGGTAGCCGTTGACGTCCACTATATGGAGAAAAATCCTGGAATGTTTTCCTCAAAAACCTTAATTTCTTTTCGACTGAAGGAAGAAAGACATAAACATCTTGGATGACATGGGGGTGAGTAAATTATCAGGAAATGTTAATTCTGAAGTGAACTAATCCTTTAAGACAAATTCCACAAAACACCCATTCAGATTGTCTATTTAAACCCATGACTCTGCTTACTCACCATATTGTGTTGTTTAACACTATTCTTATGATGTCCTCCTCATGCTTTGTTTCCCATGATGCATCTCTACTTCCTTGTGGCATCCACAAAGGGTTTGATTGCTTCATTTCTGGGTTTTCTGGAAGATCAGGGGTTGTATCATGCTGACTATCCTCAAAGAGATGTGAGAATGCTTTATTTGTACTTCTGAAAGAAAATGAAATTTGAAAAGAAAAGAAAACCCCACTGTTCAAGTCATCCTGGTGTGCTGTGTGGTCCTCTGTTCAGGCATCATGTGTGGAGGTGGAATAGAGAGATACCGGTGACTTTGAGTTTGGGGAGAGATGGCTGTCTGATGGCGTGTGATTATGACTAACACAGCCTCAGCTGCAGAATGATCTATTCACTAGAAAAATGGTTATGGGGGCAAATACATTGGCTTTGAAGACCAGTGTGTGGAGGGGGTTTGAGTAGATGTTAACACTGTAGAGTTAAGCTTGTGTATAGGTGTGCTATTGAATGAGTCATTCAAAAGACAGGTGTTGGGAAGGTAACTTTAGTTAGTGAGAAGGTAACTTTAAGGTAACAGTAAATTTTTGATTTGAAAAGACTTTTCAGACAAAGAACATCTTTAAGTTTATCTAATTGCTTTGTGCCATTATAAGATAAATTAATAAAAATTAATATTTTATTCTGAACAAGTGACAGGGGAAAGTGACAGGTTGAAATGCTGCTCTTGTTATCAAGCTTATGGTTTTCTATCATCAGACATTTATTCATTTAGCAGATATTTACATAAGTTCATGTAGCAGATGACAAAAGCTACGTTTCCACCGCAGTAACTTTCCCCAGGAACTAGGGAGTTTGGGGTGGTACTCTGTGTATTTCGACTGCAGGGACCAGGGTCTAAATGAAGTTCCGGGTAAAAAATTCCCCCTCAGAAAGTCCCTGCTCACGAGGTAGTACTTTTTTTTTCAAAGTTCGGGAACTTTCGGGGGTGGGACTTGGGCGCTGAACATGCTGATTGGTTGAGTTCACGCAACATTTTGATTGGTTGACTCCACGCAGCATTTTTAAAATCTGTTGCGGGCTGTGCAGTAAGAGTTGTTTGCTATTTGAATCAACACAGTGGAGTTAAAAAAAAATACGACCGATGGAGCGACTATGAGGTTCAGGCTTTATTAAGGTCATATGCGGCGGACGAAATCCAGCGGGAATTGGAAAGTGCACGCACCGTGTTAACCAATCAGGAGCTTGCTCTAGTAGCGACGTGATTACGACATAGCGAGCAGTGGCAGAAATCCGAAACAACAATGGAGGACAAAATCATTGTCGCTGTAAGTGGATACCCGGAGCTGTACGATTAATCTTCGTACTTTTATAGAAACAGGAACAGGAAAAGGATCTTGCTTGGAAGAAAGTAAGTGAGGAGGTCGGACAATCTGGTAAGTTGTAAAAAACGCTCTTTACTCAATTTGAGCTGTATATATACATATTGAGACTACAAGCCAGCTAAAGCGGGCAAATTGAGCTTATTCGCCATATTTTACAACTACTTTCCTCTCCCATGACGCGAATTTGTGTCTATTGTGAAGTGAATTTCACACGCGAATGATGCGAGTGTTCAAGCGTTCAACTACGCGCAAATAGCGCAATTTATTTGTGCAAGTCGCGTCTGGTGTCAACACCCCATTAGGCCTATGTAATACGGTCAGCTGTATGTTTTCGTGAATTTCGTGAACGGCTTTGAACGCGGCTCAACCGATCAAAATCAAGGGCTGGAACTATCCATTTTATAATCAACAATATATAATATAATATAATAAATATAATATAATATAATATAATATAATATAATATAATATAATATAATATAATAAATTTATTTTATGTGTATTTATTATATGAATGGATCGATGATGTGATATTAAAAATGATAGTTGTAATAATGTTTAATAATTTATTTGTATTTTATACATGTTTAAAAACATTTGTTTTATTTTTATATAATATCAGTGGACTGAAATTAATGGGAAAACCATTCAATCTATTGTGCAAAGTTTTTTGATTTTTGTGTTTTGAGTTTGTGCACTTTATCAAATATGGACACATGATATTTCTTGCATGGAATGACTCGTGTGCAGTTTTCTGTATTTTCATATTCAACATGCTACAGTCATCGAGAGCGCAGGGGTTTATTCAGCAGAGATTTACTGTTTGCTTTTGTATTCCTGATGACAAATGTTTGTCTTTCTTTTCGTTTGCTCTCGAGCTCATCCCGTTGTCCTCATGGGGATGGACTCGGAGAAGAACAACTGTCTCATCCAGAGAAACGCAAGCCAAGCAGGAGGAGGAATAGAAACAAATTTGAATCTTGTGCAAAAGTGTGGTGTCAACGCCTCTCAAGAGCTCATCCAAAAAATGTGCCTTTGTTCTCTGAAAAAGATGCCGCACGCTGCGTTTCCACCAGCCGCTATTAACACTCAACCATCTGAGCTTAGGGTATTTGCATTAAAATCACCTGCTGCAGTGAAATCTAACAGTAATTAATAGATTGTCCTCAATCAATATCTGCATCCTGCAAGCTGCTCCAGTATTGTCTAGCACACAGGTCGTTATACTGCCGTTAAGGTATGTATATATTGTTTTCTCCATGGACATAACTGCAGAGCCTTCAAACTGATTTTTTTTTTCTTCCTCTTGGTGACATTTTCGCTCTGCTGCAGTTCTTGAATTAGTCGCATTGATTGCGGGCCCCCCTCCCATCTCGGCATCATGTGCAGAAGAGATTTCCCAGCAGCCTGTAGGTGGAGATCAAGCTCCATCTATCACAGCAAAGCTGAATCCAATACATTTGAGGAGACTGGCAGGTCAAAGCCTCAAAGGCTTCTTTACAAAGCCGAATCTGAGATCCCTGTCCGCCCATGTCTGTGCAAACGGAATAATTACAGCGCTAACTTTATCTCGGTGCAGTGTGTGGCAATCACCACAAACTTGTCCTGAAGGAGAAAGAGATGGCTTTCTTCTAAAGCAGTTGGGCTCTACAGGCTTGGTTGTAATTATTTTATTGTGGTGTGTTTCTTTTGTCAAACATGCTTTTAAGCTTGGTGTCAGGTGCACAAATATTCAGCATTTGTTATAGGTGTAATTCGTATCCCAAAGTGAAGCCCTCTCAAAATCAACTGACATGCTAAACAGCCCCTTCAAGAGCTTTTTTTCTTGTTACAGCTGCTCAATTTTAATCAAACTCTGCAGTGCTGTGTCATGTGTTAAGCTAAAAAATGGGTTTGTGCTTTGTGTAAGACAACACTTTAGCTGTAATCATGTGACAGTTTTCAAACCCTGAAATATCTTGGTTCAGCAAATCTGACAACGAACTTCATAAATCCTGGAGGACGTCCACATTTTCTCATATATGTGTAAAGAAGACGGTGTTCAAAATAGCTCTTTTCCTGATCTTTTATGAAGTGTAATCTTTTTAAAGTCTCTTTTAAAGCGTGGCATCATACCATTTATACAGATTTTGCTGAGTTGCTCGGGTCCACGAAGAGCTCTCTAAATAAGTAATTGGATTTCATTATGTACTAACACTCTTTTGCATCTATCTATCTATCTATCTATCTATTGTTCTGTCTATAGTTCTATCTATCGTTCTATCGTTCCGTCTGTCTATCGGTCTGTCTATCTATGTATCTATCTATGTATCTATCGTTCTGTCTATCCTTCCATTGTTCTATCTATCTATAGTTCTCTCTTGTTCTATCTATCTATCGTTCTCTCTTGTTCTATCTATCTATCGTTCTATCTGTTGTTCTCTGTCATTCTATATTGTTCTCTTTCTATCTTTATCAATAGTTCTATCATTCTATGTAACGTCTTTCTATCTATTTATAGTTCTATTGTTCTATCTATCTATCGTTCTATCTTTCTCTTTTATCTTTCTATCTAGCGTTCTGTCTATTCTATCGTTCTATCTATCGTTCTATCTTTCTATTATCTATCGTTCTATCTATCGTCTTTCTGTCTATTGTTCTATTGTTCTGTCTGTCGTTCTATCTATCTTCTTTCTGTATATCATCTTTCTGTCTATCGTTCTATCTATTGTTCTATCGTTCTGTCTATTGTTCTATCGTTCTGTCTATCTATCCTTCTATCGTTCTGTCTATCTATCCTTCTATTGTTCTATCTATCTATCGTTCTATCTGTCGTTCTCTGTCATTCTATCTATTGTTCTCTTTCTATGTTTTTATCAATAGTTTATCATTCTATCAAACATCTTTCTATCTATTATTCTATCTATTTATAGTTCTGTTGTTCTATCTATCGTTCTATCTTTTTATCTTTTATCTATCGTCTTTCTATATATCCATTTATCCATCAGTTGTTTATTCTATCTATCTATCTATCTATCTATCTATCTATCTATCTATCTGTCTGTCTGTCTGTCTGTCTGTCTGTCTGTCTGTCTGTCTGTCTGTCTGTCTGTCTGTCTGTCTGTCTGTCTGTCTGTCTATCTATCTATCTATCATGTCTGTGTCTATCTATCATTCTATTGTTCTATCATTCTATATATCATTCTATCATCTTTGTTTGTCTACTTATCTATCTATCGTTCTATCGTCTTTCTTTCTATCTATCTATCATTCTATTGTTCTATCATTCTATATATCTATCATTCTGTTGTCTTTGTCTGTTTGTCTACTTATCTATCTATTGTTCTATTGTCTTTCTGTCTGTCTATCTGTCTTTCTATCATTCTATATATCAATCGTTCTATCGTCTTTGTCTGTCTGTCTACCTATCTGTCTGTCTATCTATCTATTTATCATTCTATCGTTCTATCTATCGTTCTTTCTATCGTCTGTCTGTGTATCGTTCTATCATTCTATATATCTATCGTTCTGTCATCTGTCTTTCTATCTGTCTACTTTTCTATTGCTCTATCGTCTTTCTGTCTGTGTCTATCTGTAGTTCTATCGTTCTATCATTCTATCATTCTATATATCTATCGTTCCATCGTCTGTCTGTCTACTTATCTATCGTTTGTTCGTTCGATCTGTATCTATCTGTCTATCATTCTATCTATCTATTCTATCTAGATCTATCTATCTATTGTTCGTTCTATCGTTCTATCTATCATCTTATCGTTCTATCCATATATCGTTCTATCTTTCTATCTTTTATCTTTTATCTAGCGTTCTATCTATTATTCTATCATTCTATCTATCTATCGTTCTATCTTTCTATCTTATCTATCGTTCTATCTATCGTTGTCATTCTATCTATCTATCCTTCTATTGTTCCATCTATCTATGTATCGTTCTGTCTATGTATCGTTCTGTCTATCTATCGTTCTATTATTCTATCTACCGTTCTATCTATCTGTCTTTCTATCTATCTGTCTTTCTATCTAATGTTCTATCGTCTTTGTCTGTCTACCTATCTGTCTGTCTGTCCATGGTTATAAGTCTTATATTGTATATTTTATATAAAATTATATATATATATATATAAAATTAATAATAATAATAATAATAATAATACATAAGATGACTTGTTGTAGGGTCAGTATTTATATTTTTTATTTATATGCACACACCTGTTTCGATGTAAATTTTTCACGTTAACTTTAACTTAAGAAAGAACTCTGCACAGTTATTAGTCAAAGAGACCCAGTGTGAGCATTAATGTGTTTTTTGGCTTGCTCTCTGTTCTTCGTGCATGTTTCAGCATGATCGCTAATGGAAAGTGCAAGTCACTGGTGGCGCCCAACAGCAGCAAACACTGACAGATTGTGCATTTATTGAAGTGGGCAGCTGTGCATGGTGCAAGGTCCTTGAACCTGCTGAGATGAGAGCTCAGGCCAAAGCATATACAGGAAGGATTCAAATGTCGCCCCGCTCTGCCTGCCATTAATGCTCGGCCCAATTTCTGAGAGGCGCATCATGGTGCCTGTGCCTCGTGGCGGGGATTTTGATGATCGGGACTGGGATGGTAAACCCAGATGGATTGCAGCTGAAGCCCCCATCCAAGACATCCCTGGAGATTAACCTCGTAGGTTAAGTAATTAAAGGGAAAATATATATTTGTTCAGATGGCCTGGGGCCAAGTCCTTGGGCAGCATTTCTATTTAATGTAGTGTTTTTTAGAGTGGACAGCCTCTACCTTGAGGTTTGGCTGCAAAGTACAAGGTTAAATGGAAAAGCATCCCTAAAAGTCCCTAGATACATCCGGTATCTTGAGCTTAAAGGCTTCCTATCATCCAGCCTGGAGTCTGTTACCAATCCACGTGTTTGTTTGAAATGTCAAAACTGTTTAAAAGCTTTCCTGAATTTTAACTTGAAGGTTTTTGAACTTTCATACAAGGATACCAGAAATGCTTTTGCGTCTGTAAGATAATCAGATCAAAAAGTCACTGAGATGTCCAGCTTGGCGCACATTTAAATCTACATCTCTGGAAAATTAGAGTAGGTGTTTGCTTCTTTGCTTGCTCTCCATCGGCTCTTTTCACGTCCACTCAAATAAATAAAGGCCAAAGTCAGTCAGGTGTGTCCTTGTGCAGAACTCATCATGGACTCAAAATGAGTATAAAAGATCAAAGTAAAGTCATTCAAATCATACACCATCACAGAATTAGTTCTGCAGCTAGAGATAAAGCTCTGCTGTTGAAATCATTGAACTGGACTCAGAATAATGTGTTGTCATGGATAGTTTACCCAAAAAATTATATCGTCATTTATTCAAACTCGTGTCTTTTCCAAAGCTGTATGACATCCATCCATCCATCCATCCATCGGTTTGTTGTTTTATCTATTGGTCTCTCTATAAATTTCTTTAAATTTGAATTTAAATTAGCTACCCCAATTCAAATACCCCAATCCTGGAATTGAATTGTAATTGAAAAGGCTTCTTCAGTTCAGTTCTGAATGGGGCAGAATCCTGGTAACCATATTTAGCTCTCTAAAACAGCGTCGGAAACCATATTCTGCTGCTTTGTACTGCATCCTGAATATTTTCTGTCTTCATGCAATACTGATGTATAAATCATCTTGAATTTGCAACACGTGAGTTCCTTTGTTGGCATTCACCCTTTAAAGGCAATTTTTAGCAAATCCTCCATAATGCAGCATTTGAAAGCATATTTAAAGGCATGGGTTGAGGAGGGAATAAACTGTGAAATCAATTCAGGAAACTGTTTGGAGTGCCAGTCTTCAGGGTCTATACCTTATTCTGTAACGTGTTGCGTGAAGATGATCTTACCTCCCTTTTGTGCTATTTTCACATTAATTCACAATTTGTGACTTGAATTACACCACCACTTCAAGACATTGATGCCGTTTTCCCTTCTGTAAAGATAGCAGAGGAATCCCATTGAGTCTATGGACCGCACTAAGGGTACAGTGCGTTCTTTTCAATCAGATGTCAACTACTCTGCTCAACTAAGCTGCGAAGTACATCGATACAGTTCAAATTCTGACATTTCAAGTTGCAAAAAATATTACTTATAGCATGATTCAATGCAAATATGTTTTTATTATTTTATTTCCTCAATGCCATGCAATGAAATGGGCTCACAAATTGATTCATTTGGCTTATTTTGGTTTGAAACTCAAACTTATTAATGCCGGAAGTAAATTTGATTATTATTATTATTACTTTGTCGTCCTCTTTTCATGATAAAATAATTTCAGCTTAAATATATGGAAATATTTTATTGATTGATTGATTTAGGTACTGACAAACTTATTGGAGTTTATATGTGAATTTCTGTGAATTTCATTTAATTCTACCTTCTTAAATTTAAATTGGAAGTGCAATTTTACTGCAATTTTACTTCCCATCTGCTACCATAATATCGAAACAAAAATAAAGCTATTATTACCCTACTTGCTGAAGGTGTCATTTCTGCTCTATTGAAAAAGCAAAACATTTTTTTTTTTTTTTTGCATTCTGTTTGCACTGGTTTGATGGTAATATGTGCTCTGTCACAGTCTGTTCTTGTGAAGATCACCGAACACCAGTCTCTTCAGACGCAGTGCTGTATTACCATCAGTATTCTTGCAGTGCTCCTGTCAGAGAATGTTTGGCCCCGAGAGGTCAGTGCTTCTAACAGCAAAATACAATTGAAAATTATTGCCTGTGCTGATTTGTAATCCACAGGCCCCACGTATAGGCCAAGAGGCTTCTCAGACTGCTAATTTTCAATCTGTGACAATCAGTTCCAGGTTCACCGCTGAGTAGACTAGACGCCTTCTTCACATAAACCACCTGTGACATGCAAGCACGTTTGGAGTTTGAGTGCGTATTTACAAATGAATAGAGGAAATTTTTTGAACAAACCCGCTTGACCTTTTTTAGTGTTCAATGTTTGGCCACCTGCCCAGATAAAAAACTTCCTGTAATTAGCGTCTGTTGGTTTAAACTGTCATAATACTAATAACTACTGAAAGAATGTTCTGGGTTAACTACAACACAAATTATTCTGACTTGTCCTTCAGTTTGTAAAATCAAAGGGAATATGTGTATACAGTAATGCACTTACAATGGGACAGGTGTACTGGTGTTTTTTTTTCCAAGGGGACTTTTCTGGGTGGATACATTTTTGTTTAACACGTTACTGACATAATTTGTTTGTGTTTGGTGTTTACTTCATGTGAACAATGCAATGGAAAATCTAGCAAACAATGCATAACTATCTGTAAAGCACTGTTTATGTAAAGTAAACTGCACTCATGGGTATTGTGCGGCATTTACATCATTGGCGGTAATATGTAATCAGAATTTAACTTACCCTGAAAGTCCCGTCTCAAAAGGACTATTTGGACAACTTTTCAGCTCACAAAGCAAAAAGTCTGTTTTTATACTTTTATACTACAACTTATGTTAGACTTTATTTACATGTGTAATGTTCAAGTGTTTTGGTTATACATTCAAAACATTGTGACATTTGCACATTTTATTACATTACACTACTGTTCAAAAGTATGGCGTTGTTAAGATTTTGTAATATTTTTATAAAGAAGTCTCTTATTCTCCCCAAGGCTGCATTTATTTGATCAAAAATACAGTAAAAACAATAATAATGTGAAATAATGTTTGAACAAAAATACAGTAAAAACTGTATTATGATATATTATTACAATTTAAAATAGTTGTTTTCTATTTTAATATATTTTAAAATGTAATTTATTCTTGTAACGGCAAAGATGAATTTTCAGCATCATTACTCCAGTCTTCAGTGTCACATGATCCTTCAGAAATTATTCTAATATACTGATTTGTGCTCAATAAACATTTCTTATTAATATCACAGTTATTAAGTTGTGCTTAATATTTTTGTGGAAACCATGATGCATTTAATTTGTTTTTAGTCTTTGATTAATAGAAAGTTCAAAAGAACAATAGAGGTAATCTTTTGTTACAAATAGAAATCTTTTATAACAATGTTAGTCTTTACTGGCACTTTTTAATCAGTGTAATGCATTTTTACTGAATAAAATAATTCCAAAAAAAAAACAAAAAAAACTTACTGACCCCAAACTTTGGAACGATAGTGTATGTATATTCATGGTACAGGTTTAAAATTACTGTACATGTGTTTTCTTTTGATTTTCTAAACTGATCCTTGAATCTAAATAATTTTCTTTAATACAGCTTACTGTATACATTAGTGGTACATTCTTTTAAATTCATCAAATATAGTTGGAGAAATTGAAGACTTAAATCCAGTGTTAAAAAAAAAAAAAAAAAAAATTCCAATGGACTCGAGGCAAAAAAAAAAAAAAAAAAAAATTCCTGTCAAGCTTCACACTTAAAGGTTATACTGTCTCACTGTAGACTGTATAGAGAGGTGAGCTTTAACCAGGCATCGTGCTCTGTGTTTTTTCCTGTGACATTAATGTCCCATTGCCATCTGCCCTATGGTGTGTGGGTCCATGTGGTGCTGACAGTTTTACAAGAAATGAAAAGGTAGACCATGCCATCACATGTGCACAATGCTGCAGCGATACTGAGAGTTCCTCGTACCTTACGAGTCCTTTGTCAGTTTTTTTTCCCTAGGCCTTCACTGACATCTCATTTTCACATCAGTGTAATGTGCATTCTGGGATATGTTGCGTTTAGAGGATGGTGCTCTTGTGACAGACTTCTTCCTGTAGTGGGACAGCAAAAGATGAATGTCTATAAGACCTGAGTGACCTGTCCGTGTTGTCCGGGTTGTGGTTTGTGTGCCATTTCAGGTGGCGATTCTTCCACATTTGATTCTATCTCTTAACCTCTTTCATGGTACATGCTAAAGTATTTTTTACCGATAATGTCAGAGCAGTCAGAAGTTGTCTTCAATGTGATGGAATTTATGTACATGATGACAACATAGGGTTGGGCAAAATAGCTACAGATTGATATTTTAATATTTTTGTCAGCCTTTTGACAAACCATAGATTTGGTTTATTATGGTTTTGACTGACTTATGAGTGATGAGGTAAACTAATTGCTCAATACAGTGTCTTGAGCCAATTCATTAAAACAGACAGAATTCACAAGAAATTCCCACATCTATTGCCTAATGAGATTTAAACCAGACACCCTATTAAAATAACATCTTAACATTGACATATTCACAAGTATCAAGACAAGTGAGTGTGAAACTAGTCACTGTGGAAAAAAAGGCAAATAACTACAATGCACCTTAAAGAAATAGTTGACCCAAAAAATGAAAAGCATGTCATCATTTACTCAGACTGAAATCAGTAAAAGATTAAAATTAGTTGGAAGGTATGGAAAATAGCAGATTGAACATGTTCTGCCTAGTCTAGCATAGCCAGACCTTCAGACTGACGGCAGACGGTCTGGACTCCACAGCAGCTTTCCCTGGCCAAGGACCGCCCGGAGGCCGTATGACTGACATGTAAAGCAACCAATCGCAGTTTGATTTGTTCATGTTTAGGGGCATGAAAATGTAAAGTCAGTGTCCTTACAATATCAGTGTAAAACTGTTGGATGTCTTTTAAATAGTCTATGCCGCAAACTTTACATACTTCACATACCTTTGAAAATCCAGCGTTCAGTTGATTGCGATAAGCACTTATTGTCTCAGTTGTAAACACAATGGCTTTGTTCTTCCATGAGGGGGTTTGGCAAAACGGTGGAATGTAGAATTCAACCAATCAGATAATGACTTTGAAACTCCTAAAGTGCTTCCAATTTTGTGTGCCTTATGCATCAGATATTCAGCCAACGGTCCGTGTTCTACCTAACTTTTCATTTTTCTTCAACAGAAGAACCGAAATCGGATGGGTTTGGAATGATATGATACTGTTCCTTTATGATCATGTGCTATTCAAAGTGTTGCTGTCAGCAACAAAATTACAAAAAAAATTATCTTTATTTTAGCAAACGCATGTCAGCAGCTATTGAATTGTTTACAGAGTTGTAAAGGAGAGAGCAAATTAAATAAACTGACTCTCCCCAGAAGACACACTTGCACATTTAGTTTTCAAATAACATGTTATTTTAGCTTGAAGGAATACGTAACAACTCAAAACCCTCTTAAACTAATAACCATCAAAATAACCATACCCAGGAGATGAGTCTGAATTCTCAAGTGTGTTTTTACGAGTCCGAACTGGGTATCTCGCAGTGGATTCATCTACCCCTTCTCCACACCTGAGGGGGAATTGCCAGAGTGCTATAAAAGGAGCCTGAACTTAGTGGAGGACCGAGGTTGGTCGTTTAATTATTTAGCTCCCTCTTCTCTTTGTCAGGGGGATTAATATGCTAAACTTTTCTCCCCAGTCAGGTGCTTTCCCATTAGATCTGGTTGGATCAAAATGGATGATCTGCAGCAATGCAGTGCGGCCTATTCCCTCGCCGTGTTAATATTCATTTTGTTATGATTAATATTACCCACTGGTTGGGTGCCTTGAGTTTACAGACTTTTTCATGTCATAGAGTATCATAGGTCAGTTTCAAATGAGTGCAGAATATCATTCTAATCTGTAGTTTTCTCAGACAACCTCTACAAAAGTACAGAGCAAATTACACACTGTTATTTGCACAAATTCATCAGTGCTCAGTTGGCCCTAATTTTATCATTTTATTTTTTCATCATATACCACACATATTGAAATGAAATGAAAGCATGCTTTTGGTGCATAAGATTGGTGCACAAACGATAGCTCAGGGAGGTCAGAAAACACATGAAGAGAAGTGTTAGGATAAAACAACATCAGCAATCACAGACATTTGCATTAAAGGGTTAATTTTTCACCTAAAAATGAAAATAATGTCTTTAATTACTCACCCTCATGTCATTCTACACCTGTAAGACCTTTGTTCATCTTCGGAACAAAAATTAAGATATTTTTGATGAAATCTGATGGCTCAGTGAGGCCTTTATTGAAAGCAAACTCACCATCTCCTCTCAAGATCCATAAAGGTACTAAAAACATATTTAAAACAGTTCATGTGATTCAGTGGTTCAACCTAAAGCAGCGAGAACTTTGTGCGCCAAAAAAAAAGATGACCGATTTCAAAACACTGCATTGAAGCTTCACAAATCTTTTGTTTCGAATCAATAATTGTAACTCAAATGACATTTAGAAAACTAGTCCTGTCTGAATAGTGATATAGTGTCATGGTTTAATTTCAAATGATTATGAAGATATCATTTGCAGTTCTTTTAGAAGTTCATCAATAAATGGTTAATCAGTAAAAGGGTTAAAGACCACTAATCAAGATTGTAAAACACACACACACACACACACACACACACACACACACACAGAGACTGTGAGAGTGAGGGGGGACTACAGACCTACACATTCAAACCAAAATAGCTGACTTCCTGTTGGTCAGAGCTAATGGCTGTAAATTAGAAAGTTGTCCAGCTTAGTGAGACCAATATATGTACAGAGTTTGGTGACTGTAGGTTAAACTAACCCCCCACTTTTTCTAACTTAACCTCCCTCCTGTTTCTAAGGCCCATGTCTACTGGATGACAGTCCTGACCTTTGTGTCGAGTTTCATGCAATTTGAAGTGTGCTAAGAGTCTCAAAAGCATCCAAAACAAATATTGAAGTTTGATGTGTTGCTATGGCAACAGTGCTTGAAAAATATCAAAAATCTTTACACAGGTCTACTTTCACCATGTCTTGACATTTATTCAAATGAAGTTTAAAGGAAATGGGGTAAAAAGAGGGTGATCTCAAAGCGTTTTGAAAGTGAGACACTTCCTGTTGCCGGTTGGTGGCGCTACAACTTAGACTCACAATAGCCACATTCATGTAATCGGGCTGCTACAACTAACACACAGCTGAAGTTTCATAAAAATCAATCAATGTATGCAGATGTTATAACACACTTCCTGTTCCCCTTATCTTGCCATAAATTCATTGCCAAAGTTTTCAGACCCCATTCAAGAGGGCGCTGTCGAGCCCCCTGCCACGATAATGTGGTTATCCCAGCCTCTGTGGTGTCCTAATGGCCACAGATTCCAATGTGTGTGCCAGTTTTCAAGAGCACGTTAAGGCCCCCAAAAAGCCCTGGATGGTGGGAAAAAAAATAAATTTTCCTTAGAAAAACAATAGGGCCCTGCGCCTTAGTGGCTTGGGCCCAAACCCTTATTCTGATTCTGTGTCTGAAATGATTTGTTTTTAATGGGCAACTCCTTTAACTCTTTCCTCGCCATCATTTTTTGATCATTTTCACAAAAATGTCATGGCCCCCAGAATATTTTGTTGTATGAATATCTGAACATGCAATATATCAAAAGAAAGAACAGACCCTCTGCTTTTAAACTGCAAACCCATTTTATTCTAGCTTCATGCATTTTTTTAATTAACACTTGAATATGGATTAGTTTATTAAAAAAGCAACATTTTGGGCAAAAAGCAGAGAATATTGTGTTTTTGTCAAAGACTACATCCAAATCGGATTCAGAAAGATGATCAAAACACAGATGGAGTAAATTGAGTCCATCAACACCCCCAAAACTTCACAGTCCTATAGCTCGTCTTTGGTCAGTATTTCATTCAGTAACATTGGGCAGTTTTGATTTTGTATGCTGTTTAATGTTGATGATCGTGTTATTTTACATATGCATATGATTACATATGAAATCACTTGTTTCTGCGCCTTCTTCGCATGTGCTTTGACCAGGAGATTTACTACTCTTTCAGAAGATGTCATAGCGCCCCCTAGCGCATAACAGTGAAAACCCGGAAGGAATTTTTGGCAGGAAACATTTTTTTCGTGTTTGGTGGGGAAAGAGTTAAAGGATTGTCAGTAAATGGCCACTGTTATGATTGGCTAACGTCATTGTATGAAAAAAGTTAACAACTAACTTACTAACTATTAATAAGCAGTAAATTTGGGGTTTATTAAGGGAAAAGTCATAGTTAATAGTGAATACATGTTCCCTATACTAAAGTGTTACCATTATTATTATTTAATAAAATTACAACTCAGGTTGAAAAGAACACGACTTGTTTTAACAGGTAATCCTATACATTTTTAGTTTATATATGGTCGAATGACACACTCTGTGCAATGTTTTGGTATATTTTCAAACTATATTTCAAGCAAAGTAAAATACACATTGAAGCAGTTGTTATGCTCACGGATCTGTCCAAACATGCAAAAATACACAGTTGAACACATATCTCAAAATGATCAAATTTACCAATATTTGTGGACAGACATTTTAATGTGAAATCTTATAAACTTTTACAATGTAGATAACGTATATATTTAATGAAGTGTGTTTGAGCAACGTCTTGGCTTATTTGCAAAGCATATAACGTTAGCAAAGATCGCTGAAATTACTAATCTGTTATTAAAAAAAATAATACGCGTAATCTGCGTAAATGCAAACATGATGCACAGTCAAGTCGACAGCATAGCGTTATATCTTACAATGATCAACGTTACAAATATTACTCTTTTATAGCTGAGAAGAACTAAAATATAAGTTAATTCACCTTAGCAAAAACGTGCCTTCATGCTAAAACTAAGAAAACAAGATCGAATAAACATAAAAATGGTTATTGTTATTGTAATAAACATATTTTATCTTGCAAATATCCACATCTATGCATCCAAATCCTCCTTTTCGCTGAGTCAGACAGTAGATCGCCATTGCCAGTTTGCCGCCTTACGTTGTTGTTATTTGACTCCAGACTCCAGTGAGTATGCGCAACACTTGCATTTGCGCCTTATGGCAACAAATTAAGTATAGTTTATGTAATTTGATTAGGTTGGTCTTGAATCCATTTCATTCATGTTGTATAAGAGTAATTTGGAATAATAATAATAGTTATTTTATATGTTTTTAAATACATTTTATTTGAATTGTTTGCTTAATTTCAAGAATCATTTTTTTGAGTGCATGTTGACAGCGTTAGACAGTTTGTACCTTCTCAGAGAATTTGCCTGTGGTTGGACGAAAGCATTTACACTTCAACATGAAATATGAAGTGTAATTCAAGATGAATGTTTCATGCAGCCTTTCTAAAACAATAGAATGAACCAAAGCAGTCATTATCTCACCGGGGGCTGTAATTGCTGTCATTGAAACGTTGACATTTTACTTTCACATTTACTGGCCCTCGTTTTCCACAGCATGTTGTGTATTTAACCAGTATGCTCTTGGTACTTCAATGCACTACAGGAAGTGCGTTATTAACGAAGATGCACAATCTGGTTTGTGAGGAGGGACAATTTGGATTTATTTTCTTTTTGCCTGCTTCATTTATTTTATTTAAAACTCTTTGGGATTATTGGGAGGGATTTAACGTGTTAAAAGAAATCTATGCTGTGAGTACCAACTCACCAACCGTGGTCGTGATTGTCTGATTACGTTTTTTTTTTTTTTTTGGCTTCACATTTTGAATCATGCTAATGAATCACGTTATCACCTCAAGAAAGCATTCAGCCAAGCGTGTCTCGGTCGGGAGTTATTTTGGGTTTACTGGGCCTGTCTTCAGAGACATCCATTAGCTGTAGATAACCCCCCCTTCAGCCTAAAATAGCTTTGTAGCCCCTGTATAAGTGTCTGCTCCTCACCTTCCCATGAATTTATAATGCCTAGTGGTGTTATCGTACTGCGTATTAGAGCTGTTTCCTTCGCTGAGAGTCACAAACACAATGTGGAGGCATTTACCATCAGTGCAGGGGGGAAAGTGGAGGAATGAAGAGAACTGCATATTCACTGTGTTTTTCAGTTATGACCTTATGTAGCATGTAGATATACAGTCAAAAACTTCCTCTCCAGTCCAAAATGACCATTGAAGACTATTGTCACAAAAGTTTATCATTGCACGTATTTTTAAGTCTTGTCAATTTAAACTTGCACGTAAATTAAAACCATTCAGCCGCAAGAGAACTCAATTCAGTACTCATGCACTGTTTTCTGTCAAACTATCTCGCAAAGATAAGCATGTTAAAATATGATGCATTTCAAAATAAGTACACTATATTGAGGCATTTACCATCAGTGGAGGAATGAAGAGAACTGCATATTCACTGTGTTTTTCAGTTATGATTTTATGTAGCATGTAGATATACAATCAAAAACTTCCTCTCCACTCCAAAAAGACCATTTATTGCTACTATCAAACTATCTTGCAAGAATAAGCATTTTTAAATATGATGCCTTTCAAATTGCCTGTCAATGCAAGTCCGTCCATCCATCCATCCATCCATTAGTTAAAAAAAAAAAAAAATGTGATTAATAACAAATATGCAGAAGGGGTATTTATTTATGCTATTATGTATATGCATTTTTGTTGCAATCTGAATGGCTTAAACCAAGTAGAAAAGTATATATCAGTAAAAATCAAACTGATTATCTCTAGCAGTAACACACCTTGACAATCTGCATGATTTGATGTGTCACTTATGTCTATAGCTTAAAATGACATGAATGATTATTCAAAACCCAGATCCTAAGTATGATCTATAGAAACAGGGATGCTTTCCTTAGCAAACACACTAATTAACCAAACCAGACACTCTTGACAGACACAATTTTTATTGTATTTCTAATTGCAGCAAATGGATTCCGGGTGTGTTGGATTGGTCTGGAGTTTGATGTATGGGCTTTGCCTTGAAAACATAAACTGTGTGGTACTGTGATAGTTTGAACTCCTTGAAAGCTTTACAAAAATATTCAAAACCATGAGAAATGTTTTAATCACACGCAACTGTGCAGCAACCAAATTGAGCGATGTTCGAATGGTACAAGATAAATCGTAGTGTTAAGAGTGCAGAGTTTATCTGTATGAGCAGCTTTGATCCACTGAACTCACAGATATGAGCTGTATGATTGAATCCCTCACAGTAATCCAGAAAAAGTGCAGCAATCAAAAAATTAAGTTTCAAAAAGCACATGAACAGCTGGCAAAATCAGCCGCGGGGCTCATGAAACAATAACAATAAGCGTTTTCATCCCATTATGTTTTTATTTTGAAATGTTGTGGCTGCTCTGTTTTTCTCCTCGCCTGCTGTTAAAAACATTTGTGTTTTGCCTGACAGAAATGTACTCCTCTGTCCTTTTCGCACATATATCTTTTGATATCGAAGCATTTATCAAATGAACACACATGTACACATTTGACTGATGTGTGCAGAGCATGTTTACATGTTCGCGGAAATGAGCTTTTTGTCCTACTTGACCGTGGACAGAATGATGGATCATTTTATTGCACTCGCGGAAGGTCATTGCAAGCCATTCTGGTGTGATGCCAGTATGGGATACAGTCTGTGTGATTACAGACCTGTTTCTATATAGAGAAATATGTTTGGGGTGTTGTGTGATATGGTTATGTCTTGTGTACTCCAGTTTTTTTTCTCATGTATTCTTAATCCACTCCATTCATGTATACAAACATATCTCCAGGGCTTTGTGATGACACATTTTCTGAACTAAAGAAGAATTGTGTTATTCATATCGCCTGTATCAACTGAGTAACCTACATGAGAAGTGAAGATGACAATTTACAGGGTCACAAAACTGTGTGATCCGCTTCAGGACTGAAATAGGCCAGGCTGACGATTTTAATTCATTGCATGACAGGGAAAGAGAGGAATCAACAAAATCACTTTCGCTGCCTGTCACAGTCTGTTACATAAACTCTTGCAATATCGGTGATCTTTGCTTCTTTAACTTGATTATTTCAGCTTGTCTGTGCTTTGGGGCTTAGGACTCGTGGGAGTTTTATTGGTTTCTAGGAATCTTTACGTGTAATGACACTGATTTCACTCTTGATTTGTGGTCATACCCTTTAGCCTATATATACAGTGGGTACGGAAAGTATTCAGACCCCCTTAAATTTTTCACTCTTTGTTATATTGCAGCCATTTGCTAAAATCATTTAAGTTCATTTTTTTTCCTCATTAATGTACACACAGCACCCCATATTGACAGAAAAACACAGAATTGTTGACATTTTTGCAGATTTATTAAAAAAGAAAAACTGAAATGTCACATGGTCCAAAGTATTCAGACCCTTTGCTCAGTATTTAGTAGAAGCACCCTTTTGATCGAATACAGCCATGAGTCTTTTTGGGAAAGATGCAACAAGTTTTTCACACCTGGATTTGGGGATCCTCTGCCATTCCTCCTTGCAGATCCTCTCCAGTTGTGTCAGGTTGGATGGTAAACGTTGGTGGACAGCCATTTTTAGGTCTCTCCAGAGATGCTCAATTGGGTTTAAGTCAGGGCTCTGGCTGGGCCATTCAAGAACAGTCACGGAGTTGTTGTGAAGCCACTCCTTCGTTATTTTAGCTGTGTGCTTAGGGTCATTGTCTTGTTGGAAGGTAAACCTTCGGCCCAGTCTGAGGTCCTGAGCACTCTGGAGAAGGTTTTCGTCCAGGATATCCCTGTACTTGGCCGCATTCATCTTTCCCTCGATTGCAACCAGTCGTCCTGTCCCTGCAGCTGAAAAACACCCCCACAGCATGATGCTGCCACCACCATGCTTCACTGTTGGGACTGTATTGGACAGGTGATGAGCAGTGCCTGGTTTTCTCCACACATACCGCTTAGAATTAAGGCCAAAAAGTTCTATCTTGGTCTCATCAGACCAGAGAATCTTATTTCTCAGCATCTTGGAGTCCTTCAGGTGTTTTTTAGCAAACTCCATGCGGGCTTTCTTGTGTCTTGCACTGAGGAGAGGCTTCCGTCGGGCCACTCTGCCATAAAGCCCCGACTGGTGGAGGGCTGCAGTGATGGTTGACTTTCTCCAACTTTCTCCCATCTCCCGACTGCATCTCTGGAGCTCAGCCACAGTGATCTTTGGGTTCTTCTTTACCTCTCTCACCAAGGCTCTTCTCCCCCAATAGCTCAGTTTGGCTGGACGGCCAGCTCTAGGAAGGGTTCTGGTCGTCCCAAACGTCTTCCATTTAAGGATTATGGAGGCCACTGTGCTCTTAGGAACCTTAAGTGCAGCAGAAATTTTTTTGTAAACTTGGCCAGATCTGTGCCTTGCCACAACTCTGTCTCTGAGCTCTTCAGGCAGTTCCTTTGACCTCATGATTCTCATTTGCTCTGACATGCACTGTGAGCTGTAAGGTCTTATATAGACAGGTGTGTGGCTTTCCTAATCAAGTCCAATCAGTATAATCAAACACAGCTGGACTCAAATGAAGGTATAGAACCATCTCAAGGATGATCAGAAGAAATGGACAGCACCTGAGTTAAATATATGAGTGTCACAGCAAAGGGTCTGAATACTTAGGACCATCTGATATTTCAGTTTTTCTTTTTTAATAAATCTGCAAAAATGTCAACAATTCTGTGTTTTTCTGTCAATATAGGGTGCTGTGTGTACATTAATGAGGAAAAAAAATGAACTTAAATGATTTTAGCAAATGGCTGCAATATAACAAAGAGTGAAAAATTTAAGGGGGTCTGAATACTTTCCGTACCCACTGTATGTATATATATATATATATATATATATATATATATATATATATATATATATATTTTTTTTTTTTAATCTTTTATTTATAAAACGTCTATTTATTTTTTACATGTCATGTACCAATGTGTACTATACAAAATAATTTGCTTTTGATAATTTATGAAGCCCATTTATAGAACTGCTATGAAACAATACTACTAATATTTGCTTGAATTGATGTTTGCTATAATTGAATCATGCTTTAATTTTGTGATTATTTTTGGTCGCCTTTGACATAAAAAATTTAATAAAAACATTATTATATATATGAACTTTTCCATATTGTTTTTCAAATTGCTTCATTGCTTCTTATTCCTTTTAAAAATGATAATAAAATATTAAGAATTTTAGCCTATTATTAAGACCTTTTTTGACTTTTTTTTAACAATCTTATGCAACCTTGAAATTTATTCAGAAATAAAAAAAAAATGTTCACAATAGAAGAGGCATAGATCATCAAGTGTGCAAATTGCATTTTTAATGTTTTTTTTTTTTTTTTAAATACATTAATACATCTAGATACAATAAAAATGAGTGCCATGCCATTGATCCTGTGACATCAAAATACATGTTCTGTATTTAATGTGTATCCTGGTTGCTCAAGGTGTGTAACTGCCCATCTTTTCTCTTTTACAGCTCTGTATTCCATCATTCTGTTCTGCGTCTTCCTCTGGATCCCCTTTGTGTACTTCTACTATGAGGAGAAAGATGAAGACAACATCAACAAGTGCTTGGTAAACCTGACACTCCTTCCTGTCTATCTAGTACACTCATGAAACAGATCACCTCTTTTCAGCCTTACAAGGATAATTCACACACAAAATGAAAAACTAGGTGGGAAAAGAGCTACGTTAAGCTATTTATAGTCAATAAATAGTGTGTACTATACTAGTATGTAAAGCAAGGCTTGCTGTCTGCGCTTAGAAAAGTTAGCATTAATCATATCAACAGAAATCCCCTTGAGGTATTGCTAAGTAATATTTGCCTGATTACAGTTATGGCAGTCCATTTATAATAACCCAGTGAGTTTACCCAGACTCCATCTGCAAGAGGTTTGACTGCAGTGAGGTGATAGTGACAAAAAAAACAAAAAAAAAACAAACATATACTTGTCACTATAATGCTGCTCACTTCAAATATCAACATTTTTTTCTCTAAGGACGTCACAGTGATATGTAGCATTACATATTAAGGAGCTTCTTCAGTCTTCTAGAAGATATTTAGAGCTCTTTCCAAACTTTCCACTTCTTCTTCTCCCTTGAAACAGTCAGAAGTGACTGTGTCCCAAAAACTATTGAGCATCCTACATAGGCAGCATTTTCAAAGCTTCATAGGTACTGTCCGGAAAAGGAGGCAAAATGATTATAGGGAACTTAAGGGGGGGAAAAAATTAAAGAAAGCGGTTGAAGCAAGAGAAAATATTATATTATATTATATTATTGATTGTATATTTAAAATGTATAATTGAAAAGTAGCAATACAATTATTCAGTCTAATTAAACATGCACTATTTTTGCCAAATATTTGTGTGCACAATAAAACTTTGTAGTTATTTTACAATGTAAATTATATTTGAGTATGATATTGGCATTGTTAGCTTAGCAATAAACCAACACCAAACTCCATTATTAGCTGAGTCTGAAGCTGCACAAGTTGCTGCCTATGTAGAGTGTTGTCACTTTTAAGGTTCCATTTCAGTTGGGACACTGCATTAGCTCACTAGATTTTGGAACAGAGCCACAATGTCTCCATCAGAGAATGAACTAAGGACACTGTGTTCCTGACTGTTAAGTGCTGCAAATATGTAATTATACTCCAGCCCAAAGCCCTTCTCTACATGAAGCGTAATTTATCATGGATTGATGACTTGATGAATACAGTTTGATAAGCGTGTTTTTATTCTCTCATTACAGCAAGTGAAAAATGCACTGAAGTATACAATAGGATTTGTGATTGTGTGTTCAGCACTGCTTTTGATTGGGTAAGTGTGCTTTTGTGAAATTATAGTATTCTGTGTCTGTGTGTCTGTGTGTCTGTGTGTGTGTGTGTGTGTGTGTGTGTGGAGAGGTTGATGTGAGCTTTATTATGTCATTCAGACATAGTCTTCAACCTCCATCGGTTATACAGAATGTTGTGGGAATGTGAAGTATTTTGTTGGACAAAACACCCATAATGACCGGTATTTG
This sequence comes from Elopichthys bambusa, assembly GCA_037101425.1. Taxonomy (NCBI): domain Eukaryota; kingdom Metazoa; phylum Chordata; class Actinopteri; order Cypriniformes; family Xenocyprididae; genus Elopichthys; species Elopichthys bambusa. The sequence continues at coordinate 10,520,121 of CM074443.1, forward strand.
TTATGGTCCATGTAGCTATTATTCATTTAATATAGCAAGCACAGTGGGCAGATCAATGCTGATAATATGACATTTCTGTGATTTTATTTTGGGTCATTTAGAATACAAAGGGCTCCAGCCAGATCATTATCAATCAACTTAGATTGACACCAAAAAATTTGAAGAATTCTACATCAGTGAAAAATAATATATACACAGATATACATATATATTGTCAGATATATGCAGTTTATATCTAAAGAGCTCAAAATTCCATAATCTCGCAATCCAGCGATATGATATCCCCTGATAACAACCGGTAAAAACTGATAACACATGCTCATCCAGGTAACTGTCACTGAAGTTGGTGCTTTACGCTTGCTAGGATTTTTTTTTTCCTTGTTGAAGTTTTGCATTTGGTGAGCTAATAAAATATTAAAAGTACTACTTTTTTTTTTTTTTTCAGAAATTATGCATTAAATTTATAAAAAGTGACAGTAATGGGATTTGTAATACTACAAAAAATTTCTACTTCAAATAAATTATGTTTTCCTGAATGTATCACAGTTTCTAACAAAATAAAAGAATAAACTCAAAATCTAATTATCTATCATCTTTAAACCTGAAGATTGTAAAGACATTGGACATTTTTTTTTTGTCAAGCCATGTAACAATTTCTTGTCCAATGGTTAACTGAACTAAAAACCACCATGCAGTCTAAATGTGTACAGATACATGGTGCAGCTTTGTCCCATTTAACCTCGAGTTTATACTTTTTGTTCTCAGCAGTGCTCGTGCAGCATAAACATAATGGATTTTCTTTGCCGCTGCAAGAATAACACGTCTGCTCACCAGGTCATATAATTTAATGTGCTCTCAACCATTAAATAGTGTTCCTGTGGGGCAGGATACCTTCATCACACCTTCATGTCGTATAGACCCAGTGGGATGGGTTACTTTGATCGCAGAATGGGAAGAGGGACATGCCGTGGACCAAATTTAAAAGTGGGGATGGCACTTCGGACAGAAGCAATTTGGTGTTCATTTTACCTTTTGAACCAGTGCAGTGTTTTATCAGGAGTATTGTGTCTCAGGGATCCTGATGGGGAGGACATGATGGCTTTTTCCATCGTTTTTTTTTTCTCAGGGTGAGACGCAAAGTTCCTGTGTTTGTGATTGTTCATTTGGAGACTGACTTTTTGTTTGGCTGTTTTGATTGGTCTGCGCTAAGGATGGGACTTAATAAATGGAGAGCTGACCCTTCCCACCCTGTGCAGTCCAATTCACTCTCTCAGACCGGTGGAGATGTCTCGAGAGCTCTAAGTGCACTCTATCAATGCCGTACTTGGTCTAAACTCTAGACACATGGGCCCTGTCCCAAATGGACGTCTTCATGTGGACTTGCAGTGATGTGGCCTTCTTTGGTGCGTCTGTGAAGTCCACGAGACCGCAGTGTGTCCCATTTGTCATTTTATGTTTCAAAAAGGTGCTCATGAGGACAATTTAGACAGATCCTTAGTCAACAGATCGTGTTTAGCCTTTTAGCCTGGAATTAGCCACCAATAGTTGCTTAATAACTATTGCCTTTTAATTTAGTGTCTAATGCAATATCATTCTAATATCATTTAGTGTTAAAGTTAAAGGGATAGTTCACCCAAAAATGAAAATTCTGTAATCATTTGTCATCCTCATGTCCGGGGAAACTTTTAAAAGTAACTTTCCCCAACACTGGTCATGTCATTCCAAACCCCTAATATGTTTTTAATGAATCCTCAGATGTTTCTGTTTCTCCATTGAAATTTCATGCAACCAAAACTTTGAAGATCTAAAAAGGTCATAAGGCATCCTAAAAGTAATTCTTATGAATCGAGATACAGTCACTTTATATGATGAGCAGATTTCATTTAGGCTTTTATTCACAGATAAACAAATGGTCTTCACACAAACTTGGCAACATTAAATAAAGTGCAATTATAGTAAATACTGTATATTGCAAGCTTATGCACAAGAAACAATGAGGTTTGTTCTCTCATGTGATGCACATATTTAAGCTCCCGTGTTTAACATATTTGATGCACTCTGTATGTGTTTTGATCATAAAAAGTCAAATAATAAGGTCAAATAACCCCCTAAATTAAATCTATTTATATAAATGGATCATATCTCTTCACAAGACTTGGATTAAACTGCTTGATTGATATGGATTTGTTTTTAAGACTCCTTTATGAACTTTTTGGATCTTCAAGGGTTTGATTGCATGGACTTCAGAGACAGAAACAAGGTTTCATTACAAGTATTGTAATTTGTGTTGAGAAGATGAATGGAACACTTACGAGTTTAGACTTTGGAGCGACATGAGAGTGAGTTGATGACTGAATTTTCATTTTTTAAATTAACATATACTGTGAGTGCTCCTAACATAGTATTTTGGACAATAATTAATGATAAACAACAGGGAGAGTGGATACAGAGGTCATATATGTGTCTAAGACTTTGAGCTTGTGAACCTTTAGATAAACCCTCACAGAGTCCTTGGTCAATTTATGAAACTGCATCCTGCTGTACGTACAGTTTACAACATAATTTACTGACACTCCTAAAAGATGGCATTTTCATGCACGACGCAGCTTTTCTGAAGTGACACACCAATTGAACTCTCTCAGATAATGCCAGTGATGCTGAATGACGTGGCTGCATTTAAAACGAAAGTGACCCTATTTTGCAGCCATATACATCTGTTGTGATTTGAATGTGACCCTTTTTAGCTGCATTTTCTCAAGTTGCTGATTGAATGTTAACAGTAGGTATTATGTGTGTTCTTTAGAGCTGCATGATTGTTGTCATATATTTTGATTGCATTTTGAACCGCAATATGATAAACATTTAACATCTTATATTGCTTAAATATCAAGACAAACATTGAAACAGCATGAATAGACCCAATGAATGGGAATGGAAATATAATATAAATGTATTGTTATTAGAAAAATGTTATAATATAAATGTAATTATAGTGTGCACATGCTGTTTTATTATTATTATTTCTAATAAAATGTATTATAAATACCTCTATAATAATAATAATAATAATAATAATAATAATTAACACCATGTGCACACTTGGTGTGTTATCCGTGCCAATATTTATTTAAAATAAGCAGTGATTAGTTGAAAGAGTCATATATATTAGGTATAATTGATTGGCATATACATTATAGTTGATACTAACTAAAACAGAAACTTATGGTTAAAAAATAGTTCTTTTCAGAGCAGCTGTAGCCTGAGGTATTTGCTTATGCAATCTCATCTTGTATGTGATGTTCTCCTCACTGGAGATGACTCGCGTTCTTAGTGTTGCAGGTATTTGCTCAGAATGTGAGCATACTGTGTTCTCAGTTGCTTTTAAAGCTTGCGGCAATATGTCACATGAGCTGAGTACATGGATCTCTACATGATATTTCACAGTAAGCACACTTGTGTCGTCAGCCAAGTATAAATATACATACATATATAAGAAAACAATTTTCCTTTTGGGTAAAGGTGCACTAAGTAACCACTTACAGGTGCTCTATTTAATTTAATTTTTTTTTTTTTACTCTACTGAAGCATGAAAATACCATAATATGTTTGCAGAGATTTAGTAAGCATGCTAAGTTCATATACTTGTTTCTCTGGAAAACAATGCAACAGCCAGTTATTCTACTTTGAAAATGTGCGTTCCATGTCAGAGTGTCTTGTTTTTGTTTTGGTCTGTGCGATCCCACCCACTGCCAATTTATCCAATCGTATTTTGACACTTCTGGTTGCCAGTTGGTGGAAAACACAGCAATGGAAGCAAATGAACTGGGTCAGAGATCACAAATTCTACCTGACCTAAAAAAAGCCTCAGCAATAAAACCATTGCCAGTTACGCTCCTTCCTGTTACTTGTCCTCAGTCTGGAAACCCACATGAGCATAGAGTCTGAGAAGGAGTTGGTTGGCAGGCAAAAAAAAAAAAAAACACTCTCTAATATCTTGAATTTGGAATGCAGTACCCAGTTCAACAACTAGTTGTCAATATCATATAATGCACATTTAAAGCTTTATAATACATTTTCACACTATACAATCTTAATGCTTTGTTTTCATGATAAATTATGTATTTTATTGATAATTTGAAATTAAAATTTCGAATTGGATGTGCCCCCATAACTCCAAAGCTAACCCATGAAAACAGATGTTTTAGAAACCAAAATATATTTGAAATCATATATTCATGTATTCATATTTGCTTTATTAAATTGCATATTATTCTATTCTATTTGATTTGATTGGGTTAGGGTTATCTATGTTTATTTTTTATTATTATTATTTTTTACAATATTACTGTTTTTTTTTGTTTGTTTTTTTAAATAAATCAGCTCAAAACTTTTGAATGGTAGTGTATAAACGACATTATGATTGAGAAGTATGAACCTCTTTTTCAGAACTTTTGTTCCCTTGGAATCTCCACCCAACCAGAACTCCACTCAGTGGGAGAAGGTGCAGTATCTGTTCGAGGAGCTGGGCAGTAGCCGTAAGTACCATAAAGGCCTCTTTAAATGAAATTGCAGCTCAGTTTTACTGACACTTGCAAAGAAAACAGCAAAAAGAGCTTTATTGAAGCCTTCCAGGGCCACAACACCGAACCGACAGGTGCTTTTTAGAGAGCGACGGATGCTGCCGAGCCACAAGCAGAGGTGATGTGTGGGTTTGGCAGCATTGACATTTAGCCTCGTCAATGTCAACAGACCTCATTGTGCTACCTAAATTTGCTGTCTTGAAAAAAAGAAAAGGCCGGCTGCTTTTGACATGTCAATCAAGGCTTCCATTTGAAGCAGGGTTGGCAGCCCCGTGTTTGTGCCTGCACTTATATATATGTGATTCTGTGTGTAACATCCACCTCTTTTACTCCCTTTATGCATACTGCATGGTTATTATTAATAATTAAAACTAAGTGCCAGATTTACTAACAGCTTGCACCAACACAAACCCTTTTTTGGGATTAAAAACTACTGTCAGGATTTACTAAAGACACTCAGTGAAAAATTAGTGCTGAAAATGCATGGACAGTTATTTTTGCATCTGTCCTTACTGCATTTGCATTGGTAGGAGTTTCCCTATTAGACGCTAAATTTATGTGAGGAGAGTATCTAAATGAATCATGCAAGGTGGTTTACTAAGATTTGTGCTAGTCAATTTATATATGTATTTGCGCCATTATTTACTGCCCCAAAAAAGCATGTCTTAACCCAACGCTAATTTTCACTGCTCTTGGTAGTCAGTATGGAAATGATCCAGCTGTGTCTGTGTTCTTTAATGTACACGTCATCAGTAAATCACACGCAGAACTTTCCACTCCAATCAACGCTTTTTTGGAATTGCTTTCTCACGCTAATTTGCCTGTTTAGTATATCTGGCCCTAAACCTTAACTTTTTTTCAGCTATTTGCCAAGGTAACAATTCTCATTTTCATTTATTTACTAAAATAACTCAAACTGAATAAAATCTATATAGACATAAAACTACAATAGAATGTCAATGATACTTAAATAACTGAAATAACATTGCCGCTTTCACTCTGGTGAGGCCGAGGGATCATCACTTTTCAAATTTTTATTTCAAATTTTTCTCTAGCAAATGGAAAATATTCTGATGAAAGTTGTCCATGTTTGTGTATTTTTGTGTCAATGTTCTTCAGAGCCTTTCCTTCAATCTTCTTATATTCTAAAGGCTCATTTGAAGTCACATCTTTTTCCTTCCAGTACAAATCATTTTTTTGTGCCAAGGTTTGTTTTTGTCAAGTGTGAGTTGCCAACATTATGGTGTTCCTTCAGAGAAGTTCCCTTGTTAGGTTGGATCATGACTTTTGCTTCACTCTCCCTTGAAGACCCTCAAGCTGGCAGGAATGGAGCCACTAAAGAACCCAACCTAATCCAATAATAGCCTGGAGTAAGTCTGTGACTCTTTGAGACAATGTCTGATTCCTCTGAGGGGGTTTGAGAGCTGTCATTGCCCCTTCCCAGCAGCCCTGGTCTAATGAATAAAAATCAAGCAAAAAGTCTTGGTGGAAGGAACATCAGAAAAAGGCCCCTGTTGAAACAGGCTTGTTTGTCAAAATCTGCAGCAGAGCTTGAGGTTGACGGTCATGGTACCCTGCTCTTCACCCCCACTCCACATGTGAAATTAATAACTAGACCCTGTGTGCTAGATAAAGCAGGTTATGATGTCCCTGAGAAGCCCCGGCTGCTGAAGAAGCACCTTGACCCAAGGCAAGACAAGCTGACAAATTCAATGCAGCTTCAAAATGTAGATAAGACATCAGACATAAAATGTAATAAACTAAATAATCTGAATGCAATAACCAATTCCCCATTAGCAGGTAAGACTCAGATGAAAGAGCGAGGGAGCGTGCAGAAGGGTAGACAGCTGGAGATCTGATCTTATCACAGACATAGGCTCAGAAAAAGTCTCCACTTAATTATACAGCAGAGGCCCAGACCCAGAATCCAGTAAGACAACTCTTGTTCTCTGATTTACCTTCCCGCTGAGCCGAATGCGTTTCACAGAGAGTCACATTTCGAATTGGAGCTAGCGTGACTTAGTGTGACGAGGAGGCATCCGGTGTCAGCTACGCTGAATCTAATTTGGATTTGATGACACAATTTTTCATACATAGTCTGTAATAATAGCCAGAATAGCAAAGAAAGAAATCCAGTATCTAGATTGTAAGGGTGTTTACACATTGCAAGGTGTTAGATCTGTTTTAAAGGTGTGGAAAGTGGCAGGTAATATATTGTTAATCGATGTATTGGATATTGTGCATGCTCATTTCCTTCTGTTTTTAAATTTAGATTATTTTTGCTGTATCTAAAGTTTCATTAATTTTTATGTTAATCTTTGAAAACACTAAATAATAACACATTTTAAAATGAATATCCATTTTTCATACTGGACATTATAAAGTGATGGCAAAAATCACTTGTAGCATTTAATTGACAGATTTCAGTTTTTAATTTTTTTTTTTTTAATATCATCTTAATGGCTATAACATTAATAGAATTACTTTACTTATAGATTACCTTTGCAGTCATATAACTTTTATTTAGCATTGAGTTAATCTTTAAACACTAGTAATTTAATAACATTGTTAAATGTAATCTTTGGCAATTCTTAAAATTAGTCTCCATTTTTCATACTGTACATTATAATGCAGTAATGCGTAAATTAAGTTGTAGCATTTAAATGATTGATTTTTTGATTGAATTGCATAACATTTTAATATTGTTTGTTTATTCTTTATTGGGTGATAACTAGGGTTTGGTATCCTTTAAATTTCAATGATTCCAATTCTACTTATCAATTCGATTCTTATTGATTCCTAATTTAATTTCCAATAAGGTAAAAAAAAACAAACAAAAAAAACTCCATTGTAGCTGAATACCATGAACAAAAAACAACAGGCTAAAGAACACTTAGACCAGTGGTTCCCAACCTTTTTTACGCCCAGGCCCCCCTCCTCTCCGAATCAATACTGCACGGCAGTGAATGTATTTGTTTTAAATGTATTTTTAAATTAATTTAATTGATCTTTTTTTTTAAAAATGTAACATATTAATAATACATTTAATGAATTATATTAACTTAAAATTAATTTAAATATATTATCTCGCGGCCCCCCTAGAGGATCACTGAGGACCCCTAGTGTCCACAGGTTGAAAACCACTGACTTAGACAATGAACTTCTGCCTATGATAAACTAGACTAACTAATATACATTTTAAAGCATTATTAAAGATAAGTAAACACTGTTATTAAAAAAAGAACAAATAAACAAATTTATAATCGTACAAATAAATACAACTGAACAAAGATACTATTGAAATAAAGTGTTTTGAGATTTTCAGGTACAGAAACTGTAATCAAATGTAAAATACTGCACTTTATTAATAAAATATACATTAAAAATATAGTTACAAAAGTTGTTCAGTTAAGAACAGTGAGTGGATTTTCTCCTTGTCTTTTGTTGTTTGATTAATGTTAATATAGAGACAGCAGCAGGAATATTAGGCTGCTGTCACTTTAAGAGCTGCACGGATCCAATATACTGTTATGCGTTTTCTTTGTCAACTGTTTACGTTCACTTAAGACATAACCGACTGTGTTTATGAGGAAATTTTGACATAATTTTGTGTGTATTTGTCCGTTCAAGTGTAAAAAGACGCGGAAGATAACTCAAGTTAGTTAGTATCACGTTCTATTTAGTATGAGAGCCGGCTTTCTGTGCGCACATTTTGGATGTGTGTGTAAACAGCGTAGGAGAATCACAGGGAAAAGAAGAAATTGTTGAATAAAGTCAATTTTGTTTTGTTTTTGCGCACAAAAAGTATTCTCGTCACTTCATAAAATTAAGGTTGAACCACTGTAGTCACATGGACTATTTTAACAATGTCTTTACTACCTTTCTGGATCTTGAATGTGGTAAATTTGTTGCTTTCTATGGGGGATCAGAAACCTCTCGGATTTCATCAAAAATATCTTAATTTGTGTTCCGATAACAAACAAAGGTCTTACGGGTTTAGAACAACATGAGGGTGAGTAATTACTGACAGAAATTTCATTTTTGGGTGAACTAACCCTTTATGTATCCAATTCCATAATTGGAATCGACTTTCGATTCCCAACCCTAGAACTTTAATATAATTATTGATATATTGGTGCCTTTCTATTTTCTCTACGTCTATGCAAGAGTTTTACATATTTACATATGTTCATATGTTACATATTTTATAAATAGACCTAGCATATGGCTATGCTCAAAACTTTTTAAAAATACACTTCAAATAAGATTAAGAAAAAGAAAATCTCTTTCGATTATAGTGGTTTGCTCCACTTTTGTTCAACAATATTTCTATCAATAATTGTTTGGGAGCAGCGTGTTTTCTCTTTTTCAGTAATCCAGAATCCAGTGAGTGAGTTAGCTTTAGCAAGCTGCTTTCCATCTCCATGAGGTTATCATAGCAAGCTCATGTTGTGAATACCCCAGCTAAGAGCTCTTTAATATACACTTCTCAGTGGCAGCAGTCTCCTCCGCGCACATAAGCCCGAGGTGCTCCGTGCATGTCGAGATAAGGGCCTCCACGAGGAATCAGGCGCTAGAGCAGTTGTAGAGCCGCTGCAGATAATAAACAATATATTCACTGTCCAATCCCTTAGAAAGTCTTCCGGGGAAGCAACGGAAAACGCAGGTCCCCCTGCATTGTGAGGAGTTCATAAACAGAGCCGCTTTCCGTACCAAACACGAACGCCATTGTCTCCGGCATCGCGCCTTCGCCACTTAACAAAAGCGGCGACATCACAAAGGGAAACACCTATTCAGATGTAAATGCTCATTTCAGCCATCAGACATCAAAGCGTCTCTTCTTTTTATATTCTTCCGTTTGCTACATTAGGAAGCAGGAGCGTAATCATCTTCATTTCTTCTCGTCGGCTTTTGTGTCTTGGGGCTTTTTGTGTATGGAACGTTGTGGGTGGCGCAGCAAACAGTTCTCAGACTTCATGTGGTTCAACAAAATGGAAAGAAGTCATTTTGTGAGCGATGTAAAGCAGTTCCTGAGGAAAATAAACAGAGAACAGTAGTTTGCATTCAATTGAGGTAGGCTGGCAGGCAGAAGGGTGCTTTCTAGACTCAGGGCTGCCAGAATGCTGTGTTTTGCTCCGCTGGTCCATAGCGCAGAACCAGAGGAAAAAGGGAATCATGCGAGTTTGTGAGTGTTCAACTCTCTCGCTCCCTGTGACAGGTGGGATCCTAACAGGAAGTGCGGTGGTGGTCACTTCCCATATATCTGCCTCAGCTGGCTTCAGATCTGACAGCTGGCATCATGCCCTCTCCTCTTTTCATTCATTTTACTCTCTCAGCTCCATGTTTCATCCTGTATTTTTGAGAACTGTTGATTCACAAAATGTTAAATGTACTTTGTTACCAAGATCAAACTAAAATATTTAAAAAAAATAGCAATTTCTTTTGAATAAGAGCAGTCAAGCCATTTACAACAAAAATACAGGTGTGCGCCTGATAATTGACGGTAATATCATGAAAAAGCAGAAAGATGGCGCTGTTTTGTTGTCATTTCATTAAGTTTCTGGTGAGACATGTAGGCTAGTCTTTGCACGGTTAAGCTTTTTTTTTTCTTTTACAGCACACATTAATATTCAGCATGTAACCAAATAAGTTTGAATAACAACTGTCGCAGACAAATTGCTTGTGATGCTTTTCAGAATAATTCAAGTTGTTTTATTTTACATTTTATTACTTTTGTATTTTTCCCCCAATTTTAGTTTCAATGTTTACTTGAACACTTGACAGTTCAAAACGTAAAGCCTTACTTTTTTATTTGTTGCTTTTCATGTCATTTGTTTATTTATTCTTTTCTGTTACAGACTAAATGTTTAAATGTATACATTTTTAATTTTATAAAATAATTACATTTTATATAAATTTTAAAATTTCAAATAAAGCATGTTCAGTAGCATATTTTCTTTTGCTGTGATATCAAGAATTGTGAAATTGTTACAGGTATTGATCTCGACTAAAACAAATATTGAAAAACTATACTGAATGTCCTTTATATTTTCAACATGTCATTGTGACTATTAAAATTTAGAGGGCGAAAACTTTGCTGACCTTTCAGTAACTATGTCAGAGTAAGAGCAGGTTGAGAGAAATGATAGTGAGAGAAGATGAGGTGCATTGAGAAATTTCCCTGGGGGCAAGAACTGCTCTGAATATCTGGCGTATGACCAAAACTTAACAGAGCTCTGCATTTGGCCCATGTCATAAATAAATTTCCCCTCTGTCTTGCAGATGGCCTGGCCGCCCTGTCGTTCTCCATCAGCTCGCTCACCTTGATTGGCATGCTGGCAGTGATCACATACACGGTGAGTGGCCAACAGAGAACTGGTAATGGTGGGTGGTTACTTGCGCCTTATCGATTTGCATACGCTTATGACGGTTGTGCGAAGAGACTGCTCAGCGCTGTCGTAGGAGAGCACTTTTAGACATAAAATCGATGTTTCTGTCCACAATATAATTGTAATCACAATTTCATTCTGTTTGTATCTTATTTTACAGGTTGAAGTATTTAATTTCTGTAGCACTAGTGTCACCAAACTGGAAAATTGCACAAAAAAAAAAACCTGCTCCAAAACTGCTTCATTTGTCATGGATTGAATAAACAGATAGTCCCGCCCCAAACATTGGTTGCACCAATGTGGCTATGTCAGGTTGATTGGGAAGCTCAAACAAACAGCAATATTTTAACAATGTAATGATAACCACAACGATTACTGCATTTATAGATGTGAAAAGAATACTTCTGCTGAAGTGGTTGTTGGCCTAACTTTGATGGTGGAGTCCAGATAGGTCTTCACGTGTAGGTTTCTGGTATGACAGAAACGCCGCCTGTCTTTGATTGTAGTCATCCTGGATGATGAAGCGGCCCCTCAACATTAGAAATGTTTTGTGATTCTTGCGTTTTGGCCTGCAATCGCTCAAAATGACACGCTGTCATTTCTCACCGATGTGTGTGGACGTGTGCCTGAGACGTCGGTGTGATGTATATGCCCTGTTATCTCTCTTCTATTTATATATCTGAGCCTGAAGGCCATTAATAAACGCCGTATTCTGATTCCTTCAGCATACTGTAGCTGTTCTATTCGGATAAGATAAATTGATTGTACTGTAACACTTGTTAATGTCATCCATTTTTCATCACCAACATCATGAGTAACCGGGCTATGAGAATCTCTGCTTTATCGGGGATTGAAAAGAATGAGGTGGAATATCTTTGAATGTGGCACACATAATTTAAAAAAATATTTATATAAATATTTATTTTTAAATAAATGAGCATTTTCAAAAGCAGTCATTTTTGCAGTGATAACGAAATTGGTATTGAGAATTTTGAACTTGTATATTATTATTATATTATTTTTTATATTATAATATTTATTAAATAGCCATATTTATGTTATGTGTGTGTGTGTATATATATATATATATATATATATATATATATATATGTGTATATATATATATATATATATATATATATATATATATATATAATGTATGTATGTATATATATATATATATGTATATGTGTGTGTGTGTGTGTGTGTATATTTATATATACATAATTTATTTATTTATTTATACATACAACAGTTCGTTCTGGTTCTCGAATCTGATTGGCTGAGAGGTCTTTCCAGCCATGCAATATTCTACCAGTATCGCCACGGGAAATGTTTCACTGTTTGAATCACTCCGCTGTCAGCATTCTCACAACGAGTATCATACCGGACGAGCAAACCCACCATAATTTTTATAGATACTACTGTTATTTTGCAACGGATTGTAGTTGTTTGGACTTCAGATATGCGATTTATATATAAACATAGTGCCTATTTGAAAAATTTGTTTAGACACTTTCGGAGATGCGAGCTCCATGCCGTCAGCGTTCAACGCTCATGTACCCGCAGAGAACAGCTTCATCTCGGCCAGTCCTTTGGAAATGTGCCGCTAGCTCTTATGTAGATCTAAGCATTAGGTATAATTCATTTTTGGGTACATCAAATGGGCAATCTTTGGTCTTATTAATCTACTTGTTCTAGAGCTAATAAATTTGGCTTAAGTGCTAAATTAAGTTTTATAACTTTATAGTTACATTGAAATTAAGTCCTGTACTAACTAGAGACAAATGACAAATGCATTGACTTCCCATTGTCATGGGAATGTCTTAAATGTTAAAAGGACAAAGACAAAGATATCAATTTCCTCAGCGGACATTCAAACTGATTTTGTGATTATAAATATATAATTGACCTGATAAATAACAGCTAGATGCAGGTAATACACTCGCTCAGGCGATCTCTCTCATAATACTTCACATATTACAATGAGTTTCAATAAAGCGACTCAACGTTCCTTCGTTACTTGTTCTAAAGTGACGTTTTAGAATTGGTAATGGAGCCTTGGTGAAACTGTCAGCTTTGAATCCATGGCGGAAGGAAGTAATTCTGTATTTTTTTTTTAATGACACTGTTGTTATTTCTTATTTATTTACACACTCGTGGTGTCAAACTGTTGTATAAACACAATATCACACTCCTAGCTGTGCAATATGCCTGTACATCAGCACATTGTGATTACCTACAGCCGAATCACAGCCATGCTGATATACAGCCAAATATCAGTAAGTGGTTTTTAACTTTGTAACTAAAGTTACAAAGTTGCTGCTCTATTTTTCTCATAATTAGGGCTTTTGAGGTGTTGAATACATGCTTGTATTGACAATTTTCAGAACACTCTGAGATTATAATGCTCCCCTGTCTGACCTCATGTTGTCAGAAGCTCGGAGAGTGGCTTATGGAGAAAGAAAGTCTCCTAGTGCGCTCTTGTGTTTGATCTTCTTGCTTGTGGTACAGAGACTCAGAATCAATCAAAGATTCCTTGTCAAACACCAGGGTTCACTCACTCGGGCTATTCTTATTGCTCTTTCTCTTTCCTATTGTTTCTTTTCTCATCTCTCCTCCCATTCTACACCAACCCTCAAAAAAGATGCCGAATCACCCATCCTCCCCAATCCCATCCTCCTCAAGTTTCCAAGGCGATGGGTGATTTATCATTCCGGCCTATGTGTTATTATTATGCATGATTAACCTAATGGAATCTAAGTGATGGGCGCCGTATGCAGCAGCAGTGTTGTCCAGGGTGGGCAGGTTAATTTATCACTGCACTTTGAGCCAAGGTGGCCACTTGCTCTTAATTCAAACGACTGGCCGAGATGTAAACTCGTAATGACAACGCCATGGCCGACTGCACTTCAACTAAACGTTAAAGCAAGCAGTTCAAACCTTCAGCACTTGCTGTTTTTGGCCAACATCACACTTTACTGAGCTACTGGGAAATTAATATTCAACCTAAGCACATACAAACAGGAGCCTCAGCTTGTTAATAAGCTTCTGATGTGCCATATGGTCAGGGCAGGCAAAGCTAACTTACCTATCCAATGCTTGGATGGCCAGCTCTTAAAAACAATCATGCTGGGAGTTTTAATCGTGCTTTTTAAGTGCAACAGCATGAAGTTGCAAAAGTTTGGTTATTTCAGGCTGTTTGTAAGGGGAAACGCTTATTCAGGAGAATGCAGAACAACTCCTTCTAGGTAAATGTTGTTTGTTATTTGAACTGTAGAAAGCGGTTTTGCACTTGAAACACTTTTTATTTCCTGCACGATGGCTTATATTTTGTTTTAATCCTCAGAACAGTGAATTCAAGCACTTGCACACTTCTTTTAAACCTTCTGCCTACAATTTTTCACGTCGTTCACATCACTACTATTGTTTACAGTATATGTCAGTTCTTGCCACTTTATTTTAAACTTTTCCATTCATAATCACCACTTACTTCACCTTGAACTCGTCACCTCATCTGTGTTTATCGTCTGAAAGAGCCCTTCTGTGTGACACCTCTGTGTACTTGTAGACTCTGCTCGAAGATGCAGTTTCAAGAAGCCTTTATCACCCTTAGTGTTATGAGGTGCAAAAGTGTGTTTTATGCTTGATCAAGCCCTATTCTGCTTAAAGCGATTCCTGACCTCCCAAAGTCTAAACCGGTTCCTGTGCTTGAGTGGTTTTAGACATCAAAAACGCCACTTGCATTCTCACTTGAACCCATTTAACGTCCTTCATCGGCTAATACAGATTCTGAGGTCTTATATCAAGCTCATCTTGCTGCTAGAGTGATGTTACAATGAAAATTATTGACCCGCTGACTTTTTAATGTGCATGTAATATTTGCATATGCATATGAGCGTATATCACAGCTCTTTGATCTGCCTTCTTGACCGTGGGCCGTCTCGGTCCCTGTGCTGCGCGACACAGTGGTGATTTAAAAGTCTGGCTGGCGTGCTGATGTTCAGCCCTGGAGGGTTCCTCTCCCTCTTAAATCTGCGGCCCAAAGATGCTGATTCCCAACGAGAGGGTGACCGCATTAATTTCCACTGATTTAATCACAGTGCTGCAAAAATGACCTGCGACTGACGCGAGAGCCTCTCCCTCCTTTCCACCATCTCGGGTGCATCCGAGAGGCCACTTCAACAATAAATCACACAATTTTAATTTTCTCAGCTCTCATTTCTCTCCTATCTTCCATACAGAGTTTCTTTTTCCATATCTCAGTCCTATTCATGAGATTTTTGAGACAGAACATATTTTTTTTCTGTCTTTTTTTTTTTTTTTTTAAGAGTTCAATTTTTTTGTTGGTTGGTTTTATGGATATGATTATACTTTGGCTGCTTCTAATATCTCATGTATTGAATTCAATGAAGGAACTTTTCGGCAGATCGGATGAGAACTGAACTGAGCTGGATGATGACATAACTGCTTTATAGCTAAACTGAACTCATTCCATAATTGAGGAACTTTACACAGTTCTTGAACCAGATTGAATCAACCCTGAACTAACTTCAGCTGAATAATGACACTATTGTCCATCCATCCAACCATCCATCCATCCATCCATCTCTAACTCTTATTATTGTTAGTTCATGATACCTAATCCATTTTATTATTTATACTCTTTTTTTTTTTTAGCATTTTAGCTGGAACATTGTATTTACCAATCAGCACCCATAACCACAGCTTGCAGTATGCATTTTATAAAACGTTTTGGATATTATATTAATTTTGTTTTCACCATGACAAGTGACACAGATGTGTTTCTCCCTAACACAATGTGCTCCACACCTGCCTGGATGGTGTAAATTGACAGTTTTATATTTACAAAGCAACAGCAAATAGAATTAGCCCTTGATTTTCAGCAGTGTAACACGTTTGTATTTAATTTACAGACTACAAAAGGGACAGAAGAAACACTGAGACACCATCTGGCAGAAGACCATTGCTTGTTGTGTACTGAACTCTATATACATCTTTTTGCAGGGTTTATTTATTTATTTTTTGGACAGTTTTACTTAGTCTATGTGTCCTCATTATAGCATTGGACACTGAGGAAGATATTGTTTTAATGTTTTAACGCAATAATGCAAGATTGATAGTTTAATGGTGCATGTAACTTTAGTGGATGTTCTGAATTTAAAATGTCATTATTTAGTTTTTTCTTGGAGACTGGCATTATTGTTCATCTCTATCAGTAAAGATGCTTTTGGCACATTATTTGTATAATTTACAGTATGCTCTATTGACAAGAAGAAAACTTCATTTGAATGTTAATTTGAATGACCTTAAACACAAAGTTACTATTAGATTGCTAAAAACCATCATAAAGTGTCATGGTCATGGAAAACCTGGATTTTTTTTTTTTTTTTTTTTTTCATACAAAATCATTATTTTATTATACATTTTTTAAATCAAAATATTACTTTATCTCATAATGTTATGACTTCATTCTTTTGAATTTATTTAAAAAAGAGACCTATTATATTATTTTTTAAAGCATTACAACTTTAAAATGTAAATTTTATTTGTTTATTTTTTTAAATAGCACTAAAAAGCACAGTGAATCTTAAGTCATGGAGATTTTAAGTGAATATACAGTTTCTATATGTTGTGTAGATGTCAAACTTGCTTGTGGAGTCAAAGTCATTGTGATGTTTAATTTGTGAGCTATGCTTTTTTTTAATCAAATTTCTATTGGAACAAAATGGAACAAAATTCATTTTAAACGATTCATCAGAAAATCTTACTGAAACAATGACTTTAAAACAATTAGAAAGGTCTCAGAAAAGTCCTCAATTCATTGGTTAAAAAGTGTGGAAATCCTGTTAAAGAGTCTTGAGGAGTATAGCATAGAGTCTGCTTGGAAAAATTTCACACTCTTTTTTTTTTTTTTTTTTTTGGCAATGTCTTCCACATTGAAAAGTGTAAGGAAAGTCAGAAGAAACTCATAGTTTTGTGACAGAGCGCACACTTTTCCCATGCAGGCTGCTGAACAAAAGCATCCTTGTGTAAGAGGGTGTACGCCTCCACTTTTTCTCTTCTCTCTCTCTCTCTCTCTCTCTCCAATCCTCACTTTCATCCCTCTCTCCTCCAATCTCCCAGCTGACAACCGCAATCCCTTCATCTTCCATCTCTACATATTTCCTCTTAGTCTCTCTCTTCGACCTCCTTCTCAAACTATCATACTATCTCTCTCTCTCTCTTGTGCCTCAGGTCTTCTTTTCCAATCAGTACAGAACACACCTGTTTTTGTTTGGAGTGTCTCTTTTATTTTTCTCACGCTTGACGGACTGCAGGGGCGAGGAGGGCAGGAAAGAATAGGAAAGAGGAGGCGAAGGAGGAGGAGACGTCTCACCGGGGATGCAGGACAGATTCCTCTTTTATGAGGAGCGCTTGGTATTCGGGACATGGTCCGGCCTTTAGAGCCCTCGTGATTCATAGCAGGGGGTGTCACGGCCCATGGCGACGGTCTTAGGCGGACGTAATGTCGCCCGCGACGACGAGTTTTACAGAGAACCTCACTTTCTCTGCTTTAAAAGCATCTTCGGCAGGGGAGATAAAAAGGTCACCAGTGTTTTAGCCAGCTTCTGAAGATCTAATTGTGTCGCTGACTTTTGTCAGCATTTTGATATGTAAGCTTTTGAAAATGGCAGAAGCCCGCGAGTGAGAGTGCATGAGGTTTTTTTTCTCGAGGTGTGTGTGCACGCACAACCTGGTCTCTTTTATTCTCTGCCTATATTGATTTGCCACTAGGAGAGTATTGAAGAAGGTCTTCATTTTTAATTAAAGTTCACAAAAGCCCATATTGCGAAGGCTAGTGGGCTTCTGACCCGAGCTTTTCTCTGCTCACTGCATAAGACCTGCACTTCTGAGAAGGGGAAAAAAACTTATCGATGAGCTCAGGGTGTTGAAGTAACCTCTGATTTACAGCTCTCAGAAAGTCCAGGGTTTATCATATTTCCCTACATGACCTCAGATATTTCTTCTCTGATGCATTGTGCACGTGTACGTGAGCTCCGGCTGAGTGTCGTCACATGGGGGCACTGTTAAGCTGTGCATTGGTGGAAATCAAGCCGTACATCTCAAAATGGTCGCTGCATCCAAACACACACTCTCACACTCTTTTCTCTCTCTCATCTCCTCCTTTTCACCCTCATTGCACAGAAAACACATACATGGATTCAGTGGGCTTCTGAATGACACCATTTAGAAACCGCTCTTTTATCAAGTGCCATGATGTATGGATTTAGTTCCCTTGCACAGGGGTACTTGGGGGCGATCGGTGGGACTCTTGGTGAAATTGTAATGACACTTTACCTGATGACTGTGAATGGTGTATAATTGGTCTTTAAAGCTCTTTCTTTATCCGTCAGGCATACGGGATGTCTGTCCTGCCGCTGAACCTGATTAAAGGCACACGCAGCATCCTGTACGAGAGGCTGGAGAACACAGAAGACACAGAAGAGGTGGAGCACCAAATAGACAAGCTCAAAGCCAAGGTCTGTGTGTGTGAACTGAATTCATATTAGATCATCCTTTATTTAGGATGAGCCGCTGTCCTTCGGGTCAGTGGTTCTCAACTGTCAGGTCTTACCCTAATATTGGCCTGAGGATTGTCAGATTCAAACAAAGAAAGCAATTGATCATTTTATATATATATATATAAGACTTCCATTGCAAAAGCCACCTTGGTCAAAAATGAGATAATGATACTGATTGAATGTTCTCCGCACATAGTATTATTCATCAAATTCTTTCACTTCAAACCCGCTACATCCCAGCCTCAGCCCAACCAGAATTACCAGTACTTAGGTAGACACCTATACATAGGAGCCTGATAAAAATGTTAATTTTAAAGAAAAACATCAGACAGACTTAGAGGCTTTTGCATCTGAAGTCTTCATACGTATATTTATCCTCCTGGGACCCAGGAATAGACTTTTGTCCTCTGTAGTGGACATTATATTTTAGTGAATTTCTCTGACATCATACATGTCACAGTTTCACCATGACAACAACAACTCCTTGGTCTTTAAAAAATGACTGACATTAATTTAGTGATCAAATTTAGCTCTCTTATGTAAATATGATAATATTTTGTAATTATTATTAGATACAGTATATAGATGCTTCGTATTGAATGGGAAAATCCATGTATGGCCATTTTACCCACATATTGCATAAAGTAAAATCGTATATCGATTCATTCCGTTCTGTCTTTCATAACATAGTTGAGAATCATCTTTAAACAAAATTTAGTTTAAAAAAACCTGAAACCTAAAAATTGATTGGTGAATAAAAAAATAAAAAAAATTCCATTGTTTTGAAATTCCATTGCCTATACATGTAATTTATTGTCATTTTATTTTTTAAACAACTTAGTCCTGGTGTCCACTACAGAGGACATAGCATAAAATATGAATAAAATAAAAATTTTCTAATGTTCTTATGCTCTAAACAATGAAATGATGTCAAACAAAATATTAAATTCAAAAAAGTATCACGTACCCCTTAATTTTTCACATTTTGTTATGTTGCTGCCTTATGTTAAACTGCTTTAAATTATTTTTTTTTCTCCCCCTCATCAATCTACACTGCATACAACAAAATGACAAAGCAAAAAAACAAAAACAAATTTATTGAAAATAAAAAAACTGAAATAATTGCATTGCGTAAGTATTCATACCCTTTTCTTCTGACGCTTAAAATTTAGCTCAGGAGCATTCCAATTTCACTTGTAGATGTTAATACACTTTGAGAGGAGTTAACCTGTGGACAATTCAATTGAATGGGTATGATTTGAGCTTAAACAGCTAACAGCTTGCATTTCAGAGCAAAAACCAAGCCAAAAAGAGCTGCCTGTCAAAAGAAGTCGTTAGGACCCACCTGTGGCATTAGTACCCACCTGTGTGGGTCCCAACGCCCCAGTATAGTGATCACTATACTGTCAAAAAGTCCTTTGGATGAGACGTTAAACTGAGGTCCTGACTCTCTGTGGTCATAAATCCCAGGATGTCCTTCAAAAAAAGACTAGAGGTGTAACCCTGGCCAAATTTGCCCATTGGCCTCTATCGATCATCATGTCCTTCTATCATATATATATATATATATATATATATATATATAGTGATTGGCTTTATCACACTGTCTCCTCTACACTGATAAGGAGATTCCCCCCTTCCATATGTAAAGTGCTTTGATTATCCAGAAAAGCGCTATATAAATGTAACAAATTATTATCATTAATTATTAACACTCTGCCGATCTGGGCTTTATGGCAGAGTGGCCAGACTCAAGCCACTCCTCAGTAAAGACACATGAAAACCCACTTGGAATTTGCAAAAATGCACCTAAAGGGCTCTCCCTGACTGGGAGAGACAAGTTGCTCTGGTCTGATGAACCTCAGTTCCAAGCATCATGTATGGAGGAAACCAGGCACTGCTCATCACCTGCACAATACCATCCCAACAGTAAAGTGTGGTGGAGCAGCATCATGCTGTGGGGGTGTTTTTCAGCGGCAGGGACCTGGGGGACTTATCAGGGTAGAAGGAAAGCTCAACACAGCAAAATATAGAGAGAGCCTTAATAAAAACCTAGTCTTGAGCATTCAGAACCTTGGACTGGAAGGAAGGTTCACCTTTCAACAAGACAGTGACCCTAAGCACACAGCTAAGACAATGCAAGAGTGGCTTATGGACAACTCTGAATGTTCTTGAGTGGCCCAGCCAGAGCCTGGGCTTGAACCCAGTTGAACATCTCTGGAGAAACCTGTAAATGTCCGTCCACTGACCGTCCCCATTCATCCTGACAGAGCTTGAGAGGATCTGAGAAGAAGAATGGCAGAAAATTTCCCAATGTAGATATGCAAAGCTTGTCACATTATACCCAAAAATTATACCTATTATACCTTAGTTAAGGGTACAAATATTTATGCGATGTACTTATTTCATTTTTTTCCTTTATAATACATTTGCAAAGTTTTCACAAATCTATTTTTTGCTTTGTCATTATGGTGTATGGAGTGTAGATTGATGTGAAAAAAGTCATTTAAAGTTGTTTAACATAAGGCAGTAACATAAAAAATTTTTTTAAATGAAGGGGCGGGTCAAAATAGACTTCCAGCCAATAAAGACCATAGGTGGGCATCATGCATATTTGTTACATTGTTACATAGGTTTGTAACAGGAAGTGAGACTGGAATTGAAATCGAAACCAAACACTCTCACTATAAAAACAATATATAAATTTTTTTTTTAAATGTACTTTTATGCAATAAGCAATTTTGTACTTTTCTCTTCAGTGTGCCGATGGGCGTCCTCTCTCTATGAGAGACAGGAGGAACCTCCAGGATCTTGAAGCGAAACTACAGATGCTGCATCGGCGTGGCCGTCACCTGGAGATTGCAGAAAGGAACTGCTGCAATAAAGTGGGCTCTGCTCTCCGCCCCATGAAGGTCTGAGTTTTGCCTCAATTATGTACCTCCTGCAGTTTCACGTTTCAACTCCAACAACAAAATCCAATTTTCAATGATATTTCAAAATTTCAAAGTTGTTTTAAGGTTGAAAGAAAGACTAAATTATGACAAAAACCTCAAAAAATAGAATGCTGATGACTGTAACAATGATTTTTGGCAAGTAAACGTGAATAGACTTTGCAGTATTTCAACATCAGTGTAGCTATTTTTTAATTTTGATAAATGTCTTTAACTCACATTTTTGTTCAAACAGTAAATGCTTCAAATGATAAACAGCTGTCTTCCCACACACTGACATATCCAGAGGTGACAGTTCTCTCTGATGGAGTAAGAGTGGGATCCGTAAGAGATTCTAACGAGTCAAATACGTTCAGCTCTTTGTGAACTGTAATCCTCACCCTGTTGCACCACATTTATCTCAAATCATATAAATGGGTTGCATTTTCTCAAAAGTGTTCAAAGTCATGAAGTCAAAATTGACCCCGTTAATACATGTTTCTGGTTTTCATCAGAATGTTTTTCTGCATCTGAAACGACTTTTCTTTCCTTTTGATGTCAGTGTGGAGAAAATAGATTTAAAATTAAGTCTTGCAAGATTGGTAATGCAGTTTAATGAAGGTTACTGCAATAAATGTAAATAATGATACATTTAGACTCTGCCTGCAAACACTCATTCAGGTCTGTTTGAATTTTTTGTTTCACTTCTAAATCCACTTCATCAAAGTAAAATGGGTTACTGTTCCATCTTCACTTCTAAATATTCTCATTGATTTTGCGATTAAAATCACTCTGAATTTTTCATGCTGTTTATAATCATAAAACTTTTAGAGCAGTTGCATAAAGTATAATTTACATGGAATAGGTTTATACAAGCGTTGACTTAAACTTTTTGATCTCTAATTCATTAAAATTTGCAAAAATCTGACCTTTCATTGAAGGAAAAGAATTAAAAGTGGGGGGGAAATCACATTATAAAATAAATGTTTTTCTCCAAAACACGTTGGCCACAATTATTGGCACCCCTAGAATTTTTTATGAGTAAATATCTCTGAAGTATATTCCCATTCATATTTACATTTGTTAGCACACCAGGGTGGTCATGAACATGAAATGGTCCAGCCATGACTCCTGTTCTACAGGAGTATAAACATGAGGAAACACAAAAACCAAATTCCCTTAATCATTCATCACAATGAGAAAAACCAAAGAATATAGTTCTTATGTGCAGCAAAAGATTGTTGAGCTTCACAAAATAGAAACTGGCTGTAAGAAAATAGCTAAAGCATTGAAAATCCCCATTTCCACCATCAGGGCAATAATTCAGAAGTTCAGAGGTTCCAATAAAGATGTTACAAATCTGCCTCGAAGAGGACGTGTGTCTAAATCGTCCAAATGCGCGGTGAGGAGGAAAGTTTGAGTGGACAAAGACTCTCCAAGGATCACAGCTAGAGAATTGCAGAGATTAGTTGAGTCTTAAGTCTCAGAAAACCTAAAAAAATGATCAAACAGCACCTACATCCCCACAAATTGTTCGGGAGGGCTTCAAGAAAAATCCTCCTCGCTCATCCAAAAACAATCTACAGCATATTCAATGGCAGACAAGACTGGAACTTCAAACAGGACCGGCTTCTATTGTCAGGAAACTAAAAAAAAAGAGCTTTTTGGCAGCAAACCCACCAGATGGGTTTGGTGCACACATGGATAAAAAGTACCCCATGCCCATGGTTAAATATAACACTGGATTTTTAATGTTGTGGGCCTATTTTTCTGCTGGATGTCCTGGACATCTTGTTCAGATACATGGCATCATGGATTCTACCAAATACTAACAGATAAAAAATCAAAACCTGACCACTTCTGCTAGAAATCCTATAATGGGCTGTGGTTGGATCTTCCATTAGGACAATGATCCAAAACAAACATCAAAACCAACACAAAAATGTGTCACTGAGCACAAAATGAAGCTTCTGCCATGGCCATCCCAGTCCTCTGACCTGAACCCTAAAGAAAATGAGTGGAGTGAACTGAAGAGAAGAAGCACCAACATGGAGCTGGGAATCTGAAGGTTTTACATGGTTTAAGAGATTCTGCATGAAGGAATGGTCTCTGACCTTTTGTCAGGTGTCCTCAAAAATCATCAGGCATTATAGGTGAAAACTCAGAGCTGTTATCTTGGCAAAAGGAGGTTACAAAAAGGATTGAATAATAGGGTGCCAATAACTGTGGCCAACGTGTTTTGGAGAAAAACATTTATTTCATAATGTGATTTTTTTTTTTTTTTTTTCCCCACTTGCAATTCTTTTCCTTCAATGAAAGGTTAGATTTTTATAATTATATCTATATTCTCCTTTTTCCCTTTTGATATTTTTTCCAAGCATTTCCGTCAACTTGTCCCTAATTAATTGTTCAGTTATTGTCACTATCTATCTTGGGTCTATCAAGTCTAGTCTATGAAGGGGGAGGTGTGAAGGAAATTAATTTTCATGGTGACTTTGATGTAACACGTACATTATGACTTCATTTAAATGCCAACACACATTCCCAAGAGAATCAAGAAATCCTTTGGTTTTTATCATCTTGGCACAGATTCACCAGAGTGAACAACCACTTTGCTAGATGCATTATTTCACCTTATTTCTCTGTTTTTGTCCAGCTAATGAAGCCAGATTTTGTAGATTGAATATATAATATTTATATCAATGCATTTGGCAGCTCTTTTTTTAAATATGTGTGTTTACTGGGAATCAAACATATGACCTTGGTGTTGTTAAACCATGTGGTCGATGGACTGTGAGGACTGTGGCTATCAAGCTTCAAAATAACAAAATATGGGTGAGTAAATGATGACAGAATTTTCATTTTAGGTGAACTGTTCTTTTTAATATACATTTAGTGATGCACAAAATAGATGTGTTTATCACAAACCTCTCTGTAGTACTCCTGCATTCCTCTAGTCAACCTTTAAAATGTTTGTCATCTTCCATTCATTTGCTGGTTTTCAAATTCTTTGCATCGTTTCTTCTCCCAGCATGCTCTGCACCAGAGGGGTTCCTCATTTCTGTCTTTAACAGCCCACTAGCAGCAGACATGAGCATGGCACTCCAATGATAGACTCTAGACTCTATTTATACCTAAACTAGGCTTGAGATTCAATAATTTTCCCACAAGAGCTTCAGGGGAAACGCATACTGAGAGGAATCTGTCTGCCAAACAGCTCTCTCCGTCAGTTACTGCGCCTCGTTTACGCCGTCATGTAGTTCTGTGAACGCTGCGCTCGTTTTAGCTTAGCATTTGTTGCTTACAGCCTTTGATTTACAGTGCAAATTTAGTGATTTAATGCAAAGGTTTTCAGAGCATTCAGATCTGTTTGAGATCAACATCTCGACTTCATATCCTCCAAGGGCCTTTTTCACTTTGCGCTTCCTGCAGCGAAGTCTCACATGAACTTGTAGTTGTCGTTAACACAACATGTGTACTGATATTCAACACATTTCTCGTCACAGTACGCCTTCCTACGAGAGCCAGTGACATCACATAATAGAGTCGCGCGGCTGTAGAAAGTGAGGCCCAGTGGGTGGTTTGTTAACTGAAGCATGGGTGGTCCGATGGGGCGATTTGAGACGTGCGAGTCCCTGCTGATGATTTTAGATAAATTCAGCTGTCAGCACAGACTAATAGATCGCACACACTCGTGCACATACACGAACACATGAACGCACACTTCTATTACCCTCTAATGTGGACCCGGCAGATGTGATTGATTCCGTTAAGAGAGCAGGTTAATTGACCCAAATTCTGTATCAGATTGATTGATTAACTTTGATTGATTTTAATTATTGTGTTTACCGTTTCATCTTCAGTGGAAATTGGTTTGGAAAATTGAAAGTGGTGTATTGGAGGTGCTTAGGTGTTTTAATGAGCCCAGAGAAGATGAAACACAACACTTACCATGCAAATTGCATGTATTTCCTCCCTTTGCGAGCACATTGAATCTATATTGCATACTTTACATATAGTCGTCATGGCAGTTTGCTTGTAACCATAGAGCTGTAGTAGATATAAGCGCTGTTTCACACGTGTCAAGAGGTTTGCACATTAGAACCCAGCAGGCCCCGGTATGACGGCAGTGGCAGGTGGTCACGAGCCCAATTATAAAATTAAATAAACCTGTTTATGAAGCCTGAGCGAGTGTGATACCTACAGAGGATTTCATTATCATTTAAAGGATATTAAAAAAAATCTCTCCCGTAATGCACTGATAAAGCAGCCCTTGGCAAAGCTCAGAGCAAGGACGATTATGAACCGGGCCATTGTGACCAGGGGCACCTGACTGCCAGGGGCCTCGAGCGGTTCACTATGGCCCAACATGCAGAAACAAGCCACTACAAAACAGAGCTTCAGTGTGTGCACATTGTAAAATAAACAAAGAAATGAGAAACGTTAACAATTTCTGAACCTCTTTAGCACAAATAAGTATCCTGAACACTTTATAGCTGCTCTTTATAGCTGTTCCTTTACATATTTAATGTGTATAATTCACATATTGCATCTTTATTTCTCATATTTGTGATATTCTGTTTTTTTTCGACATGGAATCTGAGTAGATGCTTGTGGAAATGTCTTTGATAGTCCACCAGACCTCTCTAAGGGGAATAAGAAAATTTCAAACATGTAACCTTATGTAGGTACCGTCCTAAAGGGACTTCAAACAGGCATACATGGTTTAAGGTAGCTGTGTTTATGGTGTGTTTGTGGTATTGTTGTGTAGCTGAAGGCATGCTGAATAATGAATTGCTTGATGCTGTAACTTTTGTTGTTATTAATGTACTCCTTTCTGTAAAGTTAAAGCTCTGGCTGTCACGGTTATTACAGCTATAACTGTGAGCGTTTATTATTGGTATTACAGCAACAGCTTGAGACATAAATTCCTAATATACTCTTAGAATAGCTCCAGCTGTGTTTTTAACCACAAAGCGTATTTCTAGCATCACTAATAACTCGCAGTCATTCATTTGAATTAGTTATAGATTATGTCTCGGAGGCAGATTCACGCTCATTTACAAATCTATGTTCTCGGTACAGTTCACAATCTGTCATATTGTTCTTGAGGGAAATGTGTGTCCAATGCGAATGTCACTTGCTTTAGTGGTTATTCGTAAGTAATCAAAGTCGGTATTAGCATTTTTTTGGTCTAAACATTGCTAGTTATGTAATTATAGCATAAAATGATGTTAATGTAAATGTGAAAAATCCATGTTGCATGCATTGTTTCTGTATTATTATGCAGCAATTGCTTTTAAAATGTGAGATGGATGGATGGATGGATGGATGTATCAATGAATAGGTAGATAGATGGGTAGACAGACAGATAGACAGACAGGTTTTTTTTTGCCACCTCTCTTACTTTGTTTTGTGAAAATCTGGAATGATTACTGCACACGTCAGGGTTTTGTTTACTCCCTCAAGTCAAGTCAAGCAGACGTGAGCTCCGGGAGGCCAGTCAAAGGCAGCCGTTCAGTCTGGCATATTGGTTTTGTTTTGCTTTGTGGGTTGTGAGTATTTGTGTCTCCGTCTTTGTTCATTTACTCTATCCTCTGCAGTTCAGTCTGTTCCTTATTTAGAGAACTTGTGAGCATGTTGTCCATATTACTCTTGGCGACTGTGTCAGGCTGAGGTGGGCTGCACCATATGGCCATGTGTAAAAAGTGACACAACCTCTGGGTTAGACATGATGGACCAATTGAGAGATTCTGTCCTCTGCATAAACATTTGGTGCTGAAGTGTACAGGTTTTTTCTAGTGTGTTTGTAAATCAGTGTTGAGGAGTAGTGAAGTAATGTTGGGAAATCAGATGTCTTTTTAGCTACTTCAGTGCATTTCAGTAAACTGCTTCAAAAGAATCAATTCACTGATTCATTTAAAGGAGACCTATTATTCTCCTTTTTGCACAATGTAAAATACGTCTCTGATGTCCCCAGAGTGTGTATGTGAAGTTTTAGCTCAAAATACCCCACAGATAATTTTTTATAGCAAAAATTGCCACTTTTGGGGGGTGCATGTTTTTTTATATGCAAATGAGCTGCTGCTTCCGGCCCCCTTTTAAGAAGAGGGCAGAGCTTCAAGAGCTCACTCAACAACAAAACAGGGCAATCTCATGCACTGAAAATGTCAGAAACTGTCAGTAGCGATGTTCAGCCTTATATGTTCGAACCGAAGTCGGACAATGATGCCTACAGAGCCAGAGAATACATGCTGCACGGAGATAGAACATGTATAGTTTAGTTTAATTACAGTTATAACATTGTTGTCATCTTGCTTTAGTACAGCCCTGTTGTAGCGGACCCCGTGCAAATGATGACGAGTTTTATGAAGTTTATTGTGCATCACGCAAAAGATAAAGCATCCGTTTTCCCTCCAGAAAATCACAGTAAGAGCTGAATAAAACACAAGTGTGCATTAAAGTCTTATCCATAAACTTTCTCCCTCCTTTGCATTATCATCAGCATACACAGCGATTTACACAAAAAGTTATAATTAATAGTAAACAAATATATACAGACCCTTATGCCTTTTTGGGGAGTGCTTAATAAACTGGTAAACTTTATATCCATAAAACAACTCTCGATGAACTATAATAAAGTACATGCTCTCCCTTTCATTACTGCCATGGCCAGTGTCGCTCTGAAGACATTTAGCTGGATCATGAACAGTTGGTTCTGATCCATCCTTGAATAACAACTTTTTAAGCAAAACCTGTTTTGTATCATCCCTTTGTATTGTACATGAAGGAGTACATGAAGATGTTATGTTCACTCTTACATCCAACAACGAAACATCTGAGTTGCTTACGAGATATTCTTGTCACTACAGCTGCCGGAGAAAATGAAGGGCAGTGTACAACTCGCCCCGGGGCGGAAATATGATAATACGGCAGAGTCCGTCAGCAGTCGTGGTCGGGGCCTGAGCAGTATGCCGTCATACTACTCAGAAAATGAAAACGGCTTGTTCTGAGACACAGCTTATGATTTAATGGGTGGATTTTTATCATTATATGGTGGTTGTGTATACACACACTGCCAACAGCATGTAAAAGTGAAAGCCAGAGTTCACCCTAAAATTAAAATCTGTCATTATTTACTCAATCTCATGTCTCAACTATCTTTCTTCAGATTTTTTAAAGAATATCCAGGCAACTCTTTTCAGTATTTATAAAGTAAATGAGTACTGGGGCTGTCCAGATCCACAATGACACACAACACAAAAAAATTAGAAGTAGTTCATATGTCTCTGTATTTCAAGTCTTTTAAAGCTATGTGATAGCTTTGTGTGAACAACTATCCTATATCTATGTATGACTGCAAAACTCTTGGAATATAGTGGTCATATGGACTACTTTTATGATAACTTTTTTATCCTTTGTGAAGCTTTTTTTCTGCTCTTTTCCCATTCATTATAATTGCATAGAAACAAGCAACCCGTACATTCTTTATTATTCTGAGTGAAAGAAAAAAGGTCTTTTTTCTTCTTCTTTTTTTCCCTCCGTGGTCACATCTTGCAATTTTGGGATATTCCACTTATATTTTTTAAGAATCATTTCTAAAGTAAAGTTACTAAACTTTTAAATTACCTTGTATAACACTGTTGTAACTTTGTCT
This sequence comes from Elopichthys bambusa, assembly GCA_037101425.1. Taxonomy (NCBI): domain Eukaryota; kingdom Metazoa; phylum Chordata; class Actinopteri; order Cypriniformes; family Xenocyprididae; genus Elopichthys; species Elopichthys bambusa. The sequence continues at coordinate 10,549,263 of CM074443.1, forward strand.
CTTTTTATGTCTTGTCAGATCTTGCTCGGGGTCTTCTTCATCCTGGTGGCCCTTTTGTTCTTTGTGACCTTGTTTATTTCCAAGTAAGTTCCATCAACCTGCACGAAATGTCACTCTGATTGCAGACTCTACTCCTGTCTTTCATACATACACACATTCACATGTTACCAGCAAATGACTCACCCAATTGAAAAGCACAGGAAGAATGGCATCCCTTTAGAGTACAGTGCAATTTAGGGACATGTTGATTCAGTGCTGGAGTAACCATAAATCTGTTGTTATTGTACACACATATTCATCAACACCTGCAGCGCTCTAAATTAGCTCACACGTACAATAATTTGCCATCATTCTATAGCAGACCACGGAGAACTGTGGTTAATGATGTTTTTAATTCAGTCTCTTATGTGATGATGTTGTTTGTCTTGTTGCAGTCTGGATAAAGCTTTACATTCAGCTGGTATCAGCACTGGATTTATCATCTTTGGGACCAACTTAACCAACCCTCTTAATGAGCTACTGCTGGCGCTGCAACCGGTGAGCAGCATTCTCTCTTTTGTCTCAGAATCACATTTGTGTCCTCAAGTACCAGTGGCAGTTGTGTGCAACCATAGTTGTGTAATGACTCAGGAGGAGAAGGTGCCAGAAATGGAATGCATTGTTCGCTTTGGTTTTACTACGACACTTAGTAGCAGCCGTGGATGTGTCGCAAGAGATGTGAAGAATGCGATCTGCTCACCGTAGGCAGTTTCTGCAGAGACCAGCAGCAGTGAGAAATGCATGATTCTCTAATTGGCAAGTGCACACTGTCAGTCAAAAGTTTGGACACACCTACTCATTCCTTGTTATTACTATTTCTTCATTTTTAAATGGTATGAAAGCTACTAAAACTATAAAATAACACAAATGTGAAAGTATAAAAATGATGTAGTGACCATTAAATATATAAAAAAATAAATAAATAAAAAAAAACTTAATAGGGACAACGTAAATACTGTTGTTTTTAAAAATGTTTTTGTACTGAAGTTGAGAAGTCTCATGCAGTGTTGAGGAAAGTTACTTTTAAAAGTAATGCATTACAATATTGTGTTAATCCCTAAAAAAAGTAACTAATTGCATTACTTAGTTCATTTTTATGTAAAGTAGTGCATTACTTTACTTTTGCATTACGTTTTCTCACCTGAGCTGGGCTTGCCTGTTTGTTTTTTAATAAAAAAGTTATATTTTTGGCAAATATAAAGCCCGTTTAACACCAAAAGTGAAATGAATAAGCATCAGGCTGAAGGAAATGCAAACTCACGCCTGTACAGTAGATGGCGCAGCTCAAACAAACCTTTCAGCTGTGCTGCCATTCTCAATTGCAAAAGAACAGGATGCAGGAGAAGAAAGTTTTAACACTTCCGAGAGCAATAAGAACAAAAAAAAAATAAAACACAAATGTGATGTTTAATAATAAAAAAGGTCAATAGCAAAGGCATTGGTTAATAAAGTGAGATTAAAGGATTAGTTCACTTTCAAATGAAAATTAGCCCAAGCTTTACTCACCCTCAAGCCATCCTAGGTGTATATGACTTTCTTCTTTCTGATAAACACAATCGTAGATATATTAATAAATTTCCTGTCGCATCCGAGCTTTATAATGGCAGTGAGTGATACCACATCCATTCATCATAAATGTACTTCACACGGCTCCACAGGGGGTTACTAAAGTCCTTCTGAGGCGAAGCGATGCATTTGTGCAATACATGCAATAATATCCGTATTTAACAAGTAATGAAGTAAAATATCTAGCTTCTGCCATACCGCCTTCCAGAAGCTAGATATTTTACTTCATTACTTGTTAAATATGGATATTATTGCATGTTTGTGTAATATTCTGAGTTTGCATTTCACTGTTTTTATTAATTCTGGAATACTGAATCTGTTTTTGTGCAAGTGAGATGAGTAAATGCATGCTCACATTTAGTCTAGAACTAAAGTAACCATAATTTTTACACAGCACACACAACACCTCTGTACTTTATTTCTCTCAACATGGTGACAGGAGAGCTGTCAGTCAATAAAAGAGAAAACAAAAGTAACTTGCGTTACTTATTTGAAAAAGTAACTCAGATATTTTGTAAATCTAAATGTAATGCATTAATTTACCTAGTTATTTGAAAAAATTAATCTGATTACGTAACTCACAAATTTTCAGCATCATTACTCCAGTCGTCAGTGTCACATGATCCTTCAGAAAGCATTCTAATGTACTGATTTGGTGCTCAAGAAACATTTCTTATTATTATCAACGTTAAAAACAGTTGTGCTACTTGTTTTTGTGGAAACCGTGATGCATTTTTATTCAGGATTCTTATTTCAAAGTTCAAAGAAAAGCATTAATTTGAAACAGAAATCTTTTGTAACATTATGAATGTCTTTACTGTCACTTGGGATCAGTTTCATTTGTTCTTGCTGAATAAAAGTATTAATTTCTTTAATAACATTTGTACAGTAGTGCATGTCAGCACTATTTATATTTGTTTGCAAAACTCATTTCAAGTATATAGGCAAAAAGTGTCAGATTAAAAGGTTTTTAACATCATGAGAAACATAAATTCAGTCAAATGTGCCATTTTTTTTTGGCAGGTAGTGTACATCATTAGATAACTTCCTCTAATTGGGCCGTATTGCTGTAGCTGTAGACATGAGAATATTGAGCATTTATTATAATATATCAACAATAAATATAATACATATGTTAGGCCTTAAATGATTATAGAAATTCTTTGAAGTACTATAAATGTGAGATTGACTTCCTTCAGTGTTACTCAGTGTGTATCAATAAAATATTGAAATACCGATAAAACAGTAATTATTAATAAATAAATACATACACTGATTTATTAATAAATGCTAAATATTTTAACAAGTTAAATAAAAATGTAACAAGTTAAGCATTAATTAAAAATAATACTTTATTTTTATAATAAAAAATAATGTTAAATTAAATAAAAATAATTATTTTTCATTACAAACCTAAATCCAGTGTGAAGTATTGGGTAAGGGTTGGGTAGCAGAATATTGAATATGTATTGATTAGATTTTAATGTAATATGGATTTGAATGAGCAGTGAAATACCAAAGTGAAATTTTTTTTTTTTTTTTTTTCTGCTCACTTTATTTTTTTTTAGTGTTGTGAGACAGGTTACAATCAAGACTGTATCCACAAGTTTTGGATATGTATTTCACTGGATCTGACTTTTTCCTTAAAAACATTTCAAGACTGTATGTCTTATATTCATAATGCTTGACAGTTGTGGTTTCATCTAGTTAGCGCCTTGAAGCAGAAACCAAGAAATGTGATGCCACTGAACCACAATACCACAATCTGCAAGTACAACAGTGTACAAATCCCAAAATGAAATATAAGACCCTGAACAGTGTGGCCGCTTGTCGCATAAAAAGATGTGATGACCTCTGAATTAAGTGCTATTTATGAATCAGAAATAAGTACGCTTTTCATCATTTAGTGCTTTTGGAAGAGATTTCAAATCCTTCAATCTTCTTCAAGTAGAGCAATGATCAGTTTCCATGTGCTTGAATAAAATATGATCGCTTGTTTCACTCGCTACTTAAGATGGCTTGATTAAACCAAATTGTTCAGGAATCCAGACCATTGATTTCAGCAATTAGGCCATGTGAAAAGGGAAAAAGAAAAGTAATTTGCAGAGAGATAAGATATGCAGGCCAGAGAATTATTGCTCATGCTTCCAGAAACATTTCTAATTTGTGCTTTATGATGTCACTGACCATATTCCATCCTCGATATGAGGGCAGCAGGTAAGGTCATTTCAAAAAAGCATTTCAGCTCCAGTGGCGTTACGGAGGACAAGCTGCCAACGGAAGAGGCATTGTCATTTGTACGAGCCAGCAACTCTTCCAGGAAAAGAAAGACCATTTTTAGCTTGACTTTCAAACAGTTCTGCCATGTACTTCCTGTGGCTCTTTTGAGATGAAATGCATTGAAAATAGTCGGAATTGCTGAAAGATCACCTCAGAGTTGTGAAGCGATACATCTCGCACAGGAGTGGCAGTATTTTAGGCCACCACTGAGAGTGTGAGTGTAAATATATCCTTTGTGCCTCCAGCGTTGTGTGGTTTGTGAAACATGCATCACTTACTCTAAAAACACTCCAGTACACAAGGAAAAGGCACTGAAAGCGGACCGCACTATCATGGCCTTCCAGCCATCTTCATTGTTGGTTTAATAGTTCTTTTAGCCTGAAAAGTGTGTAGATGAATAGTGACTGTTTTGTAGCCCTTGTGAATGGCTGAAACAGAGCTTGCCATCCTGACCTTGTTGTATGTTTCTCTTCCTCCATCAGGTTTTCCCACTGGACTATGTTCTCATCACCACCATCACCATGTACTTTGTCTTCACCTCCATGGCCGGGATCCGTAACATGGGGATCTGGTTCTTCTGGATACGGGTGAGACACAACATGTCATTTCTTCATCTTCATTCACCTGTTCTATTAAACAATTTCACACTGGCAAGAGTGTTATGGTGCTGAATTTTAGCAAAGACTATAGATATAGAAAACGGTTCACTCCTATTATGAATAGTTATGAGAAAATGCTATGCGCAATATGGCAGAATACGTCCCGCCTTCTAAGTATAAGAGCCAATTGCTAATTGATAAAGTCATAGCATCACTGCAGCTGCCGTTAGAAGCTTCGGTTCCCACAGAAATCTGAGACTCGCGCTTAGGACTGCACATGCACATTGGCTAGTCTAGCCTGAAAAATAAGCTTTTTTAACACTATTTGAGCATGAGAAACAACATTTATGAGACAGTTCATGTCAGATTTTGTTGCAGATTTGAACTATGTTATTTAATTGTGAGTTCGCCAAGCAGTTCTAAATTTAGCCTATTAGTTTGTATAGGCCAAAGTTTGAAGGTAGGTGAGTAAGGTATGTTTTTTATCGTTTCAATAACAACAATATCTATTGTGCATGTTAGGCCTGATTTGTGTGTGTTTGTGTTTGTGTGTGTGTGTGTGTGTGTATATATATATATATATATATATATATATATATATATATATATATATACACACAGTGGGTACGAAAAGTATTCAGACCCCCTTAAATTTTTCACTGGTTGTTATATTGCAGCCATTTGCTAAAATCATTTAAGTTCATTTTTTTTTTCCTCATTAATGTACACACATCACCCCATATTGACAGAAAAAGAATTGTTGACATTTTTGCAGATTTATTAAAAAAGAAAAACTGAAATATCACATGGTCCTAAGTATTCAGACCCTTTGCTCAGTATTTAGTAGAAGCACTCTTTTGATCTAATACAGCCATGAGTCTTTTTGGGAAAGATGCAACAAGTTTTTCACACCTGGATTTGGGCATCCTCTGCCATTCCTCCTTGCAGATCCTCTCTAGTTCTGTCAGGTTGGATGGTAAACGTTGGTAAACGTTGGACAGCCATTTTTAGGTCTCTCCAGAGATGCTCAACTGGGTTTAAGTCAGGGCTCTGGCTGGGCCATTCAAGAACAGTCATGGAGTTGTTGTGAAGCCACTCCTTCGTTATTTTAGCTGTGTGCTTAGGGTCATTGTCTTGTTGGAAGGTAAACCTTCGGCCCAGTCTGAGGTCCTGAGCACTCTGGAGAAGGTTTTCGTCCAGGATATCCCTGTACTTGGCCGCATTCATCTTTCCCTCGATTGCAACCAGTCGTCCTGTCCCTGCAGCTGAAAAACAACCCCACAGCATGATGCTGCCACCACCATGCTTCACTGATTGGACTGTATTGGACAGGTGATGAGCAGTGCCTGGCTTTCTCCACACATACCGCTTAGAATTAAGGCCAAAAAGTTCTATCTTGGTCTCATCAGACCAGAGAATCTTATTTCTCAGCATCTTGGAGTCCTTCAGGTGTTTTTTAGCAAACTCCATGCGGGCTTTCATGTGTCTTGCACTGAGGAGAGGCTTCCGTCGGGCCACTCTGCCATAAAGCCCCAACTGGTGGAGGGCTGCAGTAATGGTTGACTTTCTACAACTTTCTCTCATCTCCCGACTGCATCTCTGGAGCTCAGCCACAGTGATCTTTGGGTTCTTCTTTACCTCTCTCACCAAGGCTCTTCTCCCCCGATAGCTCAGTTTGGCCAGACGGCCACCTCTAGGAAGGGTTCTGGTCATCCCAAACGTCTTCCATTTAAGGATTATGGAGGCCACTGTGCTCTTAGGAACCTTAAGTGCAGCAGAAAGTTTTTTGTAACCTTGGCCAGATCTGTGCCTTGCCACAGTTCTGTCTCTGAGCTCTTCAGGCAGTTCCTTTGACCTCATGATTCTCATTTGCTCTGACATGCACTGTGAACTGTAAGGTCTTATATAGACAGGTGTGTGGCTTTCCTAATCAAGTCCAATCAGTATAATCAAACACAGCTGGACTCAAATGAAGGTATAGAACCATCTCAAGGAAATGGACAGCACCTGAGTTAAATATATGAGTGTCACAGCAAAGGGTCTGAATACTTAGGACCATGTGATATTTCAGTTTTTCTTTTTTAATAAATCTGCAAAAATGTCAACAATTCTGTGTTTTTCTGTCAATATGGGGTGCTGTGTGTACATTAATGAGGAAAAAACTTAAATGATTTTAGCAAATGGCTGCAATATAACAAGAGTGAAAAATTTAAGGGGGTCTGAATACTTTCCGTACCCACTGTATATATATATATATATATATATATACACACATATATAAAATTCATTACATTTTTAATAACTTAATATTTCATTACAAATTAATTCATTACAAAAAATAAGTAATTTCCCTTTCTTTTTTTTTATAATTTCATGTAATATATCAACAATACTTATTAATTATGGTATATGTTAGGCCTTATATATATAATAATATAATTTTTTTTGGAGTACTGTAAATACTATAAATGTGAAATTGACTGTCAGTGTTTTTAAAAATCAATAAAATATTGATATGCTGATTAAAATATGAATTATTAATTAATACTTAAAGTCATACCCTGGTTTATTAATAAATACATCCATAATATTTTAATAAGTTACATATTTATACATATTTAACATTAATTTAAAATAATAATAACAAAATTAACAAAAAAACTATTATTTTTCATTACTAAATAAAATCCATTGTGAACTATTGGGCAAGGGTTGGGTAGCATACCTCAGTAACGGACCAAGGTTCATGACTTGGAATAATTCTGATACTTCATTTTAGCATTTTTACAGTGCCATAACTGTACCTTTTGACCATTTCACTTGGGAAAAAAAGTAGTTTTCATTTCAGTTCCTCTATATTTTTAAAGTATCCACTATGGCAATGAGGATGCTCTACCTATCCTTGTTTTTGTTGTTCTTAATGCAACGTTATTTGTATATATGTACATTTCTGCAGTTCAGAGTGCTGTAGACTCACAGCACTCAGTCATATGAGTAATATAAGGATGTTCTTGTTTCTTTTTGTACAGCTGTATAAGATCAGGCCTCAGAGAACCCGACCGCAGGCCCTCCTATTCCTCTGCATGATCCTCCTCCTCATCGTCCTCCACACCAGCTACATGATCTACAGTCTGGCCCCGCAATACGTCATGTACGGCAGCCAGAAATACCTGCTGCAGGTGAGATGTGGGTTTGTTTGTGTAACAGTCAATCCCCTGTGCTGCACTGCATTAGGATTACAGGATTACAGCCGTCGTATTCTGAGCAAACAGGGCCCACGCTGGTGACATAAGTATGTAATGATCAACCCTTTACAAAGCAAGTGTTTGAAAGCCTTTCAAAACCATCTCTCCCGACTCTCTTCAAAACCCATTAAAGGCCTTCCTGCATCTGTTATTTATTTATTTTTACTTCTTCAAAGGTCTGTACATTTATGTGAGGTTAAAAACTGTCTGATGTCTTTGACCTGTTCATGTTAAGTGTGAACGCTTGCCTGCATGTTCTTTACTGCAAATCTATACATCTCTTATGTAGCCTAACAACTTTTGGCATAAAATCTGATCCATGTTGCAGCTTATTCTGGCCAAGAACCTCCCACTTAGACAGGAAGACCCTTCACACCTATACGTAACACCTCCGTCTGCACTTTGTGAGTTTTTATGTGCTAAATGATACCAAAGTTATAGATTATTATGGAAAAAACACAACATAAAGTTTGATAAAGCTAGCCAATCAAGGTGCACATGGCAGTTTCAGTCAGTGCTTGCCATTTTTATTTGCACTTTGCATCATGTGGTCATTGAACGGATTGTGAGCGGCCCATGGGCATCTGAGGCTGAAACTGACAAACTCTTCATCAATCAAATCTGATTTCTATTCACTTCCTTGAAGGGTAGCAGTCATTCTGCATCTATCCAGTGGTGCATGTTATCCCATTTGATTACTTTCAAAAGTTATGCTGCCTTTACGTAAATACAAGCTCAAATGAAGAATAATTTGCTGTGAGTCTGACAAGCTGTCGGAAGGCTGATGGGGCAAATCGTCTGCTGAGGATAGAGAAGGAAGAACAGCTCGCGGCAAGATCGAACCTCTCGTTCTACTCTGTAAACATCACAGCATGTGTCAAAATCTGACCAATTACGTCTGTTCTTTGCCCCTCTGCAGCATCAGATGTAAATATTGAAATAAGTATAAACGAACCTGAGAAATACATGTGCTTTGCAGGGTTTTGCGCCATGCGCAATTGAATTGAGAATGCTTTTAAATTCCCATTGAATTTCTGAATTGGAACTGAGGTAGCAAATAAGATGCAGAATTGGATTTTAAATTGGAATGGTAGATAATGGTAGAGTAATTTACTGTACAATTAAAAAAAATTCATAACTAATTTTTAGTAGCTAGAAAAAGCATTGTTTTAATTAATGTTTATTATGTATTTAATTTATTTAAATAATATATTTATTATTTGTTTATCAAATGTTTATTATTTTGTAAATATTTATTATTTTAATATTTATACATTTGGCTTTTATTTTGGCACACCCAGTGAGACCGCAGCTGATGTAAAAACATCCAGGGAAAGTATATTTTAAACAGTCACTGGTAATACATCTGCAATAGTATGATAAAATATTTGTATTGTATAAATAAATAATAGTGCATAAAGTATTTAAGTATGAGTATACTAGATAGATTAATGAATGAATCCTGCACAATAAGACCAGGATAGGATCACTTCTAAATTCATGTGATATTAAATGTGGAGACAGGATGAATCAGATTTCTGCAAGCATAATTTATTTATAAAATTCCCTCCATGAATATGCCTCCCCAGACCATCACTGACCCACCACCAAACCGGTCATGCTGAACGATTTTACAGGCAGCATAATGTTCTCCACGGCTTCTCCAGACCCTTTCACGTCTGTCACATGTGCTCAGGGTGAACCTGCTCTTATCTGAAAAGCACAGGGTGCCAGTGGTGGACCTGCCAGTTCTGGTGTTCAATGGCAAATGCCAATTGAGCTCCACGGTGCTGTGCAGTGAGCACAGGGCCCACTAGAGGACATCAGGCCCTCAGGCCACCCTCATGGAATCTGTTTCTGATTGTTTGGTCAGAGACATTCACACCAGTGGCCTGCTGGAAGTCATTTTGTAGGGCTCTGGCAGTGCTCATCCTGTTCCTCCTTGCACAAAGGAGCATATACCGGTCCTGCTGATGGGTTAAGAACCTTCTACGGCCCAGTCCAGCTCTCCTAGTGTAACTGCCTGTCTCCTGGAATCTCCTCCATGCCCTTGAGACTGTGCTGGGAGACACAGCAAACCTTCTGGCAGCGGCATGTATTGATGTGCCATCCTGGAGGTGCTGGACTGCCTGTGCAACCTCTGTAGGGTCCAGGTATCGCCTCATGCTACCAGCAGTGACACTGACCCTGGCCAAATGCAAAACTAGTGGAAAAACAGTCAGAAAAGATGAGTAGGGAAAAATTGTCAGTGGCTTCCACTTGTAAAACCATTCCTGTTTTGGGGGTCGTCACATTGTTGCCCATCTAGTGCACCCGTTGTTAATTTTAGGAACACCAAAGCAGCTGAAACTGATTAATAACCTCCTCTGCTACTTAACTGACCAGATCAATATCCCAGGAGTTTAACCAGGACTTGATGCTATTCTCTGATTAAAAAGTGTTCCTTTAATTTTTTTTTTAGCAGTGTAGTTCATGCCTTTGCTTTTAAACAAATGAGGTTTACTCGTTTCATCTAGCATAAACAGCAATGCATTATCTCGAAGCACATGGAATGTGTAATCGAAACTGTAATTGAATTTCTGAACACATTCCTGTAATGTAATAACCCAAAAAGCTTATAAATCATTCAGTCTGCCTCTTATAATTAGTATGTGTCCTATGAAATTATGCAGAATGAGTCGGTCAGAACTTTGTTTGCTTTGCTTTATCAGTATTCTTGTAAGAGAGGGTTCTAGAAATATAAGTGTTGTTTATACTTACTCTAGTGTGTGTTGTTTTAGCACCAGTTTACTAAAGGAATTATGCCAATTGGTTTTTTTGTTTTTGTTTTTGTTTTTTGAATGAAATAGCTTTTACTGCCTGCTTTCCCTTTAGCGCTAATAGAGCCATTCACATACATATCATACCACCAGGAATATAGAAGAGTTTTGTTAATAGGGTGCAGTATAATGAGTCTAATTTAAATAGAAAGGAGGCATTGAAAAGATTGACAATGACTTAATTTTAATACTGCAAGGCTATTAAACTGGATTGTGGGTAGTTAGTGAATATGATTTTTTATACTGAAATAATGTGCACAAAACTGTCTTGTGAATTACTCCCAGAATGTAGTAAGTTTTAAGGTGAGCATGAAAAAAGACAAATCTCAAATCACAGTGCTAATGTTTTACATATGCTTTTGTAAAAAAAAACGAAAGCATATTGCATTTGGTTCACTTGCTTGCATTTAGAGTCGTATTCCATAGATCAGATTGGTCTTATTGTTTTGGGCTTTTTTTTTGTCCCCAGACCCCAGTGCCCACAGCAAACTCATCACAGGGCAATCACTCTGCTGCCATCACCAAGATATGTGACGCAGACGCTCCTGAAGGTAAGACTGACTTTTTTTTTTTTATCACCCACAGAGTGACCGACACCAATAATGCTTCATCATTCCATATAGGAAGGTTGATGAGAGGTTTAAAGAGAGAGGTATATCATTGAAAATGATTTTTTTGTTGCTTTCTTGAAGTTTTTCATCTGCAAAGAAGCTAGCCAATAATAACAGAGGTCATTTACATATAGAGGTGTAAAAGAGCCTGTAAAATTCTAAGGGTCTGAGAGAGGGCAGAAAATGGTCATGTATTTTTTTTCCCCTTTTGACAAGAAATCTTGACTTTTGTTGCAAGAAACTTTGACTACTATTATAAGTGGACTTCAGGAGTCTTTGGCTGTGGAGCACAACTGTGATGCCCACATGTTCAGCACCTTGGTTCCTGAAGTATTGTTCCGAACTTACCATTCATCTTCTCTGCTATTTAAAAAAACAAACAAACAAACAAAAAAAAAAACAGGGAAGATTTCTAGACCATGGCCTAAATCAATCAACTCTGAGATACATGACTGAAATACAAACTTTGAATTAAAATAAAAAATAAATAAATGAATAAATAAATAAAAATAATCAAGTTAAAAAAATACAAAAAAGTACTTAAAAAGTAATACTTTTATTCAGCATGGCAGTAAATTTGTTTAATTTTTTTTTATATATATTTCAGAATTTCTATTTTATATAAATGCTGTTCTTTTGAACGATCTATTCATCAATAAATCCTGAATTAAATGTATTACGGTTTCCACAAAAATATTAAGCAGCACAACTGTTTTCAACATTAATAATAGTAATAAAAAAAACATATTAGAATGATTTCTGAAGGATCATGTGACACTGAAGACTGGAATAATTGTGCTGAAAATGCACCTTTGCCATTACAGGAATTTTAAAATGTAATTAAAATCAGTGCTTTAGATTAATCGCATCTAACATAAATGTTTGTAAATATATACGTGTGTGTGTGTTTATTCACTATAGTTGAAAGAAAAATGGTAATAAAATATGACAATCTCAGAGTTGAACTGTGTCAGAAAAAAATTATCTTTAATTATGTCAGATAACACTTAAGTAAAACATGGTCAGGTCAAAGTGTCTGAATAATTTTTGGTTCCAAATATTTTTCAATTTTACTGGTGGTCCACGGTATGAAGAATTTTTGGGTATAATATGTCACAGTTTAATTTATTTTGCTCTCCTCACTTACATAAATGAACTATAGTGTAGTACCTGCACCCACTATCAAACATATACCAAAAATATCAAATGTCTGAATATTTTTTGGTTTATTAGATGCTATTAAATGTGATTAATCGATTTGACCACTTATTAGAATTGAACACAGTTCTTTTAAATTGTTATAATATTTCAAAATATTACTGTTTTTACTTAAATAAATGCAGCCTTGGTGAGCAGAAGAAACTTCTTTTAAAAAACATTAAAAAAATCTTACCGCATGCTTTTGAACAGTTGTGTACGTTTTTTTTATCTACTCATCTTATGAAGCATTGTGAATGATGCAAATTAATCAAAAATAATAGTATAATATAAAACTATAAATGTATACATATAAAAGCAATATTTTGCAAGTAGCTCGAGAGGCTCGATTACATCGTTCATAGTGCTTTATGAGAGTGGATCTCTTCTACCTCGATTTATGTTCATGGTTCATGGTAACAGCAATTGATGTCTTCAGAATTATGTTAGCAGTTTAGTTCTTCACTGGGAATTTTGCAATTAAATTCGACTGAACACACTTACGGTTTCTAAAGAAGCATATATCATCCATTAACAACCTCAGAGCTCATAGTAGGTCTGTTTTGAAAGGTTTACATGTTATTATTGAACATCAGTATCTCTGTGGAGAAAATAAATGGGATTTTTACTTCTGGAACCCAACTGTTGTGCTGTTCTCACTCATTATATATGCAACAAACTGATATTTACTTGTTCTCTCTGAACTGTTTGTGTTCTTGATTACAATGAGGTGGCCATGCAAATACAAGCATGACTATCAGTTGCCCTCTGATCCAAAGAGTGCTCAATATTTATTGGTATGTCAGTTATAAAAAGATGAGAAGAGTATTACGAAATGGATTCCGCAGAGGACATTATGCATATAAGAAGCGGCAGCTTTTAATGATGATTGATAATATAAAAATAGTATGAAATAGTAAACCAGCAGGAGACAGACTCACAATCTGAATAGGAGATAAAAATCGTTTCAGGTGTGATGGACCATTGCGTTTTTGTACTTCTGTATCTGAATGTGTTTTAACATATCTGAGTGTTTGGTTTTGTGTGCTCAGTCAATTAGGAAAGACTAAATAGTCTTGATAATACAAAGATATATAGTTAGATGTGATGCCTGCAGAACATGACCCTTGCAGCTTTGCTCTGTGTTCATTACGAAAGGGTGAGACGACAAATAACACAGTCTGTCAGATGGAGACCTACATTAATTAAAATGCTGTAAAATTAGTGCCTTATACCAGCAAAAGTGTTAATTACGACCTATAGGGTTAATTGCCACTATACGTTTGCAGTTAATTGCAGATAGATCTGTGTGTTTTGAGTGTGCAGTGCGTCTTGTTCAACGTATTATAGATACCGCAGTCAGAGATTGTATTCTCATGATGGCAGAAGGGGGGAAAGGCGACTTAAAAATACTGAATGATTTTGGGATTTACTGTAAAAGCTTTGATTTAATGTTTTAACAACGAGATATCATGCTCTGTATGTGACAAGTGATTTTAAGCTCTTTAACATCTAGTTAATTTAATACCAGGTCTGTCTCTCAGTGTGTTTTTGACACATTTTATGAGATCAACTTCAAAAGCTGGGAAATAGAGCTATAAGTTATTCCTTAATGTCACGCTGGATTCAGATCAGATTGGTTATGGTTTGATATACTGCCATCGAGCTTTAGTGTGCAGTCATGATACTGTTTTCCATCCAGAGGAGGGCACTCCGATATTACAATCCTATCTCATTGAAGGATATTAGAATAATAGTGAAATCAAAAATATTAATATGCAATTGGATCAGTGAACCAAGAAGAAGTGGCCAATCTTCCTTAATGTCCTTAAGACGTGTCCCCCATCAGCTGTAACCTTTCCTAAAATATACCTCTCTGTGCTAGGCTATATTCCACCTTCTAATTGCTTCTCACTCACTTCAAGTCCTCGGATTCTGCCAGAATATCATACTGACGGGCTAAGAATTTCTTGTACACCCCATTTTTATAGGCTGCTATTAAAAATTCAGGTCATGTTAGACCTGACTTTAGCTGCAAAGTGATCGTATTAGCTAGATATATTTTACATTTTCTGAAGTAAATGTAAGTGTTGCTTGCTCAAAACTCACTCCCACAGTAGTTGCTATGCGATTGCTAAATTGTTCTTAATAGTTTTCTGTTGCTAGGGTGTTCTAGGTGGTTGCTACGCAGTTTCAGAAGTGTTCAACATGGTTTTAGCATGTATCTACACCGTTACGGCTCGGGTCCCTTCAGTGTAAGTAAATGCCACTTGTTTTATGGCCTGCCAGGTGAAAAAAAAAAGTCAGATTGCTCTGGACAGTAATAGCACACCTCTCTTCAACAAGCCGCATGATTTGAAGTATCATTCATGTTCGGAGCACAAACAGTGCGGGTTGTACATGCTGTTCAAATCCCTAACCTTACTGTACTGTATGGGCAACAACAATTGTGATGTTTTCATTGGCAGATACCTCTAATAAGAAGAACAAGCTGAGCAAAAAACAGTAGAAAATGGTTGTGTTGCATTAGTCTGTGCCTGCGTGAACACTTCCCCATATGTTTCCTTCAAACAATGCTTTGTATTATAACCCAATTAAGTCTCTCAAAGCCAAAATGAGGCACTGTCTCGCACAATGGAGGATAAATCTGTGCAACAGAAGTTGCTCTGCGGGTCACCCGAAATTGATCCATCTCCAGTTGACTCGCACTTTAGAACCAGCGTAGTTTTAAGCCGTCTGCTTGCCAACCAGCACAGCCTCCCAATCTGTTTGTGTGGGTTTTGGCCTTTTCCCATCTGCAGTCGGTCAGCGAAGCCCAGTCATTGTGTTTCTGCCACCTACCCATCATCAGCAAAACGCCTCATTACTGTTTTCAGATAGAACAGCGCAAGACAAGCTGTACACCGTCCATTAGCACGGGACTCTCCATCGCTTCACTGTGGGAGATGTGATTTCCATTTGCTTTTATTACAATTACTGTTCACATCAGTATGATACAGCTTTTGGTAAAATGGTTATAAAAAACATGGTGCAATAAAAGGTTTTTGACAATCTGAAAGCATTTGAAATTTTCCTTGATATTAGCTCATTTTATTTAAACCAAGTTTCCTTTACTGATGTTTGAATTCATTAGACATGCTGAGTGGAATTAAAAGCTCTCAGCAGTTTGTTTGTGGTACAAGTTAATCGACAAAATTGCTGCTTATTTCGACCTTTTTCTTATATTTCTGAATCATCTGTCTCTCTTTCTCCAGATGGTGTATCGCTACAAATATTTGATTGTTCCTGTGGTTGCCTCTGATATTGAGACTCTTGCCTCATTATCGGGGTTTGATTTCTGTGATTGGAGTCGCTCTAGCTGAGAGGCGGCTGTTTTTCACCCTGAATGATTTCTCAGATCGTTGCTGTGAAGTCAGATTTGTTGTCTTTGTTCTAGATAATAGGAACAGACTAACGGTTTATTTTCCACACCTGAGTCCAAAAAGAGACTATTTTCTATACGCTTAATGATGCTTAATGATGCTTAATGATGAGAGCTGGTCAGCTTGGTTGAGGAAGTGAGCGTAAATGATTGTTATGTGTTGATGTGATTTATGGTTGTATAATGTCCAGTAGAGGTCATTCGTATGACAATCATTCAACAGCCACTCAGATGAATTATAGTCCAGCTGTAACAAAACAAAGTCTACTTGATATTTGGGCTACTGTGTGAATCAGCGGTTCATGTTAATTCTAAGATGGTCTGAACGTTCTACAAATAGGATACGCTTTTTTTTTCTTTCTTTTTTTACGAACCGATATCGATTCTTAAATCCCAAGAATCGATTAGTCTAGTCTGTTTTCAGTTAATGAATGAACAGAACATGTAGCACGCCTTCCATCCAATAAATTGCAATAATCTTTGTGCTTTGTTACTTTTGATCTGAAGCAAAGTCTCAGATTTCAAATTACGTCCATCTTATTATGAGATTCAAAAAATAAATACCGTTTTGGCACTGTTTAATGTGGCGTGACAGCTCGCTGTAGCGCCTCAGTTAAAGAGAAATGGCAGCACGGAGCGCATGTGAACATCCTCTACTCTGCTTTAATACCAATTACAGTGCGAAATAAACATGAATAAACATCTGAAGGTATTTTAAAAGATACAGTGTCACATAACATCACATTTACATATTCAGTGACCATAAACTCATTAGTCAGCTAGAAAAATGAACTCTAGAGAGCAGCATTCTGATAAATATATGCACCGTTACATATTCATGATAATTTTTAATGTTCTTCAATATTTAATGCATGTTTGAATAAATCCGTTATGACAGCCACGATTTAAATGTTTATATTTAAAAAAAAAAAAAACGAATTCGAGTAGAAATATGATTATGTAATTCTAAACTTTATTTGTTATAAAAAACATCATTGAGTGTAATTTAAGTGTTTGTATAAATAAGTCATGTACTGTATCTGATATACTACATCCAAAATAATCGATATCGAATTGGAATCGGAATCTAATCGAATTGGAATCGGAATCTAATCGAATCGCAAGCATGTAAATAAAAATGAAATCGAATCGTGAAAATTGTGTCAATACCCAGCCCTAATATATATAATAATAATAATTCCTTACATTTTATATAGCGCTTTTCTGGGTAATCAAATCACTTTTACATACGGAAAGGGGAATCTCCTCAACCACCACCAATGTGCAGCATCCACCTGGATGATGCGACGGCAGCCATATTGCGCCAAAACGCCCACCACACACCAGCTGATTGGTGGAGAGGAGACAGAGTGATGAAGCCAATCAGTGTATGGGGATGATTAGGAGGCCATGATGGACAGAGGCCAATGGGCAAATTTGGTCAGGATGTCGGGGTAACAACCCTACTCTTTTCGAAGGACATCCTGGGATTTTTAACGACCACAGAGAGTCAGGACCGCGGTTTAACGTGTCATCCGAAGGACAGTGCTTTTTGACAGTATAGTGTCCCCATCACTATACTGGGGTGTTAGGACCCACACAGGTACCCATCCAGGTACTAACCAGGCTCAGCCCAGGCTCACCAGTCTTGGGCTACAGGGTGATATGGCTGCTGGGATGATATATATATATATATATATATATATATATATATATATATATATATATGTGTGTGTGAGACATACTGTATGTGCATTGTTTGTTTTACTTCTGACATATACATTTTTTTTCTTAAAGGGTGTCTATTTACACTAAGTGCTTGTTGGCAAACGCTATTTACACTAGCTCCACCCACCAATGTCTGGTTTGGCCACTCAAGTTTAAAAAAGACGCAGAATTGAATGCCTTCAGTAGTGCAGCAATAGCGAGTGAGGCTCGCAGACCTGGCTTTTACCGCGATCGACGAGGGTTCAAATCCGTCTTTTGCAAAGCTTGCTCTTCTCTATTTCCCCATCACATATTACATCAGAAAGTAATTTATTTTTAATAACAATGAAAATAATGTTCTAAAAGTGGAAATAAACTGCCTAACAAGTGTTTAATAATATTAAAAGTGTTTTTTGGGTAGGGTTAGGGGAAGGTGTAGGGAGGGTTTTTATTCTCCTAATAAGGCAGTATCCATTTAATAATTTTAATAAATATAATCATTTACACTCTATGATATTATTGCATCCTGTTAATGCACAAAAATACTGAAGTGCAAATAGTATCTGCCAATATAAAGTATAGCATCTAATTACCTTTTTACACTTCCTGCAAATTGCTTTTACATGGTGTAAATAGAATCTATCGCTATTTTCACCTAGTGTAAATAGCATATCGCTAAAAAAATGCTGCTATTGTCACTTAGTGTAAATAGCATCTATAGCTATTTTCACTTTGTGTAAATAGCATCTAATTTCTTAGTGTAAATAGCACCTATTGCTATTTGCACTTCTCTGTCTTTTACATTTTAATTAAAAAACTTAAAATTTAATTTAAAACCTAAATTTAAAAATTAAATAGCCACATTTTATTTAAAAATTTTTTTATTTTTTTTTATTTAATGTTTTTAATATTGAATTTATTATTAGCTTTCCATCAGTTTCCCTCCCCCCTGTAGTTCCTTCACTAATTCCAGTTTAGGAAAGCCTGATGTAATGTAATTTTCTTTCTCTTTGTATTATTTTTATATGAATATCATAAAGTAAAAAGTTAGGTCAAAAGAAAATGTAAACGTTTTGTGTGTGCTGGTCACAAAATTCAGTCCACTTTTTTTTTTCCCAGCAGTTCAGATGCTGATATGGTCGATTAATATGATGCTTGTGAACACAAAAGTGTCCCTTGTTGAGCTTTTTTTGTCTTAAAGAGAAATGAAGGACTCCTCTTTTTAAAGAGTAATAAATGACAAAAAGCATGTTAAGACAGAGTGCCTCAAGTAGCCACTTAATTATTGTAATTGAATGAGTAATCAATTCAGCCTTTTCCCCAGTTCTCTCCAGACTCTACTCTCAGTCTCAACCTATCACCTGTCACTTTGAGACCCTTGATGAGACTAGGGTTTCCTGGCCCCATGTGTTTTCATCCTCTCTGTACCTGTTGACCTGCAGCAAAAACCTGCCCTGCCAGCTGGCCTGTGGATGAAAGAATTAAATAATATCGACTTTTTCTCGCTCTCTCTTCTTTTGTTGCCGTTTTCATCTGCAGTCCACTCGCTCTGCCAGATCATTCTCTCTTGTGCAGCAACCCGAGTCTTCTCATCACACTGGAAGCTGCTCTGTCTTGCGTAACAGCCGTTGCACAACCAGGCGTGAGTGGGAGGAAGTGTCAAGCAGGGAGAACACATGCGACAGGGAGGGCGCGGTATCCAACCGAGAGCATCTCTCCCCGCAAGGCCCGACCCGTGCTCTCGAACCCCGCCACTTCCACACCTCAAGTCGACAGAGCAAGAGGCGAGTCCTGCTTCACAGAGCACAGCTTGGATTGGCAATAATGCTGGGGTTGGGTTGTCCTTCAAGCTCTTGGAGGAAGTGCTTTGTGTTTGAGTGATGGAGAGTGTCAATTAGTGCCGGGCGGTAGGATGGGATATACAGTGCGACGGTAGAAATGTGTCATTCCGGTTGAGATTATGCTGTAAGATAGTAGATATATTTGTGTTGTTGGTAGTTGGCAGGACTGCTTTACGTTATTTTCATGTGAAAGTGAAATACGAATAAATGTTAAAATATAGAGGGTGACATCCTAAACAAGTAAAAATGTTGTTTTAAGAGCTTAGTTGCTTACAGTTGCCAAGTACGGCGACCGGGAGGTGACATGTTCGGTTCACTTAGTTTTATTGTAGCGAAGACATATTAACTCGTAGAAACATGATAAGTCATGGCCACAAGATCATTTTTTAGAGGTAACAACATCCTTATGTCGTGGCCACACATCGTAAAGTCATGGCCTCGAGATCCTATGTTGAGGGAACGACATATATTTATTAAACGCGTAAACAACCTGCGTGACCATACCAACCTTAAATTATTAGAAATGGATAGGCCTATAATAATACTTATTTTTAATTAAGAATGACAAAATAAGGGCGGAATTAAGAAATTATTATATTATATATTATATATATCCGGCCCTCCCTAATGTCCAATCAGTCAAATCATGTAAAGTGGATGTTGTAAAATGCAGTCTACTGTGAAACATGTTTGATATTAAAATGTTTTATTAAGCTGTGCATTAAGCTGTTAAAGAACTCACTGTTTCTAGGCAGCTTTCTGTGCGTGCGCTTTGGGCATAGTATACGTGCCCCAACGGTCACATACACAGAAAAATATGCCACGTATTCTCATAAACAAAGCATTTATTAATATTTGTTAATGCTAATTTCAACATTTACTAATACATTATTAAAATCTTGTTAACATTAGTTAATGCACTGTGAACTAACATGAACAAACAATGAACAACTGTATTTTCATTAACTAACATTAACGAAGATTAGTAAATACAGTAGCAAATGTATTGCTTATGGTTAGTTCATGTTAGTTAATAAATTAACTAATGTTTAACTAATGAACCTTATTGTAAAGTGTTACTGTTTTATTTTTACATTACTTTATTCAGTTTTTAGGCTATTTGCTGAATACTATACTGTTTGATAGACTTACATGAAAAACATTATTTCATTTTTCTTTTTTTATTGTGTTTGTCTTTTTTTTTTTGTATTTTTTTATTATATTACTGATCGTTCACTTTTCTTCAATATTTTTTTTCACCTACATTAGTCTAGTATTAGTTGCTGCTGTTGTATTGAAATTGGTATTAAGAATTGTGTAATTTAACTATAAATTTTATTATCATAGCAACCTTATTTCCAGCTAAATGTTCTCTATATAAATTAATATTACTTTTGTGAAAAAAAAATACCAGTGTAAGATTTTTGTCATCTTGCCCACTAATCGTGTTAAATAATCGTGATTACAATATTGTCCAAAATAATTGTGATTTGATTTTCTTTTCAAAAACTTGTTATTGTTTGAAAAAATGTTGTTTCCAAACTTTTGACAAGTACTTATGTTATTTTAATATTATATAAATTATATACGTGTGTGTGTGTGTGTGTGTAAACATAAACACATACTTATTCAATTATTTTTGACAAAATAAGACTCGATAAAACATTTTATTGAGTCTTTTTACCTCAAGAGTTACATAAAATTAGCAGAAAAAGCAATATTGTAATATGGATATATAAGGATATATGGATATATAAGTATCCATACCCTTATATAAAATTAGTCAAGCCATGATATAAGATTTCGATCATACGGTCTACCCTTAGTGTCAGTTAAACAGGCGCTGGGATTCATGGGATCTTGCTATGCATGCAGAATGTGTGTTCAAACCACTGCTGAAGGCATCTGAACTGCTGAATGCACAGCTATGGAGTCCATTTGACATAAAAGGCACTGCTTGTCTCTTTACTATGTGTTTTTATGCATTTAGCTGGCAACTGTATTATCATTTTCCTTATTTTCCTTGGTCTTTCAGATTTATTTTAGCTTGTGCATATCTCTCTTCC
The DNA here is from genome assembly GCA_037101425.1 of Elopichthys bambusa. Lineage (NCBI taxonomy): Eukaryota > Metazoa > Chordata > Actinopteri > Cypriniformes > Xenocyprididae > Elopichthys > Elopichthys bambusa. The sequence goes on from CM074443.1 coordinate 10,570,654, forward strand.
TCTCTCTCTGTACTCGTTTAATGATATTATATTTGTTCATTTCAGTTCAGATATATGCAGTGTATCTGGAGGATCAAGTATTGTTGCCATGGCTACCATCCACCAAGTCACTTGGTGTGCCAATAGATTCAGGAGCCGCAAATTAAAATGAAACTTACAATGTTCTGCTCTCCCCTCCAGTCGGCCAGGCATAAATTTCCTCATCCTGTCAGATTGATTTCTAACCATGGTCTAATGAACGCATGATGCTCGTCTGGCTCTCAGCAAATGCACAGATGTGGTTTGTTTGGAGAAATATATCCTGTTGATTTTTAATGCACTGATCATAAGAGCTCGAAGCACTGTTGAAACAAGATAGAAAATAAATAATAAGGATTTTTAAAATGAAATATTCATGCCTCTTTTACATTATAAGGCATTTTCAGACACTCCAAAGCAGATTAAAAGATACTTTAGTCTTAGTGTTAAAGGATTAGTTCTCTTTAAAATGAAAATTTTCAATATTTAGTTAGTCATGTTGTTTCAAGCCTGTTTGAGTTTCTTTTTTTCCCATGGAACATAAATGGAAATGTGGAAAGGGCTGCAGGGGCTGTCTATGGGATTAAATTCCCGCCAATAGTATTGTGGTCACGGATAAAAAAATAATAAGCGTGAATCAAAAATTTAAAAACATGTAAAAATATATAGCACAAACTTAACACAAAAATTGAACCAGATCATCTTCAGACCATGCCGACAAAAAGTTATTAAAAAATCTTTTTGATTAACTCAACCGTTCTTGAATAACACGCAAATAAATTCAACGTAGAGCAGTCCAAATTGGACTCGAGGTTATATCTCCGCAATGCTTTATCATATTCAGACCAAACTTGGTACATGTCATCACAAGCATGAACTGCGGCATCATGCAGCGTTTCGGCGCAGCGCCACCTACTGGTGCGGAGATACGAAAAAATGGCTATTTTTGCTCATAACTTCTGATAGGTTTGCCATTAAGTGTAATACAGTATTATGATATAAAATGTTCTTTTATATGAATGCATTGGTGTACCATTACGAAACTCAGTATGTGTCATCAGCACCATGCTTTGAAGGTTTTTAAATGGTTTCGAGAAAAGTGATTATTTTAAATACTAAAACCGGCAGTAGATGGCGGTAAGTCATCGAGTCATTCATTCAAAGAAGCAAGTGGCTGTATTTATGAATGAATCATTGAATCATCTCGAAACACCGCTGTGTTGTAATCCTGCTGTTGCTTTCGTTGCAAAATAGAGCAAATACTGACAATACTGTGAAGAATAACACTTAATATTACCCTTTTGTTTGTTGAACTGTTGTGTGGATATTTGGATTTGCATTCTTGCTCGTATAATGTTATTAACATTAAAAACAAGAACTCACAAAAGGTAGGCTATGTTTTGTATCAAGAGTTTGAATCTTAAATTGATATTTATGCACGTTTTGTGCGAGGCTATTGTTCTTCATGCTAGTAAGTGCTTAATCTGCAGGTACAGAACGGCAGTAATGTAGCATGATTTGCTCAAACAGAATCCGCATGCAACCTATATGTGCGCTGCTTATGTGGAAATGGACGCTGTCAGATTTGACCGCAAAAGATGTGGTATTTTGATTGGATGTCATGTGGAATTGTGCCTGTTAGAAAATACATGATCGGTTTTAATGTTATTTTAAGGTAGGGAAGAATTAAGGTAGGGCAATTTTGTTTGCGTACCCCCTCTGTCACCTCATATCCCCAAGGGGACGCATACCCCAGTTTGGGAACTACTGATCTAAACAATTGCGATGGCATATCTTACTTTAAATGTAATTCACGAGCAAGTATATTAGTAAGGTAGGTTTCATATGTTATATTCTCTGCAAAAGACAGGAATAAAAGAGACAACAAGCAAGCATATTATTATTATTATTATTATTGTATGAATACTAAAAATATCTAACAGTAACATAACAGGTATAGACGAGCCAGGTATAGACGTTGTGAGGCCGCTGCATAGTGGCAGTTGCGTTTCGCCATGCCAGGTCCAGTGGTAGGTGCATTAAAGGTGAATATAACAGTGATGGATCGTCAGACAGTCACAACTGTGACAGGTTGTCGTTAGGATGGTGAATTTAACAATAAAAGTTTGTCCATGTAGACGCATACACCGGTGACAGGTCGAGTTGCAGGTACATATACATAACGGTATATAACGGTGTCCTGCCACAGAAAGATTTTACCCCAGCTTGGAAATTGCCAAATTGATGTCATCTCCCTCTCTTCGATTGGTTGGCTAGAGGAGGAGCTGTCAATCTAGAACTAGTGGACCAATGGTGACGCTTAAGGCTGCCCTAATTTACATGAAACTCGAATTGCAACATTTGGAAATGCAAGAGCAAAATGTAGAAAGAAGAGAAAGAGAAACAAGCGCACAAAAGAGTAAAATATGAGCAGAAAATGTAAGAGAGCAGAAAGAACAGAGTAATAAAAGCAAGGAAAACAGTTTTTAAGAACACACAAATACAAGTTTAAGATTTGTGCAATATCATTTTTAATGTGTTTAAAGTTTTGATTCATGCTTATTTTTTTAAATGCGCTTTTAATTTTTCTGTTCACGCTTATTATATTTTGATCCGTGACCACATTCTTTGCATTATTTTTTTTTAAGTTTGTGCTATATATTTTTACATGTGTTTTTAAACAGCAGTTGTGTCCGTGACCGCAATACTATTGGAGAGAATTTAATCCCATAGCTGTCAAGCTCCAAAATAAATAAATAAATAAATAATATTAATCTATATGATGTGTGCATCGTATATAATCTTCTAAAGTCATAGTTGACTTTACTTTAGGATTTAGGAAACTTGGAATATAGCATACCAAGTTCAAAATACTGTATATAATATTTTGTAATGAAAAATAACTATCTAAGGTACACTATGTAATGTTTTGTAATGATTTACAATGAACTCTGATAGAGAGCTACAAGCTACTGTTCAATAAAATACCTTACTCCACCTGGTCAGTAATAAAAACGCCATCTCCGCATTGTCTTTACAACATTTCAAATCCCTCAGTTCTCGCCATCTCTGAAAAGCCAAGCCAATGTTGATTCTTGTTTTATTACGAGCTCTGTTGCGATCTCTTTTTTGCCAGCAGACTCCCCTCAGGCTTAGACATGAAAACATAGCATACAATCCTCAACAGTGGTGACAATAATTATTCATACTGCAGTGCATGATGGGAGTTTTGTCCTATGGTGATACCCAGCATGCATTGCAGCTTGTCTGTGTGTGTCTAAGTGATGCAGTAGTTCAAAAATGTGTATGCACTACATGGTTTTAAAATGATTAAATATATCTGTTTGCTGCAACACTTTCTTCTTATGCTGTAGTTTCACAGGGTTGGTAATGCAAAACCAAAATGTATAAATGACAAGACAGTTGTTTTGGATGCAATCAGGCAATCTCACAATGCCTTCATCATCATATAAAAGCAGCTAATATCTGCATGCTGTAAAGCACTGGCCTCACTGCTTTACAATAACATATGCATTGTTGCAGAAAAAAATCTAACATAGAAAGTCAAGGATCAAACCTAAGCAAACGTTGATCTCCATGATGGTGGCGTCATTTTTTTTCTTCTTTTCTTTTCTTGACCAATAAAACAACATCTAAACCTCTGTTGATTCTCAATTAGTACTTCTGTAGACGTGTGAAAATAAAGTCAATCTGGTTAGTAATATGTGAAGCTGGTAATGCTGTTTGTGGAGTTGTTTAATCAGATCTTCAGAGATTTAACGATTTTTATCTTCAGTTGATTTCATCTAAGGCTGTGGCAGAAGTCAGTTGTAGTTCTTGTGTTTCTCTTTTCTTCAGTGATTCTGAATTCTGATATCTCATTAACTCTAACTCTGCTTCAGTTTTATTTTAACACTATTTAGAGAGGGACCATTTGTACTCTGAGCAGAGGTGATTTAACTCTGGGGATTTTGCTGTGTAGCCAGAGAAACTTTTCTCTATTTACGGATATGGCGAGCCACGAACAGGCGACTGACGTATGTGCACGATTTCCTGTGAAAACAATCCCGACAAATCTAAAATAAAATCTTATTATAGGCTCACCATAGTGAATCAGGGTTAGACAAAAACATGTGTTGGAAGAAGGATTGATGCTGTATTGACTTATTATTTACATTTTATTAATTTTGAACAACAACAAAGAAAATTACATAGTGTACCTTTAAGGTTTTGGAATGTAAATAATGACAGAATTTTCAGTTTGGAGTGATGGACAGTTGGAAGGAAATCAAAATTACATATATCTGATCAAGTTTACCCAATTAACTTTAATGTCATGACTTATAAACCTCTTAGAACTTTAGGAAACTCATCTAATCCACTGTTTTAATTAAATTCTCATTCTCTGTCTCACTGTACATTCCAAATCTGCTCAGGCCTCAGTTCGACTGAAGAGAACATTGGCACTTAAGTCTCAAGCTCGCCTGTGACATTTTTATATTTTAGAGGGAATGTCCATAATGCTTATTACAAAAAAAGTACCAAAAAGTTTCATGGTGCTGCATGGGGTGGGAGGGTTAAGTTACCATGGTACCACCATGATTTTAGCCAATGCATAGTGGCTTTATCATGATATTTTTTTATAAATTACAGTGTAATATTGTACAATGTACAAATACAATGTAATATAATTCAATGTCTTATATTATCTAAAGAATATCTTAGTATTACTATTTGATGTACTGTAATCACAGTACAATAATATGACATTATTAATTACATGAAACAATGGTAAACTTTCTTTTAGTTGAAAATATGATTTTATAAGGGACATATGTCTGACATGGGAAGCCAGGACACATTTTAATGCTGAAGAAATCAAGTGCTCACCCTACTGTCAGGACTGTTCCCTAGCAACAGCATCAGGGATGTTCAGGACAGAATGATATTTGATGTGTTCAAAGATGGCAGATACTTATGCCCGTTTTTTACAATACAATTTCTTTTCTTCACAACACAAATCACTGTTAAGTCATAATCAGGATGAATTGGGATTCGCTCTCACAGAGGTCAGCAGATGCCAGTCATTCTGTTTGTTCCTAAATCCAAGATTCTTCAACACAATGTGTCCTTCTGTAGCTTCAGATGCTGCTGTAATGAAGAGACAGAGAGGTAATACACAAATGTCAGTGATTGATGAATTTTTTGAAGGACAGAACAGAAGTAAGTTGTTTTATGATAGAGTTCTATCAAGGGTGCTTGTTGAATGAATACAGGAAATGTATTTTTCAGAATAGGTGAAGGCCACAATTGTTTCCTTGAAGTATATTTACAGCATAGTATATTGGAAATGAGGGTCTGATGTCTTCTGAAGAACATTTACCTGGAAATATTAACATTGTCCAACACAGTGTCAGAGGGACATCTAACATGAAAGAACCTTTGGCAACAGAACACTTTTTAACTTTTAAAGTGATTCTTAAGTGACTTTTAAAGTGAAGTTACAAAAAAGAAGTTACTTTTTCATACTATGAATGGAGTCTGGAACTGTCAATCTCTGAAAATGAATAAAAAGCACCATAAAAGCAGTCCATATGACTCATGCACTGAATTCTAAGTCTTATGAAACCATAGGATCATATTATGTGAGGAACAAAATTAAATTTAAATGTAAAGGTTTGACATTAATTATGTGAGGTTTGAATAAGATTTGAGATCTTTGTCATTTTAACACTTGCACTTTGATTGTTAATATACAAAATCTTAAAATATAGTTGATTGCTTCATGTATTTATACATTTATTTCTGATTGATCCCAAATTATGTCTCAAACTAATTTCCACTAATCAAAATTCTAATTTATTGAATGATAAATTATATATGATGTGTTGTATATATACACTACTATTCAAAATGTTGGGGTTGTTAAGATTTTTTTTTGAAAGAAGTCTCTTATGCTCACGAAGGGTGCATTTATTTGATCAAAAATACTGTAAAACAGTAATATTGACAAATATTGTTACATTTTAAAATAACTGTTTTCTATTTTAATATAATTTAAAATATAATTTATTCCTGTGATGAAAAAGCTGAATGTTCAGCATCATTACTCCAGTCTTCAGTGTCACATGATCCTTCAGAAATCATTCTGATATGCTGATTTGGTGTAGACAACAGTTGTGCTGCTTAATATTTTTGTGGAAACCCTGATATTTTTTCAGGATTCTTTGATGAATATTAAGTTCAGAAGAACAGCATTTAATTTAAAAAGATTCTTTACTGACACTTTAATTTTGTCAATTTAATGCATCATAATTTAATGCAGAGTAAAAGTATTAATTCCTTTCAAAATCTTACTGACCCAAAACTTTTCAATGGTATTTATATGGCTTTAAATTATTCATATGGATGTTTTGATTCAATAATAGTTTTAAAGTGAAGTATTCACGTGTGCCATTTTCTCTCTCCGTGCACATTTACCCAGAGAGGTGCTATGGATGACTAGTATGAATCATGAGTCACGTGAGTCTCTCTGTTATATTGCTGCTATAAATATGAGGATTGGTAACAGGTGAGACAGCAGCTCTGATATCACTCATGCTCTACTGCTACACTCCTCCACTGCACTTTCAATCTGATTTTATTCTAACCTCACAAGATTATTTGTAGTGAAAAGTGCCACCTTTTGATTGTATGCAATTTCGCACTCGATCTGACGACCTGCTATTCCGCAGCTTCCTCAATGTGAGCATTACACTCACCTCTTCTGGTTCTTCTTCTCTTCCCCTTGAGGTCGTTCTGGAAAGCCCATGCCTTCTCGCTGCCTGTTTCTGGATCTCACTTTTATTCCTTTGTGATAAAGATTAGCAAATGCTCCATTTAAAGCCTTTTGAGAAATCGGTGCCAAATTTAGGCATCTGTTGGCTAAACAAAAAAAGAGACCAATCGAAAGACAGAGAGAGGAAAAAAAAGAGGGAAAAGTGGAAAGTGCATTTGCTTCCAATATAGTGACTGATAACTAAGCTATTTCTGTCTGTTCCAGGATTTGTGTTTTTAGTCCTCAAAAATGTAAAATGTTGTCTTTATTTACACACCCTCATGTTGATCTAAATCTATATGACTATTTCTTCCTTAGAACACATGATGATTTTGAAGACATGTACTGGTTGATCTTTTCCATGCATATAGAATAAATGAAGTTTCAAAAAGGATGAAAACATATCATTACGGGGGGGGGGGGGGGGGGGATGGGGGCGGATGATTTCTCACACAAAGCTGTCATATGACTTCAAAAGACTTCATATCTTCATTTCAAGAATCATATGGAGCAATTTCTGACACTTTTATGTTGCTTTTACTTCCTTTTTGAAGCTTAAATGCCCCAGTTTCCACTTATTGGAAATGCATTGAAAAGAGTGACCAGTACCATTCTACAAAATCCTCCTTTTGAGTTGCACAGAAGAAAGAAAGTAGTTGTGGTTTTGAATGGCATGAGGGTGCGTAAGTAATGACAGAATTTTCTTTTATTGGTTGAACTATTGCTTTAAACCATCGATCGCTTGTTTTCCTCCCTTTGTCTGTTTCTTAGTCTATCTGAATTCACCCCTGGTCTGGTGCATTGAGAGCTGGCTATAATTACTCAGCTAAGCACTAAAACAGAGCAGATAATTAAGGAACACTTTAATTAATAGCCACGTCAGGCACAGCCTGGCACTGGTCCATGCCGCCATGTGCACCCCATGGTGTTACTTTAGTGGTAGATGTGGACTGCTGGTACATAGAGGGAGTCTAATGCATCTTAATGGAGTCTCATTTAAACTGATTTAGACCCAGAGCACACAGTTCAAATATACATGCTGTTACTGAGACTGTAAAGTGCAAGTAATGAAAAAGATGAGGTTTTGTGTTTGTGGCATACCCTAAGGCCGTGTGTCCACCAAAGCGTTTTTTCCAGAGGCTAGCGTATTTTCCCAATTGTTTTCAATGGGAGTGCCGCGTTTTTAAAACTCCAGCAGTGTGACGAGGCACTGAGCATCTATTTCAGCATTTTATACCTGTTTGCCAAGGGTTGAAGAATGTTCAACTTTGAGTAAAGCACAGCGCATATTACTGTCACTTTTTACCCAGCCATTAAATCACAGTGGAGGAGGGGTGGGACGAAAACCACACCGACCAACCGCCACATCCTGCTTGCACAACGGTAATAGACGATGACAACAAGCATAGTAACGGAACAAAATAATTTAAAACAAGAGCCAGAGCCAAATACTTTACATTGTATCAACAATTTTACATAGAAACAATACAGAAACGAACTATATGTGAAATGAGGTACTAGTAACACTTCCGTGGATATTCTATATCATAGCAAGCAAAGGAAAGCAAGAGCACCCTCTGTTGATACTGTAATAACATCATATTAGCAAAACTGATTTGTCAAACGCTCCAGTGCGTACTTGTGTTTGCGCTCTGGAAAGTGTCAAAGGGTTTCTATTTACAACGTGTTTTTGCAGCGGTAAGCAATAGGGCTGGGATGATACACCTATTTCCCCATTCGATACTATCACGATACTTGGGTGCCGATACAATTTGTATTGTGATTTTTAAGACTTTTTTTTATTAAAGTTTTTTTTTAACACTAGACCATGGGGAAAAGAATCATACACTTATACAGACTGTACATGATGTATAAGATGAGCCATATTTACAAAAACAATTCATCACATCTTTCATTTTATTTCAGAAGCATCATACATTACAGTAGTACATTTTCTTGAATAAATGATTCAATGACAAACACATTTTTTTAACAGTCATTTGTAAACAACGGTGTAAACGATACACTCGTTATTTGAAGCGACGTTTTCAAAAGGTGATAACTATTTTAATCGCTACTGTAGACTTAAGTATATTTGTATTTTATATTTGAACTATAAACTTTTTATCCCAGTACTTCTATGATCATTTGAACTATTGTATCACAGAAATAATGATACTATCAGGTTGAAATAATGACAATTCTCTCTGGATCAGCGGCAGCGCCATCACAGATTTGAATGTTGCGATATGATTTTCTCAAAGGTTTAATAGACAGACGAGTTGTTGTCATTTAGGAATACGATCACGTGGGTTTTTGATTCGAGATCAGTCTTTTAAAGATTAATCGTGCAGCTCTACTGTCTTATTTATAGTCTTTGCTTATACTCTCTCTCTCAGCATTGATATCTGATGCAAAGTGCATAGGGCTTTTCAGTGCATTCATTACTATATTAATATTCATAAAGTGAGACATCGCTATTAAAGGATATAGACCGTCTCCCACACATCCCACCAGAACCATTTCGGAACAATTTAAATCTATTAATGGCGGTCAATGTTGATACTGTGGACGGCCACCCGCCCATAAATCAATGTATGGGAAATGCTGGGGTAGTCTCATCGCTTTCTCTCGGCCATTTGAAAGGGATATTACGTCATGTGACACGCATAGATAACAACACATTTCAAAAGTGGGTAATTTCTGTCCACCACGTCTATAAGCAATGGTGATAGGTGAATCTATTTTTTTTTTCTTCCATTCCTAGTGAGCAATGAAGCCAATCATCTCTTGGACATTGGCCATTGTGTCCAAGAGATTCATTGTGCAGTGTAGACAGCTTCATTGATTATAATGAAACTTCGTGAGATTGCGATGAACTGAGATGAGTGACAGCTTTTGAGTGAGTTTTGAGAGTTCTCTTTGCATGTGTTTATGCCAATTAACATCCTTTTAGTATTTCGGATTACAATATGTTTACGATAACAAAGTTGACATCAACGAAAAAATGTAATAGTTGACAACATGTTATGTTGGACTAGTTTAAACATTGCCTGCATCATGATATGATTATAATACATCACCACAACACGTTATGCATGACAGCCGAGTTATAGGTATACGTTTTCCATTAGCATTCGCAACTTAAACTATGCTTTGGAAAAAATGAGTGAAATCACAAGTTAATGGCAGACATTGACGTTTAGCTTTTTTAGAACCTGTTTACTAGCGACACTAACACTGTGGGCCATTTTTGTTTGTTTTAAACTGCAAGTAAATTGCAGGGTGAGGATAGGGTGGTTTTCAAGACCCATCTCTGGGGTCCACTCAGCCAAGCAGCTTTCCATTGAGAGCAATGGTCAGAGGTACGGCGGTCCCGGAAAATTTGGGCACATAGTGAAATGTGCAGAGTGCTTTTAGAAAACATTGACGAAAAATGGCAAAAACAAACAAAAATCCCCAAACAAACTGAGAGGTTGAGAGAATGTTCTTCTCATAGGGAGAGAACACTTTAGAGCACTTTTCCTCTATTTCCATCCTGTCCTTTTTCAGTGTATACACAGAAACAAATGAGTCATCATTAATAATATATGCTTTCAGACAGGGCTGCTTCACTGTACTGACCACTCACTGAACTCACTCTCTGCCACGCTCTTCCTTTCATTTCCCTCTGTTAAAGGGATAATTCACTCAGAAATGAAAACTCATCATTAACTCACACTCATCTTGTTCCAAACTCCAATTTAGCTTTTTCTCAAAGAGGAGAAAATTGTGAAGAATTGTTTAACAGCTCTTGACATTACTATCTCTACAGTGTCAGTAAAAAAAGGTCCAAATGCGGTCATTTGTCTTTTTTTAAGTCATACAATAACTTTATATGAGAAAAAGATCAAAATTGAAGTCATTATTCACTAATAGTCATGCACTTCCCCCAAAATTGGAATGTTACCAATGTCATTTAGACAATGATAATGTTGATTGATGATATTTTTTAATATAGATGATGGAATGCACCGATACCAGTATCGGTATTGGGCCCGATACAAAGCTCTTGTACCTGTCTTCGTACTCATAAAAATACCCCCGATACCAAAGACCGATACCTCACGTGACGTAACTGAGAGAGAAATTAATAAATGTATAGGTATCGGTGAGTACCAGGAAAAAAATATCGGTACTCGGTCCTTAAAAAATGGTATTGGTGCATTCCTAAGTATTATTATTATTATTATTATTATTATTATTTATATGTACATAAACTACCATTCAAAAGTTTGGGGTCGGGGTTTATTACTTTTATTTGGCAAGGATGCATTAAATTGATCAATAGTGACATTAAAGAAATCTATAATGTTACAAAATATTTCTGTTTCTAATAAATGCTGTTTCTTTTGAACTTTCTATTCATCAAAAAGTCCTGGAAATAAAAGTGTCGCAGTTTCCACACAAATATGAAGCAGATGATTTTTTTTTCATCTAAAAAATATTTCTTGAGCAGCATATCAGAATGATTTCTGAAGGATCATGTGACACTGAAGACTGGAGTAATGATGCTGAACATTCAGCTTTGACATCACAGGAATAAATTATTTTTCAAATTATATTAAAATAGAAAACATTTATTTTAAATTGTAATAATATTTTGCAATAATACTGTTTTTACTGTATTTTTTATCAAATAAATGCAGCCTTGGTGAGAATAAGAAACTTATTTCAAAAAAATCTTACCGACCCCAAGCGTTTGAATGGTAGTGTATATAAGCCAGTCTTTTTTTGTTATGTTTTACATTTATTATAATTAATTATAATAAATATAATTATACAGAGTTACAACATTGTATCATAACATTTATTATAATTCATTTTAAAATTATTTTATTCTTATATTTTTAGTGTTTTACCTTTAGCTTTATTCCTTTTTTGTAAAATGTTATTTTAAACAATAATAACAATTATTAAACTATTTTAAACTGAATAGCTCTAGTCACAAGTGTTTTTGAGTGTGTGTGTGTGTGTGTGTGTGTGTGTGTGTTTGTATGCTTGTATATATGGTTAATATGGACAAAAATGCATATAATGACCTGGGTATTACAAAACTTCCTGTGTCCTTATTAACCAAATAGCTTAAAAAACATCTTACATTAAAAACCTTTTTTTTAATAAAAAAAAAAATGCTAACAGTTTTCTGTGATAGGTTAAGGGTAAGGGGATAGAAAATGTGATTATTTCAGTATAAAACCATTAGGTCTATGAAGAGTCCCTGTAAACCACATATACAAGAAATTTCTATATATGGGTGAACTACCACTTTAACAGTCAATGCTCAAAACGCCCATGTCAACACAATGCCACACAAACAGAGCGAATGAGCAGGCTGCTGGTCTGAATGGCTGTGGTCTTTGGCAGGCATTCTCCATCAGCAGCGACTGCGATCTGAAGGTGAACCGGGTCAGTGGTGTACACCATCATTTGTTTAGCCAGAGCACTGTTGAGAACCATCTGCCCTGTAATTCAGGTGAGCATCTGCTGAGCTACAGATGGCAGGAAAAGTACAGGAGGGGAGGACGATGCCTGCTCTCAAACAGGTCCAGTTGCTACTGAGCCAGAACCAGAGGACTGGTGCTACTGTGCGGGGCCTGTTGTAGCTGTCCTATAAAAATATTCTTTGTGCTACAAGATGCCAAAAGCTTGCCATGCAGAGCGTTCTCTCACTGTCTCTCTCTGTCTGTCTGTGTATCTATCTAATAATATTAAACTAAATTAAACGTAATTAAACTAAACTATACCTGTTCTATCTCCATGCTGCATATATTCTCTGGCTCTGTAGGCATCATTCTCTGACTCTGGTTTTAACTAAACCCCGCTACTGACAGTTTCTGACACTGTCAGTGCATGAGATTGTCCTGTTTGGTTGTTGCATGAGCTCTTGAAGCTCCGCCTTCTTGAAAAGGGGCTGGGAGCAGCAGCTCATTTGCATTTAAAGAGACACAAAAAAAAATTGTGTGTTTTTGCTTAACCCCAAAAAGTGGCAATTTTAACATGCTATAAAAAATTATCTGTGGGGTATTTTGAGCTAAAACTTTGGGGACATCAGAGCCTTATTTAACATCTTGCAAAAAGGGGCATAATAGGTCCCCTTTAAGACTCATGTTAATACTAGATTCGAGCATCAATGCTGGTTCTGGCTGACCACTTGTGATGGGATCAGAGGTTGATGCAGAGTGCAAATGGGGCCTTTGACTACATACATGTGCATGAGATGATAGGATGTCTAACACAGTGAGTTCAGTGACCTCTGGTGCCACTCGTGTTTTGTAATGTCAGTTCTCTCTTTTAAGCAGGTCTTCATGCCTCAACCAACCAATCATGTTGCACGCCTGGAGCAGCTAATTATCTGCATAAACACTATCAGATCTTTCTCTCTACTTCTCCTCCCTTCCTTCTGTAGACCCCACTCTATAGGGCTGTTTATTCATAAGCACCTCGACAGATTGAGCTGATTACAACCCTCCTGCTGTAGTGACACTCGCTCTGTTTGATCCATGAGCCTAGATGAACTTCTTCATACAGTAACATCTTACATTAGTTTGCTTGCTGCCCACTTGATTGTGTAGTACAAACATAAGACCAACAGACATCTAAACTTCAAATTATACCACATGAGTTCTGGACTATTAATGCGTGTGGCTTAGGGCTGGGTGGTAAAATGCTAACAATAATTATTGCAATATAATTTTCCTCGATAAAATTATAATAAAAGTTTGATATAATGTTTATGCACCAAAAGCGGAACAAAATAACTACTCGTTTGAACCATGCCACACCAACCATTTATCAGCTCGGCTCAAACGGCAGCAAAGCGCGAGCTTATCAGAGCAGATGCGTTTACTCATTGATCAGTCTTGATCACGTGACCGCTAAACAGCGCTGTGAGGTCCAGTGAAAAGAAGCGCTTGAATTCAACAGAACACGTCTTTATGATTTAAACTAGTTTAAAGCCAGTTGAAACAGCACTGACATTCCCAACAGCACTGACAAACATGAGAAAAACACTGTTCCATGAAAGATCCAGTTAGAAGCCTTTTCAATCTACAAATCACCATCATTAACCATGGATTTACTGTAGTAACACTAACTGCACCATAGTATTGTGTCAGAAATGTGGGATATTCATTTTGAATTATATTATATTATTAATGTAGACATGTTTTAAATGTATTATATGAGTAATGGATTATATTTACAGTATTTTTTGTTATGTATTTAGGCAGTTGTATTTCAAATACCATTGAAACCATATAGCAGAGGTGGTGAACATCGGTCCTGGAGAGCCACAGTCCTGCAGAGTTTAGCTCCAACCTTAATCACACCTGAACAAGCTAATCCAGGTCTGAAGGGTTACTAGAAAGCTACAGCCAGAGTTGAAGCTGAATTCTGCAGGACTGAGGCTCTCCAGGACCGGAGTTCACCACTCCTGTCATGTAGTTACATTTTACCATGGTCGTGAAGTGAAATGCGTGGTTTTACCTATGGTTATCATGATCTAAATGTATGATACTATGGATGACCAATGGTTAATTTAAATAAAAGTCCTAAGTCAAACTGTCAGAATATTGATAATATAAAATTTTAGCAGAAATTTTTAATTTGCTACCATTTCTGTTGACATAAATTTACATCTACATCCCAACTCAAGCTACTGTCAAATTTGCATTTCTAAGAAACAAAAAATGTAATATATAAATATTGCAGCTTGCACGGCAAACTGTGCTGAAGATACATGCCTTCAAAGTCAAGCAAACCGGTTTCATGATTTGAAACAATATCACCCGTTAGAACATGCAGAAACTAAGAAATTAATTTTTCTATTAATTTATTTATTTTGTTAAAAAAGACTTAAAAGGGATTTTACTTGAGTTTACTCATGTGTATTATGATGTAGAATGTTTTAAAATCATTATAAATAAATGTTTTGAATATTCTACTTCAGATTTGTGAAATTAACAATTAACTGTCTACTTTCACTCAGAAGCAGAAATCTGCCTTTAAGCTTAAAAGAAATAAAGATTTTATATTTGTCATGATAATTATCGATACTGACTAATATGAAAAATGTTATTGTGATCATTTTTTGGCCATATCGCCCAGCGCTAATGTGGCTGATGATGTTGTCGAATTGTTTATAAAACAGATGAAATTCTTTCTTTTCTTTTTTTTCCAAAGTGTATTTAAAAAAATAATAATTCAGTTCAAATATACTTAGGCTTCTTACAGCGATAAATATGTTTTTTAGAAGACCTAATAGTTATTTAGTTAAATAAAATTACATTTATTTTTTAGGGCTGCACGATTAATCAAAATAAAACCGAAAACGCAATTTGGCTTAGTGCGATTATTCATACGCAATATATTAAATCAACTGAAATAAATAACTGCGCTGCGTGTTTCAGAGTGACTCACGATCCACAGATTGCAAAAGTAATATTTCTTATTTTGTTTTTTAGTAATTTTTATATTATTATTATTTAATAATAATAATAATTATGATTATTATAGCAATATTTATTTATATAATCATAGAATTTTGGCCAAATTGTGCAGCCCTACAGGCTCAGCAAACCTGGAATTTGTTTTAATCGCATTTTTTAAATCGCAATCACAAAGTTTTTTTTTCTTTTTTTTTTCCTCAAATCATTAAGCCTATTTATTGGAACTTTTACTGATAAATATTTTTCTTTTCTATGCATTTGTCCAAATGTTGGCTTGCCAAGCAGCATCTAAATATTTGTTTGTCATTTTTATCCCAATGTTTGTTATGGTTTTCACTGATTCCCTCTTCATTTTCTATGACATGGTCATCAGCTTGATGCCGGTTTTCTGGTCAGTGTGACAGGTTAGCTTGAGGCGGCTCTAGCTAAGAGGTTCTCTCATGCATTTAATTGGAAGGCAGCGTGTTGTTAGCACAAACCTGCAAAGCGTGGCTGGTGCAACACAAGGCTGTGCCGGCAATTACTGTGTCACACTCTTTGATGAGAACACGTACCGTTGTGCATGTGTGATTACTTTCCTCGCTCTGCATGGTGGCGGGGTGAAGACTGACCTACTGACCTTCTGACTCTGCAAACACATTAGCGTTTGCTTATACCTATTAGACTTACATTAAAGCAGGGACCTGAGCTGTATCTAGGGACCAGAATACAATTTTAATATATTTTAAAATGTAATTTATTCCTGTGATGGCAAAGCTGAATTTTCAACATCATTACTCGAGTCCTCAGTGTCATACTATCCTTCAGAAATCATTCTAATATGCTGATTTGCTGCTCAAGAAACATTTCATATTATTATCAATGTTGAAAACCGTTGTACTGCCATGATATTTTGTTTGAAATCATAACTTTCATAAATAGAAAGTTCAAAAGAACAGCATTTATTTGAAATAAAAATATTTTGTAACATTTTAAATTAAAGGGCCGTTTTCTTCACATTTTGTTTTACAGACCAGTGCACAGTAACAAGATCATACCTGTTCCTGCACAAGTTTTGGTTCTTCAGCACCATCTACTATTTTGGCAACTGGGCTTTCCTTTTGGTAAGTTCATGAATTTGCTCAAATTTTCTTTTTTAAAATTACCTGCTTCATTATTTGAACTGTAGGAAATTATACACTGATCAGGCATAACAATATGACCATCTTTCTAATATTGTGTTGGTCCCCCTTTTGCTGCCAAAACCGACCCTGACCCGTCGAGGCATGGACTCCACTAGACCCCTGAAGGTGTGCTGTGGTATCTGACACCAAGATGTTAGCAGCAGATCCTTCAAGTCCTGTAAGTTGTGAGGTGGAGCCTCCATGGATCGGACTTGTTTGTTCAGCACATCCCACAGATGCTCGATTGGATTGAGATCTGGGGAATTTGGAGGCCAAGTCAACACCTTAAACTTTTGTTGGGCTGTTGGGTGCTTTGTGGCAGGGCATATTATCCTGCTGAATAAGACCACAGCCACCAGGGAATACCGTTTCCATGAAAGGGTGTACATGGTCTGCAACAATGCTTAGGTAGGTGGTATGTGTCAAAGTATCCTCCACATGGATGGCAGGACCCAAGGTTTCCCAGCAGGACATTGCCCAAAGCCTCACACTGCCTCCGCCGGCTTGCCTTCTTCCAATAGTGCATCCTGGTGCCATGTGTTCCCCAGGTGATGTAAAAGAAAACATGATTCATCAGACCAGGCCACCTTCTTCCATTGCTCCGTGGTCCAGTTCTGATGCTCACGTGCCCACTTTTGGTACTTTCGGCGGTGGACAGGGGTCAGCATGGGCACCCTGACTGGTCTGTGGCTATGCAGCCCCATACGCAACAAACTGCGATGCACTGTGTATTCTGACACTTCTTAACTTCTTGAGCAATTTGAGCTACAGTAGCTCGTCTGTTGGATCAGACCACACGGGCCAGCCTTCGCTCCCCATGTGCATCAATGAGCCTTGGCCGCCCATGACCCTGTTGCCGGTTCACCACTGTTCCTTCCTTGGACCACTTTTGATAGATACTGACCACTGCAGACTGGGAACAACCCACAAGAGCTGCAGTTTTGGACATGCTCTGACCCAGTCGTCTAGCCATCACAATTTGGCCCTTGTCAAACTCGCTCAAATCCTTACGCTTGCCTATTTTTCCTGCTTCTAACACATCAACTTTGAGGACAAAATGTTCACTTGCTGCCTGATATATCCCACCCACTAACAGGTGCCGTGATGAAGAGATAATCAGTGTTATTCACTTCACCTGTCAGTGGTCATAATGTTATGCCTGATTGATGTATGAATGAACACATAAAAAAAAGTAATAATAATAAAACATCATTACAAGAACCTACATATCCTGAGAGTAGTAGTATTGGCCCTAATGTGTCTTTTATTGTGTTGCGTTGCAGGTCTTTCTCATTGGTTTGGTTGTTTCCTGTTGTAAAGGGAAGAAATCCGTGATTGAAGGGGAAGTTGATGCAGATGATTCAGATCTCAGTGATGATGAATATGTACATTAACTCCTGGTGTAGTTACTACTTATGTCCTGTTTTAACTAGGTTTGGTTGCCAGTCAGAACTGAGATGAAAAAATTATAAAACAGTTTTCTATCTTCTCACAACTCATCTTTCATTCGTCGTTCAGAGAGAGAGAGAGAGAGAAATATTGATGCTCTATAAGACTGAATTGAATGTGTTATGATGCCAAATAGATTTTGTGTCACTAGAAGAACTGTCATGTTTAATTGATAGCAGTAGTCTGATATGCTAACCCGTCTCTACTACTGACCCTTACTACTAACTAAGGGTTTATGTGCATGTCATTTTGCATTGCTGTCTAAAATCATCAAATAAGTTTTACTCTCTAAACAAGACAAAATTTAGTTTAAAATAAGTAAAAAAGGTATTTTTTGTTGTTGTTGATTCACATAAAAGGGTTGAGATTCATATGCTGATTTATTTATTAAGATATTTTTTAATGCTGTGCATATCTGTATTTTTTTTTTTTTTTTTTTTTTTTTTTTTTGTCTAGCCATAATGCTCCAGTGTTTCTGATGTGTGCTTTCTTTAAAGTTACTTAAATATTGAATTACTGTCATACTGCTTGTGGAATTATTTCACATACATTTTTATTTTGGATTGTACTTAAAATGACAGGAGAACTTGCAAGGTTTTAGAGAACTGACGCAAGATTAAAAAGTGTTTCAAAATGTATTTATCAAAATGTATTTAGTATTGGCCTGTTTTGCAGTTTTTCTGAAATTAATGTTTCTTTTGAAAGATGATCCATTAATAAAGACTAAAAACAATATAACTTGTTTTAAAAAGAATATAGTGGCAGTGTAATTTATACTTAATAAAATCATCCTGAAATAATTTAGAAGATTGATTAAAGGGTTAGTTCACCCAAAAATGAAAACTCTGTCATCAGTTACCTTTGTGTCGTTCCAAACCATAAGACTTTTGTTCATCAAACACAAATGAAGATATTTCTGTCCCTCCAATGACAGTCCACTCAACTACCACTTTGACGCTTCAAAAAGTTTATAAAAAGAAGCGGTTTAGTCCATTTTTTCTGAAGAGACTGGATCACTTTATATGATGAGCAAACCTCATTGGTTCTCGCACGTCAAGCAAACATGCTTGAGCTTCCGTTTAGCATAACTGTTGTGTGCGTTGATGAATGTTTATATCTGACTAAAAGCCTAAATTAAATCTGTTCATCATATAAAGCGATTGTATCTCTTCAGAAAAATTGGCCTAAACTGCTCAATTCATATGGATTAGTTTTACGATCTCTTTATGAACTTTTTTGAAGCATCAAAGTGGTAGTTGTGTGGACTGTCAATAGAGGGAAAGACAATTCTTAGATCTCATCAAAATATATTCATTTGTGTTTCAAAGATGAATGAAAATTGTATGGTTTGGAACAACATGAGGGTGAGTAAACTATGCCAGAATGTTAATTTTTGGGTGAACTATCCCTTTAATGTTAAATAGAAATATGCCGATTTATAGATACGCAATCATTTATATTGTCAGAAATAACTACACTTAATTCCATATTTAAGTGACCAAATGGCATAGAGCTTATGTGATATTTCTCCAATCTTTGTAGAATAAACTACACACAAAAAAAGATATACTAGATGCAAAGTTTTGTGTTGAATATTATTCTGTTTACTCATCAATTTGGATTTAATTAATCTCTGTTGTGAGATAAGATTACTTTGTCTTTATTCAGAGCTGGAATCAATACATCTGCAAACAACTGTGTAAAAGTGTTTGTAGATCAGCTGTGTTTACCCTCACTGACATTCTCACAGTTAGGAATAAAACTGAAGAGCAAAGCAGACTGTGCTGCTCATAGTCGACAGTGCTCACATACTGAGAGCTGCTTGAGTTTGTGCGCATGACTGTGTTTGTGTGCTTATCATGTTCTCACCTGGACCAGATGTTCATATGATTCATGGCCCACGAAGACACACCAGACTCTTAACAGATGGCGCAGTCTTTGGAAAGAAAACAACAACTAATTTTCTCAAACTTGCTTATATAATCGACCAAGAAAGAGGGGATGGTGACAGTGTAGTTACTAGCAACTGTCAGTGTGATGTTAAAATATGGGGGAATTGTCAGGGCCCTCTCGGCCCTCAGAGAGGGCCTAAACTATTGTAAAAATGATAGTGAAAAATATTTTTGGAATTCAAAATTCCTTTTGAGGAAATAATCTATAAAAAATCTGCCTATTCAGTTTGTGTTGTATAGACGCCCATTTTCTCCATATTAGAATTTTTCCACCTAATGCTTTCCATTCTGTGATTGGTGATCCAGCTATGAAATTACAGAGGGCCAAGCAATAGCAAGTCAATAGCTGTGTCCCAATTCAGAAGTTGCATCCTTCAAAGCCCGCATTCGAGGGCCGATTGTATCACAGTGGGGCGGCGAAAGCTGTCCTAATTCAAAGGCTCTTTTAAAGAGTTAGTTCACCCAAAAATGAAATTTCTGTCATTTAATTACTCACCCTCATGTTGTTCCACACCCGTAAGACCGTCGTTCATCTTCGGATCACAAATTAAGATATTTTTAATAAAATCCGAGAAGTATCTGACGCCTCCATATAGCAATTTAACCACCACTTTCAAGGTCCAGAAAGGTACTAAAGACATGGTTAAAATACTCCACGTGACTGCAGTGGTTTAACCCTAATTTTATTAAGGTTAATACATTTTTTGTGTCACGTTCAGCTGTTTACATTCATCGCTTCCAGGTTCTACATCAGAACGTATTGGCCGGCTCGTGGGTCAGCATCACATACATGCGTTGTGCTGCTCACATGAACAGCATCGGCTAATAATGAGCCAGCCTTCTGACGTAGAACCTGGAAGCACTGAATGTAAACAGCGTAAGAGAATGACACAGAAGAGAAGATATTGTTGAATGAAGTCGTTATTTTTTTGTTTTTGCACACAAAAAGTATTCTTGTTGCTTCATAACATTAAGGTTAAACCACTGTAGTCACATCGACTGTTTTAACGATGTCTTTAGTACCTTTCTGGACCTTGAAAGTGGTGGTTATATTGCTGTCTATGGAGGCATCAGATACCTCTCGGATTTCATCAAAAATATCATAATTTGTGATCCGAAGATGAACGAAGGTCTTGCAGGTTTGGAACGACATGAGGGTGAGTAATTAATGGGTGAACTAACCCTTTAAATGCAGCCTCTAAATGCGTCCTTTGTTTCCCGCGAAATGAAGGATACAAAAGATGGATCCTTCACGGCCTTGCCTACCCCATAATTTATTGCGCGACAGTGACGACATTGCCGAATTACACTTTAAAGCGTAGGTAGTGGGTTTCAGCCTACTCCAATATCTAATGATACAAATTAAAAAACAAATAAATACCTTCAGCGGTTAAAATGTTGACTTATATCTTACTAAGATGTGATTTTATATAGTTTATACTCTTTATTATATACAGAAATGGACCATGGTGAACATATTTAGACAGTTTGTGAATCCTGTTTTGCTTTCAGACAATTTAGTATAACTTTCAAAAAAGTCTAATATAAACATTACTGCCACTCATCAGCGGCAGCTGTCACAGTTGCTGGGTGACAAGAACAATCCTCCGTAGACTAGACTGTTCCATTTAACAGCGCTTGCTCCGACCTTCGCTCCCTTTGAAGGATGCGGCCTCTGAAGTCAGAGTCCTCCGAAGGATGCAACCTCTGAATTGGAACACAGCTAATGAAAGACTGATTTCAAGTGACAGGAAAATTGACCAGTCAGATCATTCCTCTGAATGGGCGGACCGAACCCTATTTATCAAATCTAAAGGGTAAAACTGCCCTCGACATTTGTGCTGTTTGGAAAATTTGATGTTACAAGTTTATGAAAATGCAGAAATGCAATACATGGTAAGGTTTGATTCTTAAGTAGTATTATTGGATGATCAAGGTATGATAAAATAGCTAGCGCTGTTCACTATGGAAAATGCAAATAATGTATTTTAAAGATAAACTTTTAAAGTAAAGCTGCAGTTAATCCGCAAAGGAAGACCTACACCAGAGCTTAATTTGGTACAAAAAGCCAAAGCTTTTAAAAGCATTACAACCCCAGGAATTATAAGCTGTACCCTTGGATCACGGCATTAAAGGGATCGTTCACCCAAAACTGAAAATTATTCCATGATTTACTTACCCTCAAGCCATCCTAGGTGCATCTTCTTTCAGACAAACACAATCAGAGATATATTTTAAAAAAATATCCTTAACCCTCAAAGGTTTATAATGGATGTGAATTTCTGCCCAGATTTTGAAGATAAAGAAAATGCATCTATCCATAAAAAATGAATCCACACGACTCTAGGGGGTTAATAAAGGCCTTCTGAAGCGAATCGATGCGTTTTTGTAAGACAAATATCCTTATTTGAAACTTTATAAAGTAAAATAACAAGCTTCCGGTGCAACAGCTGCGTAACGCTGCGTCCGAAATCGAATACTACTCTACTATATAGTACACGAAAAACAGTATGCGAACAGAGTAGTTTGTCCGAATTAATAGTATTCGAAAAACAGTAGGCGAAAAGTACCCGAATGACTTACTACTTCCGGTGAGATTCTGAAGTGCACATACGATGGACACTTTACTATCCCATGAGGCCATGGGAGAGGATTTGTGAATGGAGTTGACGGTATGTGACAGTAACAACATGGCGGATGTAGTACGTCTGAATTCATTCATACTACACGCATTCGTACTATATAGAACATACTTTTTCAACAGTCGTGAAGTAAATTTAAATTCAAATGTAGTACCTACTCTACAGTACTTCGGACGCAGCTGGTGACATAGTACACGATGCCATGATGTTCTAATCTTCACAATGACATGATGTACTACGCGTTATACTTTGTAGAATGTCAAAGTTTTAAATAAGGATATTTGTCTTACAAAAACACATTGATTCGCTAAAAAGCCCCACGCAGATCGTGCTCTCTCTTCTAGTTCTTCTTTGTTCTTGCTGATTCTGCCGCTTGCTGTTCACGTGAGACCTCAGACACCTGGGCCGGCGCAGCCCAGATAGCAGTTTGTCGTCATTTCTTCATTCAGCGCAGAAGGTATTGATTACAACTTCAGCACCATCGGACCGAACCATCAACAATTTCTCCTGAGCCTGCAGATCCGGACGCTCCTCAACAGCTTAGGCAATTTCAAGTATCGTACATTTGAACACTAAACGGCGATTTATTATTAAGTTTGTGAACCCCTTTGTTAACAAAGGTGCTTTATAGTGAGAAACTGATGGTTCTTCCAGCTCATTAAATTACTCTTTTTATAGCTCCTTTCCCTTATGCTACGGTTCAAATTGCTGCTTATCAACCAATGTCACTGATAATGATTACGATCACAGCTACATGTTATTTTTCTGTGGCCATGGAAAATATCCTTTCTGAGGAGTTGATAGATGATCAATACTGAGTATTTGCAGGCCAAACAGATTAATTGATTGTAATATTAATTCAGCTACATCAAGTTAATTCGATTAACTGATTCAAATATTTATAATTATAATGAGTTATGATTAATTATTCATATTTCCTCTTTTGAGCTAATTCGCAATAAGAAAATAATACAATCATAAAAATTGCATTTAATTATTTAGTACTGTTATATAAGTAGTTTATGACTAATATATTTACACAATTTTATTAACATAATTAACATACACTAATTATTATTGTGCTTAATTAACAGTTTAATACACCCTACAAATAATATTGAGCAACAATATTGATCAGTTGTCAACACTCATTTAACTGACCAATTATAAGCTTTAAATTTATTTTATTTAGACTATTATATTGATATTGTTAATATCATGAGAAACATCTTTTTTTTTAATCCTGAAATGTATCTTTTTTTTTTGTTGTTGTTATAAAAGAATGATGTAAAAGCCGCATTCACTTTGAAAGACACAGTGAACTTTAAAAATGCAGGAAGCAATGAGACAGACTTCTTTTTTTATCCGTTCTCTTCATTCATCTTTAAGTGGAATATATACTCTTCTTCCCAAAGGCGGAGGAAAAGATCTTTCTCATGCACCGGGGTGTTTTAGACCCAAGAATAAGGCAGTCTTCTGGGTCAAGGGGATTTTCCAAACAATACTTTAAAAGCAGTTCTGCTCTGACTGATTTACTGTTGAAAGAGAGTCACAGACTGTGTGCTGTTGTTGAAAATAAAGTTCACAATCACACACTCCCACTGGATTTCCTGTTTGCCTTATGTTCTTACAAACTGACTGCATAAAGCAGCATTGATTTGAGGAGAGTAAATTATGTTATTAAAAATTAAATGCATTCATTTTGTTCATCTGTAGACATCATCCATTGCAATCTTGAGCACAGTAGTGACCAAAAGTGATGTCCAGAGGGGATATTGGTTTTTAATGACCCTACAAGTTCGATTAAACCATCAAAATCTGAGGTAAATATTTATATGTATTAAATATGAGGGAAGAACAAAACACTAAACTTGGTTAAGGTATTTATCTGAGAAAATGATTTGGCAAAAAAGGCAAACTACAGCTACAAACTACATACACTTGTGTTCACAGTTTCTTTGTATTTGGCATGTTTCAATTAACTCCAAGCACTATATGCTTACAATTTCTGTAGAGACTTGAGAATGCTTACAAAAACATATTTGAATAATATTTGAATAAAGGCTGAAGATATCAATTTTCCTAGGTCGGACGGACATCACAATTGTGATTGCACTTTTGGCCACTACTATTCAGTCAGCATAACTTAAAAAAATACTGTGCTGTAAATCTTACTGTTGCAATATTTACACATCCAAATACCTTATGTCTGTCAAAATTATACAGCCATCTTTTTGTCTCAAAGACAGACGGGGCAGTAAGGAGGATTTCTTTCGCCACTGAAAGAGAATTTAGGTGATGGTTCCTTTGACAGACATCAGACGGCATCACTGTCAACGGCTCTAAGGGAAGTCATCCTGCAGAACATCACTGATGCAATAAAAACACTTCTGTCAGATGAGAGATTGAATTGTACATTGCACTGAAACAGAGTTTCCCTCTGGATTTTTCATTTTAATCTTAATATTTTATAAGTCGACAGTGGCATGAGATATTGTGCAATTTGTCCTGTAATTTTTGATTTTGTGTGTTTTAGTCATTTATACAGTAGTTTTTGAGCCTGATGGATGAGTGTTGCTCATGTTTGGAAATATTATTTGTAGGGCTTTTTACATTCATTTAATTCTGTTACTTATATTAAAAGTATCTGAATGTCTTATTTAGGTAAAACTTTACAATAACATTTCATTAGTTTACATTAGTTAACCACTTTAGTTAACATGAATTAAGAATGAACAATACATAATTTATTAATCTTAGTATTTCATGTTCAATGTATTGTTTTGGTTTTTTTTTCTCATATTAATTATAATTCATATAAGAACGTGTACAAAACAGTAACGAATATTAATAATGCAAACCGAAATTTGGATAATGCCCCTGTTTATAAATGCTGTTAGACAGTCAGGCACGTCATTGTCATTAAAGAAAATTGTCATTATTGTCATTTATGTCTCAAGTAACGTTAGTGACAGACACTGTGATTGCAAAAATCGCCACCTTAACACGGCCAAAATGTGCGTGTCTCTACACGTTTTAAAGAAACAAGTTCAAAATTGCCGCCTTAACGTGATGCGTGATGACACTGCTCGCGTTCCGTTTTATGAGTTTTGGCCCCGTCCGCCTTCCATACAAATATAGTATGTAAACACGCAAACTTTCGCGATTCGTTAGTGTTTGGTACAGTTAAGTACACGTTTTTATCACGCCATTGCTTCTTGCTTCTGACTCTTTTTTTTTTTTTGTATGCACACTATCGGCAGATTATAAAGTGGTGTGAGAGAATACGTGTTGGTAAGTACCCTTAACAAAGTTGTTAGTTACATTTGAGACACGAGTTTGCAAGCAAGCTCTGTCTTTGTTATAGGAGTAAAGCCAAGATGCCAAACAACTGAGAGACGAAAGAAAATTAAAGATAATTTGAAGAAGGAGGCAGCGAAAGGGACAGTTTCTCTATCAGCATGCATAAAAAAAGGTGAGCTAATCTGAGACTGATAGTTTGCAAAAAGGTATGTGCACAACCTTCAATTTTGTTTAGATCTTTGTTCAAATATATAAAATATATCTAATATCTAATGCTATTAACATCTAATGCTATTTCATGCATTCTGACTTATTGACACTGTTAAAGAGTTGCATTTTCATTCTAAACATGGCCAAAGATTCAAAACACGAGTTTAACGTATGACGGAGTATTTCTCTGCCAAATACACTACTTCCGGTTTTGGACATGTTTCCGAGAGTTTTTTTCGAGTATGGCCCTTTATCACATAATAAAGGGCGGAATTCCTTGTATGGGCACTTCTTCCTGATAAGTGTGTGCACACGCATCAAGCAGAGCAAGAGCAAGAGCACGCCCATCAAAGCGCTTTGTAGGGGTTAGGGAAGCCGATAGATTTTTTAACAATAGCTGTGTCCCAATTCAGGGGCTGCACCCTTCGAAGGCTGCATCATCGAGGCAGTCTCATTTAAGAAAAATAACCATTAGATTGCAGATTAAGAAAGAAATTACAGTATACATCGGCGGACGCAGCCTCCGAAATGAGACGCAGCTCCTGTCACCAAAGGAGTGTGTTTTTGGTTGTGAGGGAAAGATTACCTTTCTCAGCTTCCCAAAGAACCCAGCGTTAAAGGAACAGTGGATGAAGTTTGTTTTTACGAGACAGCAACTGAGTTTGTGTGTATGTTTGTTTGTTCCCCGAATTTCGATGATGAATGCATTTTTAACAAGTCCCAGTTTGACGCTGAATTTGCTGATCGCGGGTGGTGAGTAAAAATGAATTGTTGGCAATCGCCGTGCAAGTGTATAAAATGTAAACAACACAAACGTTTTTATTCCCTTTTTATTTATAATAATGTTGCAGCTAGCAGACCATCTCTACAGCTCTTTAGCTCTGCCCACGGCAGGCACACCTCCAGGAGCTCTGCTTTTTTCGGAAACACTGTGCAGCGTATCTATCTTTTATAAATATGATAAAACTAAAGACTTTTCGGAGATATGAAGGATGCAAAACTACTCTACGTGTACTCAAGATTAACATGAGATTGGTAGAAACTGTGTGTGTTACCTACCCTTTAATTATGAACACAGTCTGTTTGCAATGTCTACCAGGTTAATAAGATTATCTATCAATATTATTATTAGCAGTTTACATTTTAGAATTACTCTGTAGTGATAGAAGCCCTTTTTTTTTACATTTGAGCCCTTGCCCCTGAGAAACTTTCCTGCTCCGACACAGTCCACAACGCCATTAAACCATCCACTGACGCAGATATCCTTCTCAAGTCTCTACAGAAATGAGCTGTTTAAACAGGACTCATCCCTTACACATTACACTTCCCTTTACTCTTCCATTTGTCCTGTTGTCGGCTGACTCAAGTGAGTGGAGTATGTCAGATAGTGAATGGGCATTTGTATACGGTATCCAGTGTAGACAGCGTCAGTGATTATAATGGGTTCTGTTTGCTTTTCATGCGACTCAACGCTCACATTCAGTGTAGGCAAGAGTCAGCCTTTAAGCAACTGAACACCACTGGCCGTAGCCTATGGTGCGATGATGTATAACTATTCGTGCTCTGGAGGCAGTCATATGCAAATATATTTGCCCATGTGACTTAGGAAATTAAAGGGGTGGTTGTTTTATGATTTCACTTATTTAACTTTAGTTAGTGTGTAATATTGGTGTTAGAGCATAAACAACATTTGCAAAGTTCAATTCAAAGTGAGATATTTTATTTTTAAGAATTCTCTATTTAAGGACTACAACAAACGGCTGGTAGGGACTACAACGAGCTTCTTCCTGGGTTGGTGACATCACTAACCCTAAAATTTACATAAACCCTGCCCCCGAGAACACGCAACAAAGGGGTGAGGCCATGTTACTGCATTACAGTACGTAACACAAATGCAATAGCATGTCATAAAAGCAAGATGACAACATGACAAGTTATAACCGTAATTAAATTAAACTATACCTGTTCTATCTTCATGTAGCATGTATTCTCTAGCTCTGTAGGCATCTTACAACAGTTCACACACAAGTGATTTATAGATTATCATGACAGAATATGCTAATCAATGACTTTAAGATAGTTAACTCCAGCTACATAAATTCATCAACTAACTATTTAGAAACATCCTGTTGCATTCTACATGTTGTCCTTGGAACATTGGAAAGTGTTACCCGTCTATATTGTACTGTATAATGTAGCCTGTAGGTTATGTTTATATAAATTAAAATGTCAAAATAATAAAAATAAAGCATTCAGTCAACAATAAATAATGAAATTAATAATAAAATAATCATTACTATAGGATGTGCCTGAAGCTAAATTCTGAATTTGGAAAGGATAATGAATTCTACGTAGCCTGAGGGACATGGTGAAGGAAAAAATGACATGGGAGGAAAAATATATTTCAATGCTTTTGTGTTCTCTTGCAATTATATAGTTGGGTAATTATATTGTGGGTAATTATATTGTGTATAATTTGCGGGTATCAGGGAGCTGCTGTCAGTATGCAGGGTATTGAAATCGCTTTGGAATGCGTGCTTGCTTTTTACTTTTGAATTTGCAGTCATGCGTACTCTGTGTATAGGGAGTGGCGGGGCTGACGACACACTTTCCAAGATAAGATATTTGTCAGTGATGCTCAGGATCTGTTGCTCACCAAATCCTGCAACATTGTTGTGTCAGTCATCTCTCCTTACTCTCATCACGTAATAAGTGAAATCTGATGTACTGTAAATGTGACCAACTACCGCAGCAAGCTAGACCATGTCCCTAGGGGCTCCATACAGTGTGTTAGGCGCATCATCAAAAGCGGTTGTGAAGAAAAGTATGTGTATACCAACACACACACACACACACACACACACACACACACACACACATATATATATATATGTATATATGTATGTATGTATGTGTATATATATATATATATATGTATAATACAGTTGTGCTCAAAATTATTCATACCTTTGGTAAATATGACCAAAGAAGGCTGTGAAAATAAATCTGCATCGTAAATCTAATTTTGAAAGAAAGGTTTTTCTCTAATACACATTGCTCACAATTAATCATACCCTTTTATTCAATACTTTTCGCAACCTCCTTTTCCCAAGATAACAGCTCTGAGTCTTCTCTTATAATGCCTGATGAGTTTGGAGAACACCTGACAAGAGATCAGAGACCATTCCTCCATACAGAATCTCTCCACATCCTTCAGATTCCCAGCTCCATGTCGGTGCTTCTTCTCTTCAGTTCACTCCACTCATTTTCCCATGGAGGAATGGTCTCTGAGAGACCATAGAAGATGTGTTTTACCACTCTATTTATTACAATGATTTTATGTATAATAGTTTTAATTGGTTTACATGTTTTTTAGTTCATTTTATTCCTCTTACTATTTTAAGTGTGTATGTCTTTAAGAAATGAATGGTTGGCCTTCACATGACAGGAAGCAGGAAATACATCTATATAAAGAGAGCAGTATGGCAAAAAACCCTCACTCATTAACTGACACCACTTACCTGGATTGCGGAGTTACCTACACTGAACAAAATTATAAACGCAACACTTTTGTTTTTGCCCCCATTTTTCATGAGTTGAACTCAAAGATCTAAGACTTTTTCTATGTACACAAAAGGCCTATTTCTCTCAAATATTGTTCACAAATCTGTCTAAATCTGTGTTAGTGAGCACTTCTCCTTTGCTGAGATAATCCATCCACCTCACAGGTGTGGCATATCAAGATGCTGATTAGACAGCATGATTATTACACAGGTGTGCCTTAGGCCAGCCTTAGGCGGCCTTAGGCCACTCTAAAATGTGCAGTTTTGTCACACAGCACAATGCTACAGATGTCGCAAGTTGTGAGGGAGCGTGCAATTTGCATGCTGACTGCAGGAGTGTCCACCAGAGCTGTTGCCCGTGAATTGAAGGTTCATTTCTCTACCATAAGTCGTTTCAGAGAATTTGGCAGTACATCCAACCGGCCTCACAACCGCAGACCACGTGTAACCACACCAGGACCTCCACATCCAGCATCTTCACCTCCAGCCAACTGCTGCAACAATCGGTTTGCATAACCAATGAAGTTCTGCACAAACTGTCAGAAACCGTCTCAGGGAAGCTCATCTGCATGCTCGTCGTCCTCATTGGGGTCTCGACCTGACTGCATAACCGACTTGAGTGGGCAAATGCTCACATTCGATGGCGTCTGGCACTTTGGAGAGGTGTTCTCTTCACAGATGACACGTGTTCCAGTTCCTGCCAATATCCAGCAACTTTGCACAGCCATTGAAGAGGAGTGGACCAACATTCCACAGGCCACAATCAACAACCAGATCAACTCTATGCGAAGGAGATGTGTTGCACTGTGTGAGGCAAATGGTGGTCACACCAGATACTGACTGGTTTTCGAACCCCCCCAATACAGTAAAATTGCACATTTTAGAGTGGCCTTTCATTGTGGCCAGCCTAAGGCACACCTGTGCAATAATCATGCTGTCTAATCAGCATCTTGATATGCCACACCTGTGAGGTGGATGGATTATCTTGGCAAAGGAGAAGTGCTCACTAACACAGATTTAGACAGATTTGTGAACAATATTTGAGAGAAATAGGCCTTTTGTGTACATAGAAAAAGTCTTTGATCTTTGAGTTCAGCTCGTGAAAAATGGGGGCAAAAACAAAAGTGTTGCGTTTATAATTTTGTTCAGTGGACTGTATGCTTTTAACAGACTAAGTTTTCCTGGTTTTATTGTGTTGTTTTAAAGTCTCATGTGAATATTGTAAATACACAATTCTTATTTAAACTTATCTCTGTTTTTATGTCTCATTTTTTTAACCACTAATAAACTCACAAAGTAAAATCTGAACCCTTTTAAATCTTGTAACTCAACTGATTTGGCTGATCGTTACACAGTGTGAGGATCTATTAGGCAAGTTGATTTTCTGATCACTTTTTTTTTTTCCAAGCACATTTGACCAATTCCAAACCACATCAATCTTAATAACTACTATTAATTTTGTATTTAATCATTTTATAAGTGTTGTATAATTGTTCATGAAGGCTGGAAGTGAAAAGCGCCTTATATTCAGGTGAGCATAATTATTAGGCAGGTTTTCTTATACAGGCAAAATGAGCCAAAAAAAGAGATTTAACTCAGACTGAAAAGTAAAGAAAATATTAAATGCGCACGATAAGACTTTTCAGGACAGGAGATGGACTAAAAAACATCTTCCAAAACTTACTGCCAGATTCTGGAAGATAAATTCTTCAAACAGTGGTACAAGAGGATGCAGTGCTGGTCCTTCAAGAGTCACTCTCAATCTGTCTGTCTATAAAGCCTATAAAAAAAACAGTCTTCATGTATTTCACAACATTTCAGCTTGTGATTCTTATTAAGTGGGGGTCATATTTCAGGATTCTTTACCATAGCAGTCTCTGAGATCCTGACACCTCGCACTTCTGAAGACTCCAGGTAGGTTGCAGTTCTGGAAAATGGTGGCCCTGGAGACTAAAGGGTTCCTGATGGTTTCACACTTAATTCTTTTGCAGTAACATGTGTCTTTTCTTCTCCACCTGTTTTTGTCTGACCCTGCTGACCCAATGGTCATGCCTTAACTTTGCAATTTCTACTATTGCATTAGTATTGTTTCCTTCTCATGGGCATTTCATAATTTTTGACTTGTCAGTCTTGAGTTAAATCTCTTTTTTTTTTTTGGCTCATTTTGCCTGTAAAAGAAAACCTGCCTAATAATTACGCACACCTGAATAAAAAGGCGTTTTTTCACTTCCAGCCTTCATGAACAATTATATATCACTTCTAAATGATTAAATACAAAATTAATAGTAGTTTTTAAGATTGATGTGGTTTGAAATTGGTAAAATGTACCTGTAAAAAAAAATATGATCAGAAAATCAACTTGCCTAATAATTCTGCTCTTGATAGATAGATAGATCGATAGAACCTCTTAAAAGTTTCAAGGATGCATTAAACTGATCATAGGTTATAGTTAAAATTACAAACGACTTATTTCAAATAAATGCTATTATTTTTAGGTTTCTATTCATCGAACAATTTTTAAAACTCACGGTTTACACAAAAATATTAAGCAGCACAACTATTTTCAACATTGATAAAAAAAAATACAAAGATCAACATATTAGAATGATTTCTGAAGTATCATGTGACATTGAAGACTGAAGTAATGATGCTGAAAATTCAGCATTGACAAATTACATTTTAAAATTTAAATAGAAATTAATAGAAAATGTTATAATAGAAGTTATTTCAAATTGTAATAATCTGCCATATCCTCCTGATATTTTATTCATATGCTATGTCTTTTGTAGAGGACACCAGGACTATAAGATCTAACAGAATGATTTGATATACCATTTTGCTTTATTCAATAAAATGGCCATAAACGTGTTTTCCCATTATATACAATGTATCTATACACGGTATCTAATTTGCAAATTCATGTGTTTTTGGGGTAATATGTAATGAAAAAAGAAGTGTAATAATTGGCAAGATTTTCATAATATCTAAAATTTCATAGGAAGATTGATATATAATTTCTTTCCATATTTACACAAATGCGTAATAAACATGCTTTAAGTCCTGGTGTCCTCTACAGTGGACATGTGTGAAATCAATGTCCTGTTTCATAACAGAAAGTCATATTTTGATTTGAAACCCCATAACATTTTCCTAAAATGTTGATTTATGACAAACAATTTAAAAATTACTTAGATTTAAATGATAATCACAAAATCTTATCATATTTCCATAAGGGTGTTAAATTTGATCACTAAGTTAATGTCAGCCATTTTTAAAGACCAAGGAGAGGGAGTGGTCACGGTGAAACCTCCAAACATTTGATATCTCTGAAAAGCCCTGAATGTGCTCTTTACAGGACATCCATGACTGTGACATGTAAGGTCTCAGGGAAATTCGCTAAAACATAATGTCCTCTACAGGACAAAACTCCATAGCTTGGTGTCAGGAGGATATCAATGCTGATATTTGGTATGACAACCACCATGTTGTCACATGACCAAAAAAATATTGCACCAGCACTATTAAGAGATAAGTCACAATTTAACACACAAAGGTACCAATATCAGTATAGTCATTAAATGACTGATTCTAGATTTTTTTATTTTTTTTTTTACAGTGTGTGCAAGTGTCACTGCACAGAGGAAATTGAGTGTATAACCACAGCTTGTGTGAGTGGTTAGACATGTTGTTTAATGGAGGCCAGTCCTCAAGGATGCTCTGGAAATAGGCAGTCAGCGCTGTAGTAATATGCCTGTGTGTGTGTGTGTGTGTGTGTGTTTGTGTTTGTGCTTGTGCTTGTGCGTGTGTGTGTTTGTGCTTGTTTGTTCTTGTGCTCTGCTCTCGGCTCTCTCGGCATGTTAACCTCTCTGCCCTTTTTCCAATGGGAGTCACTACAAATGCTCCCATTGAAAAACATTTGGGTCTGTAGTCGAGCTGTTAACATGATCCGTTTCAGCACAAACTGATAGTTACAAAGGGACTTGCCTCTATCATCTCTGCTCTGCTGTTCCTCTTTTATGGCTGCTACAAGTCTCATAGGAAGGCTCAGGCTTTACGGTTAAACATTTGTCTGTATCAAGTGTGTGATCTGCTGTAATACACTCTATGGTCCATAAATGACAAAATCCACTGTCATATCCACACTCTGGTGCTGGTAAACTCAACAAACCTCAGAATGATAAACCTGCCAGAATGTTAAAACATTGAAATAGGAGCTCTAGATGCACTTAATCATATTTGAAACTTCTTAAATGGAATAATTCAGGCAAAAAAATTTTTTTTTATTATTATTTACTCACCCTCGTGTGGTTCAAAAAAAAAAAAATATATATATATATGTGTGTGTGTGTGTGTGTGTGTGTGTGTATATATATATATATATATATATATATATATATGTATATTGTGTGTGTGTATATATATATATATATATATATATATATATATATAATATATATATATATATATATATATACAATATACATACAGTGGGTACGGAAAGTATTCAGACCCCCTTAAATTTTTCACTCTGTTATATTGCAGCCATTTGCTAAAATCATTTAAGTTCATTTTTTTTCCTCATTAATGTACACACAGCACCCCATATTGACAGAAAAACACAGAATTGTTGACATTTTTGCAGATTTATTAAAAAAGAAAAACTGAAATATCACATGGTCCTAAGTATTCAGACCCTTTGCTCAGTATTTAGTAGAAGCACCCTTTTGATCTAATACAGCCATGAGTCTTTTTGGGAAAGATGCAACAAGTTTTTGGATTTGGGGATCCTCTGCCATTCCTCCTTGCAGATCCTCTCCGGTTCTGTCAGGTTGGATGGTAAACGTTGGTGGACAGCCATTTTTAGGTCTCTCCAGAGATGCTCAATTGGGTTTAAGTCAGGGCTCTGGCTGAGCCATTCAAGAACAGTCACGGAGTTGTTGTGAAGCCACTCCTTTGTTATTTTAGCTGTGTGCTTAGGGTCATTGTCTTGTTGGAAGGTAAACCTTCGGCCCAGTCTGAGGTCCTGAGCACTCTGGAAAAGGTTTTCATCCAGGATATCCCTGTACTTGGCCGTGTTCATCTTTCCCTCGATTGCAACCAGTCGTCCTGTCCCTGCAGCTGAAAAACACCCCCACAGCATGATGCTGCCACCACCATGCTTCACTGTTGGGACTGTATTGGACAGGTGATGAGCAGTGCCTGGCTTTCTCCACACATACCGCTTAGAATTAAGGCCAAAAAGTTCTGTCTTTGTGTCATCAGACCAGAGAATCTTATTTCTCAGCATCTTGGAGTCCTTCAGGTGTTTTTTTTTTTTAGCAAACTCCATGCGGACTTTCATGTGTCTTGCACTAAGGAGAGGCTTCCGTCGGGCCACTCTGCCATAAAGCCCCGACTGGTGGACGGCTGCAGTGATGGTTGACTTTCTACAACTTTCTCCCATCTCCCGACTGCATCTCTGGAGCTCAGCCACAGTGATCTTTGGGTTCTTCTTTACCTCTCTCACCAAGGCTCTTCTCCCCCGATAGCCGGACGGCCAGCTCTAGGAAGGGTTCTGGTCGTCCCAAACGTCTTCCATTTAAGGATTATGGAGGCCACTGTGCTCTTAGGAACCTTAAGTGCAGCAGAAAGTTTTTTTGTAACCTTGGCCAGATCTGTGCCTTGCCACAATTCTGTCTCTGAGCTCTTCAGGCAGTTCCTTTGACCTCATGATTCTCATTTGCTCTGACATGCACTGTGAGCTGTAAGGTCTTATATAGACAGGTGTGTGGCTTTCCTAATCAAGTCCATTCAGTATAATCAAACACAGCTGGACTCAAATGAAGGTATAGAACCATCTCAAGGATGATCAGAAGAAATGGACAGCACCTGAGTTAAATATGAGTGTCACAGCAAAGGGTCTGAATACTTTGGACCATGTGATATTTCAGTTTTTCTTTTTTAATAAATCTGCAAAAATGTCAACAATTCTGTGTTTTTCTGTCAATATGGGGTGCTGTGTGTACATTAATGAGGGAAAATAAAATGAACTTAAATGATTTTAGCAAATGGCTGCAATATAACAAAGAATGAAAAATTTAAGGGGGTCTGAATACTTTCCGTACCCACTGTGTGTGTGTGTGTATATATATATATATAATCTCCTAGCCTCTTTATGATACGTTGGAATTGGAGAGCTGGTGCTGTCAAGAAAAAAGCACCATAAAAGTATTATGAAATTATTCCACCTATAAATATAAATAAAATAATGAAAGTGTAAATAATGACTTGTTAATGAATTATTTAATGAAAACCTTGATATTGGCACTAGATCTTCTTTGCAATGTCCGATGTGGGAATTAATCATTTTTAGTCGGATCTTTTCAATTAATTGGTTGATCTAGTTCATAAACTCATTCATTATAATAAAAAAAAATCACCCTATATGTTCAACAAAAGCAAGAAAGTAGTATAGGTTTGGAACAGCATATGTGTAAGTAGATAATGACAGAATTCATTAATTTTTTAATTATTCCATCCATTTATTCTCTCTGAATTTTTGCATCTAATACACACAACCTGGATTCTAATGAGGGTCTTTTGCTGGTGTAAATCTGCATTGAGCAGAAAGTTTGTGCTGTGAGAGAGAAAGAGGCAGAAAACCCCAGAGAGAGAAGCACTCTTAATAATAGACTTGACGGATGAGGAAATAAATATAATTTGGGACATAGAAGGCAGAAAGGCCATTGTATGCAGTGATAGGCTCAAACACAGACACAATTTCAATCAGTACGAGGTTGAAATGCAAGAGAAATCTGTTGAGTTTATTTAGAAGAGGGTAAAATTGCACTTTTCCTGGTGTCAATGTATCAGTGATAACTGCTCTTGGACATGTCACTGACATGACAAGACATTGGGCTGTATGATATAGACTGTCGAAATAAAATCCATATTGTAATATGGACTGGTGCGATTATGAAATGATAAAGGCTGTAATTTTATTAAATATATGCGCTGGGGTTCTGGATAAAAAAGCGAGTGCTTTGTTTGTGAAAAAAAAAAAAAAACGTGTTCACGCAACAACGTCTGCTCTCGTCTCAGCACAACACGCATGCGTCATGCTCTCGTGAACACATGCGAGTCTGCTTTCATGTGGATTACTTTTGATGTCTTCACCTACAGCAGGCCTACCTTTCAGGGGCTTGAAAGTGGTAATTGTACTGTCAATGGAGGGACAGAAAGCTTTCAGCTTTTATTAAAAATATCTCCATTTGTGTTCTGAAGATGAACGAAAGTCTTACGGGTTTGGAACGACATGAGGGTGAGTAATTGATGAGACAATTTTCATTGTGGGTGAACTATCCCGATAACCGACTGTGTTTGAATACTTGCAGAGATGGGTATTTTGACATAATTATGTCAAATGTTTGACATAATTGTATGTTTCCGTGTGCAAGGAGACTAGAAAGAGGATTCAATTCTGTGTTGCGCGATCAGAATGGACTATATGCACGGAGCGTTCTTTAGAACTTCCGCAATAATGTATAAGCCAGCTTAAAAAATCCGGTGAAATGTAACTTGTTGATGTGTTAAGTATCAATAGTGTAATACTTAGTTTATAATCAGAATATAGTCCGTTAAATAGTCAGGCCTAGCATTAATTTAGTTATTTAAACGTAAGACGGCATAAAAATAAATACAGGACTGACAACCGTATTCTGCTGCTGTGTGAACGTGGCCATATATGTCACTTTCATATAAACGGCTTGTTTATTAAACTGTGGTCACGTTCACACAGCAGCAGAATACGGTTGTCAGTCCTGTATTTGAGTCCTTAATACGGTTACTTTCACACACAGTATGGTTATTTACGGGTGTGACGCATTTTATAACCGAACTCGCACCTGTAAATTCTCAGGACTCACAACCGCATTCTCTGAATTTTCACGCTGTGTGAACGGAACCGCACTGGACAACTAGTTGTCTGTCACGTCATACAGTGCAAGAGAGCCAGTGTTTTGCCGATCGGGCAAGTGACCGTTCCGTCTACTGTCCCAAGCGCCGTTCACACTGGCCCCGGGCCATCAGGCAGTCCTTATTGTCAAGCCCTGTCATCACATTAAAAATAACGTTTGAAGTGCTGGAAAAATGTTATGTGTACGTGTCTGTTATTACAGACACGGCATTTCTCATTCAAGAGGTCCCAAGTAGCTTTGTCTTTATTGCGATCAAAAAAACCAGTTTATTGGCAAATTAGGCAAGTGTGATAACTGTATTAAAATATAAATACAAGATTAAAAATTCAACCATTGATGGTTTTGTGTCGATGTACAGCCAGTACAGAATGGCAGTCCACTGGAAATGCCTAAGCTGGGTTAACAAAAACCAGGATATGGATATGCATATGATCAATTGAGTTCTCTTTTGCCTATTCTTGTACTTGAATCGCTTGAATGTTTAAAGTGGTGAGACCTAAAAACACTTGCAAATGATAAACTTTCTCTCTAATATGGTTAAACTTTGCAACTAACCCGTGAATCATACATGTGTGGTCTATGAAAATTAAAGTGGAAAGATATTATTATTATTATTATTAAACTCTGTTCACGTTATGGTTACTAAAAAATGTTTAATGGGGAAACCGGAAAATTACCCAAATGTAACCACCCACATTTTTCATGTTTTTCCCAAACAATTCAGCCCTAAAATGTCCCTAGAGTAAAAAGTAATTTTTCAGATTTTTAAAATTGTGCTATGATGCGCTCCCTTACAAATCACCCCAATCATTCTAGAATATTATTTACTAAATATTTCCAAATCCCTGTATTTTTTTTCCTATTGAAATATAGAAAAACAAAATATTGCAATGTCAGTTTTCCCCCAATATCCTGCAGCCCTAACAAGAAGTATGAATAATTAACATATAAGGTCATATAGGATAGGCTAATGGGTTATAATTGTCTCTATTGTCATGAATGTCAAAAAGACCCAACCAATTTCTGAGCCTTTCACTTTACTGACCAGTTCCTGAAATAGCAGCAGCCCATCTGGACCAGAAAAGGCCATCCTTGCGGGGATGATAATTACTTAGTCAGAGGTCAAAGAATAGAAACTGGTACTTGCTGTGTGATGTCCTGTGCCATTATGAGCGCTGTTAAACTGTGTCCATAAGGAGCTGCTGGCAGCAGGGGAGTCATACAGCTGAATAAAACACAAGCTGATCCTACAGGGAGCCATTAGCAGAAGCCTCTACTTCAAAGCAATTAGAGAACGTCTTGGGACTTGCAGTGTTTATTGAAATAATTGAATGTCCCCTAACTACAGTATGTACTTCAGTGGAGTAATGAATGTTTATGCCCTCATGGCAGACTGTTTGATAGGACGCTAGATTTGCTGTTTTATGAAAGAAAGATGTTTTAATAGTGGATCAGATTTAAACTTCACAAGCAAAAATAGCTTAAGTTAGATTCATTTGTGTGAATCAATTCAAACCGTGTCAGCTGAATATATCATTGCCCGTGGAGAGCAGACTAGACGTCACTGAAGATTTTTCTCCATGGAATAATTCACTCCAGTAATTCTTCATTCATTCTTCATCAGGCTAACTTTTGTTCTTTATGCACTTTAGAATATGACTGCTAAACAAAGCAAAAGCAACTCCATCATTTGCCAATTTCAATCTAATTGTAAGCCATTAGATACAATGTACACTCTTAAAAATAAAGGTTCCGAAAGGGGGTTTTCGCAGCAATGCCATTTAAGAACAATTTTTGGTTACTCACAGAAGAGAACCTTTCAGGCAACAGTTCGTAAAAGAACCATATTTTTCTTTGTTTGAAGAAAATCGAACCTTATTCCACTATAAAGAACACTTTGTGGAATGGAAAGGTTCAACGGATGTTAAAGGTTCTTCGTGGAACCATCAATGCAATAAAGAACCTTTCATTTTAAGAGTGTATGTAAAGCCATGATGTGCAACTATTTCACTCATTTCTCAGTGCTCTTCTTATACAGTGACCCTAAAATGTATTTGGACACTTAAGTGTGTTTGTGCTATATTTCTTCAAAATGAATGCTGCTTGTTTTAATACTTCATCTATGCAATGGCACAACATTTAAAAAGCAGCTGTCCATGGTGCTGAAATCACATGTCTGTTTAAGCCACATTCTCTTCCTTATGGCTGTAGTTAACCACATATTTTATAGTATTTACTTGTGAACTATATACAGTGGTAGAGCTGTGCAATTCTGAATGAATTCAAAATCACAATTTTTGTTTGTTTTGTTTCAAACAGAGATCACAATTCTCCCACGATTCTGAACAGACAGCTAAACAAAATAACATGCAATTTACTAGAGGTTCTGATAAAATGTTAAGTACTGCAGTCTATTTAAAATGTTTAATTAATCTAAATTATTATTAAAAACTCTTTGAATGAATGATTGATTCAATGACTTGCTCATAAATATGTCACTTGTTTCATTACAGGATGAATCAGCGTTTTTGAACAAATCTTTTTTTATACCATGGGCTGTCTGAACGCTGATTGCCTCGAGGTGTGCAATAAAACTGTTTCATTAGCCCCTTTCACATATACAGTCTTTACTGGTAAATTTACAACTGTGACAATGAGTGTTTATCAGTATCAACTAAACTGTATTTTTAAAAGTATGTGAAGTTTGCAGCGCCATTGTTGCAGTAAACTTGCACAACATTCTTAAATTTATTAGATTCACTTCAGTCTGTTATTGTAGGGACAGTGACTTGACATTTTCGTGAGCCTAAACATGACGCAGAACAAAACGAACTGTGATTGGTTGCTTTACATGTCGGTCAGACGACCTCATGAGCAGTCCTTGATCAATGAAAGCTGCAATGGAGTCCAGACCTTCTGCCGTCAATCTGAAGGTCTAAGTGAGTCAGGCCGTGGATTATCCCATACATAATGAATACATTTATTATATAATTATAAAAATAATATCAAACGCTGTATTAGAAACATGTTTTGCCAGTTCATTTCAAACAGTGGTCCCTTCTGATCTTGAATGGAAGTTGTAATCTGAGCACAAGTGAGAATACAGTGTCTGGGTTGACATACGCTTCAATTCCCTCTCCTGCATGTCTGTCAGAGATGAGTCTGTTCCACCTCTCCATGTGTCCCCTGCTGGACTTACAAGTACCCACCAGGGCCCACTCACTGTGTGTGTGTGCAGAATTTCATTTGCTGTGATTTCCCGCTGGCCTGTAATGTGATGGATTTGACATTTTGATTTGCACATTGAAGAACAGAGGAGGACAAACGTATTTTCATTTCAGGCCGTGGAGAATGGAGAACGGGACCGGATCTGATGCGCATGTCAGCGTGTTTGGTCGATGTCATAATGGGCTTGTCTTATGCGCTTTATTATTTTTAATACAGTGACATCTCCAGTCACTTTCAGCCATACCCGTCCCTTCCTCCACAACTCATTACTGTGTTTTCTGACCTCAGAGGTCAACATTTGTGCACTAATGAATGCTTTGTCTGATAATATGCATCATTAGATTGCAATCTTCTCCTAAGTGAAACTAACAAATCGCTTTACATGAGCACGTCAAGTTGTTTTTCACGCTGTCCGCTGTTTGGGACAACTGACAAATTAATTCTTAATTACATTACTTCTTGAGTTCTTGAGTGAGTCATCTAACTTTTGCAAAGTTCACTTTAGTTTAGTTTTCTGTCCTATAATCATACTTATAAACCACTCTGTAAACTCTAATAATTTTGCAGACCTCAAAAAAAAAGTAATCAGTTGCATGATTTTTTTTTCATTTTTTATTATCTAACAACCTCCAAGATTAAGTTAGTAAAACTTAAAATTTAGATTTTGTACTACACAAACATTTTAATTGCAGTTGAATTGGAGTGTTGACTACGCTAACTTGTACAACTTTATTGCATAATCATCAAATCTTTTACAATTAGCTGCTAGCTAGCAATAGCAGACTTGCATGTGCTAATATACTGTAACTAGCAAAAATACTATCGCTATAATTTTTGCATGTACGCAATGTGCGAAAACAAACAAAATACTTTTTTTTAATAATATTTTTTTTCTACATTTATTCTTCAGTCTGATGCAAAGCATGCTGGGAACTAGAACTCTGCTGCAGTCATTCATTTTGCTAGTTTAGTAAATATAATCAGTTCTCTTTTTTTCTAGCAAGTATAATGAACTTTGGTAAAACTTTATTTCGATGGTCCACTTTAGACATCCTACTAAACATAAGTAACTATGCAACTACACTATATTGCCAAAAGTTTTGGGACGCCTGCCTTTACGTGCGCATGAACTTTAATAACATCCCATTCTTAATCCGTAGGGTTTAATATAGAGTTGGCCCACCCTTTGCAGCTATAACAGCTTCAACTCTTCTGGGAAGGCTTTCCACAAGGTTTAGGAGTGTGTTTATGGGAATTTCTGACCATTCTTCTAGAAGCGCATTTGTGAGGTCAGGCAGTGATGCTGACGAGAAGGCCTGGCTCACAGTCTCCGCTCTAATTCATTCCAAAAGTGTTTTATCGGGTTGAGGTCAGGAGTCTGTGCAGGCCAGTCAAGTTCCTCCACACCAAACTCACTCATCCATGTCTTTATGGACCTTGCTTTGTGCACTGGTGTGCAGTCATGTTGGAACAGGAAGGGGCCATCCCCAAACTGTTCCCACAAAGTTGGGAGCATGAAATTGTCCAAAATGTCTTGGTATGCTGAAGCATTAAGAGTTCCTTTCACTGCAACTAAGGGGCCATGCCCAGCCCCTGAAAAACAACCCTAGTGCTGGGCGGTATACCGGTTCATATGGTATACCATTTTCAATTTTGAGACCGATATGTATTTTTCAAAAACCGCCATACCGGTGTGTAGCTGAAACAGCTGCTGTCTCTATTTAATGGCCATGAAGCGCTGTGTAGAGCATATAGAGAGCGGACTTCTATTAACTGCATACCCTTTTTACACTAATGGAAACAACTTTATAACACAACAATAAATAACAAAAACGATCTCTCTTTAATACTGCAAATACCATGTAGAGTCATATGATTTCCGCGATGCAGAAAACAAGGATGAAATCACGTAATCCAGTCACAAATAGAACTTCGTGTATAAAGCAGAACGTCACAGAATTTGGCAATTTTTGGATGAATAAATCAAAAGTCGGGCTGTTACAACAAATCAGATATCGATACGGACTACTGTCTGTGAATATATTAAAGCTAAAAAAGACTGCTATTGAAATTTGAAGTCCGTATGAATGAGCGCTGCATTTTCGTCTACTACTACACATACTGAAGCACGCGTGACGCTCGCAATGATTTCAGTGTCTGCTGTCTCACTCACTATACATGAACTTCATCTGCAGAGCTGCTCTTAGGGTCACTTCATGAACA
Source organism: Elopichthys bambusa (assembly GCA_037101425.1). Lineage (NCBI taxonomy): Eukaryota > Metazoa > Chordata > Actinopteri > Cypriniformes > Xenocyprididae > Elopichthys > Elopichthys bambusa. The sequence continues at coordinate 10,613,666 of CM074443.1, forward strand.
TTTTATCGTTTAATTTGATAAAACTATTGACATTTGTCGTATCCTATACACAGGAAGTCAAAGGTATTCATGACCCGATCGAAATAACAGAAATATACTATAGTACAATCGAGTATACTTTAATTAATAGAGATAGTAATAGTAATAATAGTAATAATAATAAACACTGTTTATTAAAACACAAACTCAAAGGTCTTCATTGAAATGACAGAAATTGCACATTCAAAATGTAGCCTACTTATGAATATTATTAATTTAATTAAATAATTAAATTATTTGATTACATTTTAAACTAAATTGTTAGCTTGTTAGAGGATTTAGACCGTACCATAGTACTGAGACTGCGCTCATTAGAGTTACTAATGATTTGCTTTTATCATCAAATCGTGGTTGTATCTCTCTATTAGTGTTACTGGATCTTAGTGCTACATTTGACACTATTGATCACAATATTCTTTTAAATAGACTCGAAAATTATGTTGGCATTAGTGGATTGGCACTGTCATGGTTCAAATCATACTTATCTGACCGTTATCAGTTTGTAGTAGTAAATGAAGAGAGGTCATATCGATCACAAGTTGAATATGGAGTACCGCAAGGCTCAGTACTAGGACCATTGCTTTTCACTCTGTACATGCTACCCTTGGGAGATATCATTAGGAAGCATGGCGTTAGTTTTCACTGTTACGCTGATGATACTCAGCTCTATATTTCTTCGCGCCCTGACAAAACTTACCAATTCACAAAATTAACGGAATGCATAGCTGATATAAAAAATTGGATGACCAGTAATTTCCTACTACTAAATTCAGAAAAAACAGAGATTCAAATTTTTGGACCAAAAACGTCTTCACGTAATAACCTAGAATGTTGTCTAACACTTGATGGCTGCTCTGTTAAGTCTTCGTCGTCAGTTAGGAACCTGGGTGTGCTCTTTGATACCAATCTTTCATTTGAAGACCATGTTTCTAGCATCTGTAAAACCGCATTCTTCCATCTTAAAAATAAACTACAGCTCGTACAAAATGCAGCAGCTAGGGTTCTTACTAGAACTAGGAAGTATGACCATATTAGCCCAGTTCTGTCAACACTGCATTGGCTTCCTGTTAAACATCGTATAGATTTTAGAATCTTGTAAGTAATTAGCAAAGCACTAAATGGTTTAGCTCCCCAGTACCTGAGTGAGCTCTTAATGCATTATAGTCCTTCACGTCTATTGCGATCTCAGAATTCAGGCCAGCTGATAATACCTAGAATATCAAAATCAACTGCAGGCAGTAGATCCTTCTCCTATTTGGCACCTAAACTCTGGAACAGTCTTCCTAGCATTGTTCGGGAAGCAGACACACTCTGTCAGTTTAAATCTAAACTAAAAACACATCTCTTTAACCTGGCATACACAACACATTATCAATTTATTTTTTCAAATCCGTTAAAGGATTATTAGGCTGCATAAATGAGGTCAGCCGGAACCAGGAACACTTTCTACAACACCAGATGTACTCATTACATCAGAAGAAGGATGGCATCTACGCTAATATTAGTCTTTCTGTTTATCCCGAGATTTACCGTAGTCAACCGGATCCGGGCCGTATCCAGGTGAGATCGAGGACCTATGCCTTGACACGACCACAACGCAGCCCTGAAGTATCAGCCGAGATTGAGTCAGCTAGATCATCCATTGTGAAGGCCTCATCGACATGACAGCCAGTGGCACAGTTCCTCAACAAACCGTCCATACCGGCGTGATGAATACGATCCTCAACTGGATTGAACTGGAATAAATACTTTGAATGTTGCAATCCTATCGGGCTTATGATGGCTACCTGAATCATAACAAAGCACTGTTTGCCAGAGGAGAACTGGCCCCCCGACTAAGCCTGGTTTCTCCATTTTAACACCTATTTGCCACCTGTTTGCCACCTGATGTCACCTGTTGGAGTTTGGGTTCCTTGCCGCTGTCGCCTGTGGCTTGCTTAGTTGGGGACACTTGGCATTTGATATTCAACAGTGCTTTGCATCTGCCTGCATTGACACCATTTTCTTTAAGAGCTGCTGTGTAGCCAAAATGATATACCAGTTATCACTGTAAAGCTGCTTTGACAGTCTGCATTGTAAAAAGCGCTATATACATAAAGGTGACTTGACTTGACTTTATGAACTGATTTGATTACAATTAATTTTTAATTGTCAATGTTTATATAATATATTCACTGTACTCCTGACAGTAAATTATGCCAAGATAAAGGTCCAGTGCAAAAAACCATGACATACCGTGAAACTTAAAAAAAAAAAACGTGATAGAGATTTCTGGTCAAACCGCCCAGCACTAAACAACCCCACACCATAATCCCCCCTCCACCAAACTTTACACTTGGCACAATGCAGTCCGGCAAGTACCGTTCTCCTGGCAACCGCCAAACCCAGACTCGTCCATCAGATTGCCAGACAGGGAAGTGTGATTCGTCACTCCAGAGAGCACATCTCCACTGCTCTAGAGTCCAGTGCCGGTGTGCTTTACACCGCTGCATCCGATGCTTTGCATTGCACTTGGTGATGTAAGGCTTGGATGCAGCTGCTCGGCCATGGAAACCCATTCCATGAAGGTCTCTACGCACTGTTCTTGAGCTAATCTGCAGGCCACACGAAGTTTGGAGGTCTGTAGTTATTGACTCTGCAGAAAGTTGGCAACTTTTGCGCACTGTGCACCTCAGCATGCGCTGACCCCACTCTGTGATTTTTTTTTTTTTTTTTTTTTTTTTACATCGGCCACCACTTCATGGCTGAGTTGTTCCCAATTGCTTCCACTGTTATGATACCACTAACAGTTGAGCGTGGAAGATTTAGTAGTGAGGAAATTTCACGAATGGACTTATTGCACAGGTGGCAACCTATCACGGTACCACGCTTGAATTCACTGAGCTCCTGAGAGCGAGCCATTCTTTCACAAATGTTTGTAGAAGCAGTCTGCATGCCTAGGTGCTTGATTTTATACACCTGTGGCCATGGAAGTGATTGGAACACCTGAATTCAATGATTTTGAGGGGTGTCCCAGTACTTTTGGCAATATAGTGTACATGTCAAATACCAGTCATCAGAGTATTTTAGTAACACTTTATTTTGATGCTACCCCAAAAGAAATTCCATTACTGTAAGTAATTTTGCAAGTGCATGTCAACTTACTCTACCAGCCCGAGCCCTAACCTAACAGTTATATTCCAATGAGAGTTAGTTGACATTGTTGCAAATGAATGAGGGTTAGTTATAGTTAGTAGAATGTCTAAAGTGGACTATCGAAATAGTGTAACCCATTTTAAAGACATCAGGATTGTTTACATTGATATATATCAGCGGTTTTGTTTTTGACAGTGCGTTCTTCTAATGCTATGATATTTTACCATCTAAATCCCTCAAAACATCATCCAAGTCTCTGAATTTGGAAGCAAACCTGTTAAGCGTGTTTACCATGAGGCTGGCAGTGTTAGTGGATATTAGTGTTATTTGCACAACAGCCGAAGCGAAAAGGCTCTTTTTCCCCCAAGTGGAGCTCACCTGAAACCCAAATACAGAAAAAGGCCATGCTGTCACATACTGCTGCTACTTATAGATCTACAGCTCTGTATGACGTCAGGAGCATTTGTTTAGTGCTGTAACTCACCCTGTAACATTTACTGTTTTAGAAATCTGGTGTGTCATTATGCGTTAGACACAATGAGATTGTCTACAAACTCATGTCATGACTCACACAACTTGTCAATCACAGGGACTAGGATTTAGTCATCTCCAGCTGGACCTCAACAATATTCCAGGATATAATTGTGGAGCTCTTTGGGATTAGATTTAATACTTTTGCCAGATATGACTAGACGCTCACTGAAGACAGATGGGACTGTAAAAGCGGTTCAAAAGGGATTATACTCCTAAACTTCAGCTTACCTTCCGATATGAGCCTTGAGCGCCATCATCTCAAATGTTGATATCCATTAAAATCACACGTACAGAGTGCATGTAAATCCTAGATTCATCCTCCACTCTATTAAAGTGATTTGTCCCTGCAGAAACAGCATTTGATGCCACTGTAAACCCAAACAGTAGAATTGTTTATTTCATTCAGATATTACTAAAAGTTCAGTTTACACTTTATTTCAATAGTCCACTTTATGCATTCTACTAACTATAAGAAACTTTGCAACTACATGTCAACTACCTCTACTTAGAGTATTAGTAGACTGTTAGGTTACGTTTACTAGAATAAGTTGACATGTACTTGCTGACAAGTTGTATGTAGTTAACAAGTTATATTCTGTTGGGCGATCATCAAAATAAAGTGTTAGTAGATATTAAGCAAAGTCTAATAATACTCTGATGACTGGTAGATGACCGTTAAGGTGCGTCCCAATTTGCGTATACAACATTCTTTGTCATTTTGTAGTATAGTGCGAGTAGTGTTCACACTGAAAATTCCATGGATCATGCACTTAAAGGGTTAGTTCACCCAAAAATGAAATTTCTGTCATTAATTACTTGCCCCCATGTCGTTCCACACCCGCAAGACCTTCGTTCATCTTCAGAGCACAAATTAAGATATTTTTGATGAAATCCAAGTTTTTTTTGTCTTCCATAGAAAGCAACAAAATTACCACATTCAAGGTCAAGAAAAGTAGTAAAAACATGGTTAAAGTAGTCAATGTGACTACAGTGGTTCAACCTTAATGTTATAAAGCGACGAGAATACCTTTTGTGTGCAAAAACAAAACAAAAATAACGATTTTATTCAACAAATTGTCTCTCCCCTGTCATTTTCCTACACTATTTACATCGCAGCGCTTCTAGGTTCTACATCCGAACGCCGGCTCAATATTGGCAGGCTCTTGCATCAGCATAACATGCAACACTTTGTGCTTGTCACATGAACCGTGTCGGCCAATACTGAGCCGGCATTCTGACGTAAACATGGAAACGCTGCACTGCATCAACTGTGTATGAGACTGAGTTGGATAAAGTCATTATTGTTTTGTTGCCTCGTCACTTCATAACATTAAGGTTGAAACGCTGTAGTCACATGGACTATTTTAATTATGTTTTTACTACTTTTCTGGCCTGTGAATGTGGTAATTTCTTTGCTTTCTATGGAGGATAAAAAAACCTCAGATTTCATCAAAAATATCTTAATTTGTGTTCTGAAGATGAACGAAGGTCTTGCGGTTTTAAAACAACATGAGGGTGAGTAATTAATGACATTTTATTTTTGGGTGAACTAACCTTTTAACTAAAAAAAAAACAAAAATTGTTGAATGATGGACACTTCATTTACTCAACTGTCACAACTTTTAATTACATAGTGGAGGGGGAGGGGCTATCAGAGTCTAATGTTGAATTACTAAAATACACTACACGAATGATTAAATAGTGTATAAATGCATAGTGTACAGTGTGTCATTTGGGACACAACTATATATACACAACTACTATAATTAGTAGAATGTCTAAAGACTATTGGCATAAAGTCTCACCTTAAACTATACATTTTTCATAAAATGCAAGATGTTTTATAGATTTTCTGGTTCTATCCTGTCAGGTCATTAGCTGATCGCATAATTGCACATAAGGTACACCATATGCGGCGCGTCGTTACCCAGAAGTGACTACACTGCCTGTTATATTTAGCTCCGCCGTGCTATTTTTATAGCCATTGCCGAAGACGACTCTCTCTTTCCACTAATGGCCGTTAAAAATACCCTGTTGTTATTTGCCTTTAGGTCTGATAAGTCATTATAGACCATTTTTCTGCTGCAGTTGAAGTAAGGACCTTAACAATGAGAATTTGTCCGCAGGGATTCGTGTGTCCAGATAAAGGCGTCAACAGAGACACGTAACATGACACAGGAGTAAGTCGACAAGTTCTCTGAAGCAGTACGAACATATTTCCTCTTTTATTTACATTCCTTTTTCAAATGTTAACATTTTTCGCTATAACTCTCTCATCAAGTTGGCATTTTCTCTTTTCTCATTAAAATAAACTTGGCACAAGTAAAACATATGTAGACAAAAGTTTTATTTACACCATACAACATTTTTGATTTTTAAATATTTTATACAGGGCTGCAGATGAGAGAGCTTTACTGAGCTTCCAGGCAGATTCTGCAGTATTAAAGTTTTGAAATATATTATTCATAAAAAAGTGAGTATTACCTTTATTGCATTTAAAGCAATGAAGAATGTAGCTTGACAAACATTCATTTTTAAATGACAGAAAAAAATCCTCTTTGCCTCTGAATAGTTTTGTCTTTTCATATTATAAAGTAAAAAGTATAGTCATGGCCAAACGGACTTGTTATAAACTTTTTAAAAACCTGCTCAAGTATATACATTGTGTTCCTGGGCTCGTCTCCCGCCGAACAAAAAACCGAACCCAGCCGCCGCTCGTGGGTGGACGTCACGTCGTGTCGTTTTTCTCTTTGAGGTCTCGTCTGGAAAGATAGCGCTTTTCGGAACCGAATATTTTCCAAGTGGTACTTTTGAAACACATGATGTTTGATATTGTACATGTCTGCCCCCCACTAAATACACGAGTGAGAATACCAAAAAAAAAAGATAACACAGATGTTTTTTTGTCTTTTTCTAACATCTTTATATCCGTCCTTCCATCTTCTTCTCTTTCTTTCTTCTTTTTTTTTTTTTTGAAATCTTATTGGCACATATTGTCCCTGCTATACTCCTAGAATCCAGATATGTCTTTCCAAGGCTGCGTGAAAAGTCTTCTGCGTTTTTGTTCAGTGCAAAATATGTCCACCTTCATCCGCGTCCCTGCTAACACTTCATTATTCCTCAGACTTCTGTCTGAAAGTCTCCCTCCTGGACGTCCAAAGGGAGGTTGACACACTTTTCCCACTCAGCGTTAGTCATCTCCAGAGAGTTCTTTGTGTCTGATTCTAGTACATTCATTGTGGCGTAGTTCTGATATTCACTCGCCGGGTTGAAGCTCTCCCATGGGTTCTTGTTTTGCATTGCCTTGTCCTACGGAAGAGGACGAGAAGGTGCTGTGTTAGAAATATTCTCAATATGGTTACTCAAAGACTTGTTTTATGACACTGTCAAGCATAGAAAGTTGCACATAGACATGAATCATCAAGCTTTAATTCATGTTCTCTTACAGTAGAACTAAAAATATTTGGACACTTGAAATATATGAAAGTCATTGCATTAGATACAAATGAATCAATCCAAGTGGCCAACAAATAACGCTATGCTGGTGCTGTCTTTCTTGAAAATAAATGTCATGTCACTTGGTTTGTTATTTCATTAATTCATGCAATGGCATTCATACATTTGTGTTCCAAAAACATGTTTGGGGCTGCTGCACGTACACAACCAGAGCTCAATAATCAACGTGTTTGACCTGACAGCATGTTTGGAGTGTTTCCAGATTCAGGAACATCTCAGATTTTTCAAGTGAATAAAAACACAGGATCATTTCTTTCAGTGGTTGGTTACTAAGCAACAGGCAGTGAGTGGCAAAGTTCTGCAGAGCTGATTGAACATGGGTAAAAGGGAGTAACATGTGACCAAATGGACACATCGCCAGGAGCTATGACTATACCTGACATATAAACATGCATTGCTAACACTGTACAATAAGGTTCAATTTGTTAACATTAGCTATTGCATTAGGGTTCTTAAATTAACCATTAAAATTGCAGCATTTATTAATCTAGGTTAACTTATAAATATAATTGTTCATTTGAAATTCATGTTCTTTCATAATACATTAATGCTAATTTATACAGCTTGAAATGTATGTATAAATTAGCATTAGCCTAGATTAATAAATGCAGTAGAGGACTATTTCATTGTTAGTTCACAATGCCTAATGCATTAATGTTAAAGTATAGAACCTCACTGTAAAGTGTTACCCATGCATTTTGTATCACTATCGTATCTATACGCTTGCACAATATGGAAATACCACTTACATACTACATTAGAGATTGCATTAAACAAATTTCTCTATCATTGATGGATAATTCAAAATGCTTTCTGTCATATTAACTGCTTAAAAAGCACTTGGTCTATTTCCTGCTTTAGAAACATTCTCACAGTAAAGAATGCTAATGCATTACAAGTGAATGAAAGAGGACAAAATCAAGTTTTAAAGCACCTTTGTGAGTCTACATTGGATTAACAGTCTAAAGTGGAATAAATCATGCAATATGGTCACCTGATTTAAATAAATATCCCAAGACCATATTAACATTTACACCTGCACTGAATATGATAAAAATGTGGTTTCAGTGATCCGATTACAATGCATCTTGAGTGCACTGGCTTTTATTGAGGTCCAGAGCGTATGGATTGTGATCCGATCACAGAAAATGCATGCTAATAGCAGAGCTCATGTCTAAAAATCTCGGTAACACTTTATTTTAGGGTCTTTTAACTAGTTGCTTATTAGCATGCATATTACTAGAATATTGGCTATTTATTAGTACTTATTAAGCACATATTAATGCCTTATTCTGCATGACCTTATTCTACATTCTTAATCCTACCCAATACCTAAACCTAACAACTACCTTACTAACCATTAATAAGCAGTAAAATGTTACCAAAATCTCTTAATTAATTATCAAAGCGAACCTTCCAGTGCCAGTCAGCTGGAGAATGTAACAAAATGACACTGAATGATCGTTTTCTACATGGTGCTGGATGGTGGAATGTATTTGGCCTGCCCGAATCAAACAATCCCACCTGCCTTACAATTACAGATCATTTGTGCAGCATACTGCAGAAATCACAGAGAACCTCTCCAATATCTGAAGCAAATTAAGTGTTTTTGTTTTGTTTTTTTGTCTCGTGCATTCACCAAGCAGTGAGAGAAAAAATAATAAGCATGTTAGCAGCTTATGGCCTTGTGTTTGAATGAGTGCATGAGCATGGATCACAATGATGGCTCAGTCGCTCTTCCTCTCTCTCATCCCTTAATACCTCCTCTTCCACCCCCCCCCGGGGCAGGCAGCGTACTATTTTTCCACATGAATACATTGGGTGGATAACTATTAATTCCTTCAGTCACTCACTTCCTGTGCACAAGAGTGGGGCGCCACGAGAAGACACAGCTAAACATAGACAACGCGGCGCCCCCCCGGTACTCGGTAATGAGACACACTGAACCCCGTTTCCTGTTACTCACCATGCCGCCCATATTTGGTATGTCTCGAAATCGGTCCAGGGTTTGAAATTTCTGATTGAGTTCCTGGAACAGCTCCATATGCCTTTTCCTGGTGTGCATGACTTTCTGCAATGGCAAGGGTAGGAGGGGGGAGGGAGGGGAAGGGGTAGGGGGTGGGATTTGGAGTTCAGTCAAGCTGAGAACCAGAACTTTGCAACAGGAAAAAACCTGGTTACTTTCAAAGAATTTATCACCGTATAAAAACGCAGTGCTCACCCTGCAAATTTGGCTGAATGCTATGACAAGGTTATGACAAACGGCACTGGCATATATGAAGGGTCAGTGGTAGCACTTGACATTCAATTTCACTTTTTGGTAAAGGGCTGAAACGCTCTGGGGGATACTGCAAGTGACCTTAAAAATGTGAAAATATACAGACTATTTTTTGATTTTCAGCTTGAAGTCAAGGGATGTAAAAGGATAAAATGGGAATATGTGGTGGCTGACAGCATTGCTTTTACGCTAAACCACACAACGCTTCATAAATCGCAGTTGTGTCAGGACATGCTACTCCAATAAGCTTAAGTGCTACACAAAGTAGTTGTAAATTAAAGGGGCGAAACACAAACGCAACAAATGGCCCTTCGCTTGGTGCAACAAAGGCCTGACGCATGCACTTCACCAAGCAGAGGTTTCACTCACCTCGAAGTCTAGATCCTGGTACCTTGACTTTCTTCTCTGTAAAACCAAGACAGAAAGACAAAAAAATAATGTTGTTGGATATTATGAAACTTAGAGAAATCTGAAATTTGGTCCCATCTCTAAGAAGACCCATATGAGCAAGTATGTTTCTTGTACATCAGAGCAAGACTTTTGGCAGGAAATGGTTTCAGCTGTGGATCGGGTTCAAATGCATTTCCCCTCAAGGCAGCCGGTCGATACCAGTGCTTTTCAATATTTCAGTAATAATGAGAGTTTGAAATGTCGTACAGTGCCTCTGCAATGACCTTTAAGGCCAGACAAACTCTACATAAGTGTGCAAACTTGACCTGTTGTACATAACTTAACACAAAAGAAGATATTGTAAAGAAAGTTGGGGTCTGAACAACATTGAACTGTTTTGACTTGGACAAAAACCGATATTGCAAACTGCAGAAGAAAATCATGTAGGTCTGGAGTAAATAATGACAATTATCATTTTGAGCTGAACACTCCCTTTAAGGTTGCATGAAATTAAAATTCAATCTATTTTTTTGATCACTTGAATTTTTACTTGAAACATAAAAACATAATCTTCCAGTGAAACGACAGGCTTCTGTCTGCTGATGAATGCTGGACTTCTTAGTCTGCTTAAACCCACCCCGTCCTTATAATCGATCTGCTTCCATCCAATCAACAACCAATGGACAGAACCATAGATATAAAATAGATATGTCGCTACTTCCATTTCTTCATGAATTTAACTAACTTAAATATGTTTTATAGTTTTTTGTTTTGCTTGCCTTTTGCCTTTGGCTTAATTTGGGGAATTAAAGGGTTAGATCACCCAAAAATGAAAATTGTCATTATTATGCACCTTTATTTTGTTCCAAACCTATAAGACTTTGGTGTTCACGTGAGCACCACGATGCATACGTTTACTATTGACGCCAGAGCCAGCCAATACTGAGCCAGCATTCTGACATAGAACCCGGAATCGCTGCACCGTGTTTACAATGTGAAAAGCGTCAGAGACGAAAGAGAAGAAATTGTTTTGTTTTGTTTTTGCGCACAAAAAGTATTCTCTTCGCTTCATAAAATCAAGGTTGAACCACTGTAATTTAAAGATGTCTTGGTAACACTTTAGTATAGAGAACACATATAAACTATTAACTATGACTGTTCCCTCAATAAACTCTTACTAATTTACTGCTTATTAATAGTTAGTAAGGTAGTTGTTAAGTTTAGGTATTGGGTAGGATTAAGAATGTAGAATAAGGTCATGCAGAATAAGGCATTAATATGTGCTTAATAAGTACTAATAAATAGCCAATATTCTAGTAATATGCATGCTAATAAGCAACTAAAATAAAGTGTTACTGATGTCTTTATTACCTTTCTGGGCCTTGAAAGTGTCAATTGGGCTGCTGCCTATGGGGGATCAGAAAGCTTACAGATTTCATCAAAAATATCTTAATTTGTGTTCCGAAGATGAACGAAGGTCTTACGGGTTTGGAATGATGTTTAGCCGCTATAATGCATTTGTGGCAACAGTAAAACAGCAGCACTGCATTATGAATTGCACTGTTCGGTACACATATCAGTACATGTGTACCGAACAACATTGAGTAAAATCAAGCTTGTGCTGCATTTGTGTTAAGCACTGCCTAACTGTTTACACCCAAGACCAGATTCGAAGTCGCACCTCTAAAGAGCTCATCGATATAGTTGAACCAGTTTCGCTCCGTGACAGTCCTCCGCTCTCCTCCATTTCTGCCAGGAAGTTCTTCACAGCCGTGCGTGGCTCGAAGGGAAGATTCTGCATGTGTTCGGCCTGGACGGGATACTGCTGTTCCATTCCCATGTGCTCCATCCCCGAGTGGCCGAGGTTAAACTCTGCGCCCATCTTGTAATGCATCAGCCTGTCATGCGACAAAGAGTCCATAGTCATGCTCATCTTGCTGTCCTCCTTCAGCAGGGTGGGAACGCTGCTGGACCCGGACGCCGACACCGCTGCGGAACTGCGAGGCAGGACGATGTAGTCAGTCTCCATCTGTCCCGGCTGGGGGTGGCCACTCAGGTCGTGGCCACTCAGCTCCTGCTCACTCTGCCTGGTGGCGTCGTCCGTACACAGGTATACCGTTCGCCGCATGTCTGCCGTGCTGTCCATACACTGGTCTCCCAGATCGCCCACGCCCATGGACATGTGAAGTCCAGAGGGCTGCTGGATGAGGACTTTAGACATGATGTTGCCAGGCAGCGTGGAGTAATTGAGCCCCTCGGGACCTTTCTCTTCCTCCTCATCATTGAGAGAGATGCGGGAGAGGGTGCCGGTGATGGTGGCCGCTCGACAGGAGCCCATGTCTTTGTGGAGGGCTGCGGGTAGGAAGGAATATCATTAGTATAAATGTGTGATGCAAAATCATAAGCTGTGCTTTAAATGTTGCTAAAGAACTGATTTAAAAGTTGATAAGCACAGTTAACCAAAAAACTTAACCAATCAGAACATTTCATAATAAATCGGGTACATAGCTAAAGTGTCAATGCTAACATATCAGACAATCACGGCCCTAGTGAGTTTCCACCGCAGGAACTTTCTCCAGGAACTAAGGACTTTAGTGGGGTGGTAGAGACCAGGGTCTAATTGAGGTTCCGGGTAAAAATCTCCCCCTCAGAAAGTCCCTGCTTGCGAGGTAGTACTTTTTCAAAGTTCGGAAACTTTCGGGGGTGGGACTTGGGTGCTGAACATGCTGATTGGTTGAGTTCATGCAGCATTTTGATTTATTTCAACCACCATTTTTAAAAGTCTGTTGCGGTGTGTGCAGTAAGAGTTGTTTGCTATTCAAATCAACAATGGAGTTTAAAAAATATGAGTGATGGATCGACGACGAGGTTCGGGCTTTATTAAGCTTATATGTTGCGCGCAGGTCCCACGTCACCGGACTAATATGCCTAATCTTCATAATACTTTACCCTGCAATGGAAATGCAGACAGCAACTGGGGGAAAAAGTTCCTGGGATAAATTATTCCAGGTAATTTTGGTGGAAATGCAGCTTATGTTGACTTTTAAGCCAAAAACAAGTGACTTACGAAGCTACAATTCTAGCGGTGAATAAAAACAATTAAAAAAGACTCAAAGTGTAATTGGTATTCTCTTTTAAATCTACTTATTTCAGTAGTCCTCTTTAGGCATTCTACTAACTATAAATATAGTTTACAACTACGTACATGTTACATACAACCACACCAACTAACTCTCAGAGTATTAGTAGACTGTTAGGGTTAGGGTTAGTAGAACAAGTAGAATAAGTTGACAAGTAACTTTTAGCCAGTAGAATGTCTGTAGGGGACCCTAACAGTAAAGTGTCAGCAGATATTAAGACTGTCTACTAATGCTCTAATGACTGGTAGTTGACATGTAGTTTCAAAGTTACTTATAGTTAGTAGAATGTCTAAAGCAGACTATCGAAATAAAGTGCCTAGTACAAATGAGTTTTGATGTACAGCCATTGTAGTTTAGGTATTGTGTATTTTTTTTTGTTAAAAATGCAGAGTTGACTATTTAGACTGGGTTGACCAGCTGCTGTTTTAACAACTTCACCACCAAGTTTTGTTGGTGAACAGCATGGTTGTGCCAGTCCATCAGCACTAACCATCTAAACTGATCTTTTCAGCAAGAACTATCCATTGACAAACCATAGACCTCCTTACAACACCTGCTGTTATAGAAATGTGTCCATATTTAGACTGGATTGATTCTGTTCACCTGAAAGAGCCACACACATCTCCAGATGCAATGTCAGAAGAAGCATCAGCACTCTGAGAACAGCCTGTCCTCTGCAGCACCGCTCTATCTCCACAAATCCATAAGGGAATTACTGCCACTGTTCATAACTGAGCAACAAGGAGACCAGAGGACAACAACGCCTGCTTAAAAATTCTCCAGCTCTGATGGTAGGCCACACTAATGCATCACACAACATGGCATCTGAAGAGCGCAGCAGAATACTGATAGAAGAACACAGAAAGGGCTTCAGGCTCAGGACAAGGACTCTCAGGGTGAATCTCATGAAATCTGTCAACATGTCCTGGTCATATAACATACCTATATATACACCTACATACATATATATTATATAATATTACATTATATTATATTATATATATATATATATATATATATATATATATATATATATATAATATTATATATATATATATATATATATATATATATATATATATATATATATATATTATATATATATATATATATATATATATATATATAATATATATATATAATATTATATATATATATATATATATATATATATATATATATATAATATTATATATATATATATATATATATATATAATATTATATTATATATATATATATATATATATATATATATATATATATAAATAATGTGACCCGTTCTGGCGAAATGAGTCGGAAGTTGCAACGTTCCATTTTAAGATAACGAACCGATAATGTGGAAAAACGATGAAAAAAAAAAAATCAATTTTTCTTTTTTTAGCTAATTTCAAAGAACAGACATTCAAAAATAATCTCAGAAAGTTTCGTAGTCCAGATAGTAATAGGTAGTAATCAAAAAGCTTAGAAATGTACACAAACAGTGACATAAATGCTGATCATTTGTCAGTGGGAACCCCATTTCGACTGACTGGCACGCAATTGGTCCAGCCATCCTCCTGTCAGACTAGCAGCGCTCTGTAAACAAGCTGGCAGATCTCCTCAGAAAGATAGTTGAATACTGTGTAGTGTAGCATAGTGTAGTATAGTATACTTGTGCAGGGCTCGACAATAACTGCCCGATGGCCCGGGGCCAGTGTGAACGACGCTTGGGACAGTAGACGGAGCGGTCACTTGCCCGATCGGGCCAGTGCTGTAGGGTGTGCGATATATATTGTCTATGATATCATAATTGTTGATTTAACGATCTGAAATTACCGAGTAGCCTATGTCCCTCCCGCATATTTAGTGTATGCTTTCACTGTGTGATTTAGTCTACTAAAATGCCTTTAGAATGCCCTCAGAATTCAAGATAAGGGGCAAAAATTACCCTGTATATCTTTTTTATATTTATATAATTTAATATAGTTAACCAATATTAAACAAACAGCGCCGTTTTTGTCCAAATATCAGCATGATTACAAATGTGATTTTTATACAGCGTACAGTTAAATAAACAAGAACCTAATATCAAGCGACTTACATTTTAGACACCAAATCGCTTACGAAAATAGTTCCAAAGTCTACAGAATTGTTTTGCATCTCTGAGCAACACTTCCTGAATGAATCAGCCACTTGAATGAATCGGTTGAATCTCAATGACATTCGCTGCCACCTACTGGCAGGTTCAATTTCACGTTTAAAGTGTCTTTTCAATTTATAAATAATTTCTCACACACACACACACACACACTGACACACCCTCTCTCTCAAGCAAAAATGTAGCACCTCTGTTCAATCTTTTTGATTTTAGTAAATCTTTGTAAAAGTGCCTTTTAAAATATTTATTCAAATAAATACTTCAAAAGAATTTGAGCTTCAGCCTGTTTTAATAGCATTTATATATATACAAATGTCTCTGGTCAAATTAAACTGTAAAATAAATAGTTTATCCTTTTAAATGCAATGGATTTTGAAAGAGATCAACAAAAAAACGGGCAAAAAACTTTAAAGGTCCCATGACATGGCTTTTTGGATGCTTTTATATAGGCCTAAGTGGTCCCTAGTACTGTATCTGAAGTCTCTTTCCCGAAATTCAGCCTTGGTGCAGAATTTCAGCCACTATGAGCCAGTCCCACAATGAGCTTTCCTTAGGACGTGCCATTTCTGTGTCTGTAGCATTAAATGCTAATGAGGAGAAGAGAGGCGGGGCAAGGTGAAGGGTGGGTGTGTGGCCTTAACCACCTTGCGGCCACGGTACCATGCGCTAATGTTGACAGTGGATGTATCGCAATGGCTCGTAGACACGCAGTCATTCAAGCTTTTCAGTTTGACCCAGAATCTGATCCGGATGGAGATGCACCGGATGAAGAAGTTGCAACTCAGCAGCTATAGCAGGACGTCTCCGAATGGTTAGTTTAAAATATTGTGTCTGGATACGGTACTTTAGTTGGTTTGTTTATGTATGCTGTTACAGTTATTATCATGTAGCTAATGCTAGCCTACGTTGTTGGCTTTTCATGTTGCTCTGATTTGCTTCGCTCGTTTGCAAGCCATGATGTCTCTCAAGGAAAAAAAAATATCGCGCTCGCCTCGCACGGTAGTAGCTCATTTTCTCATGGGCGGGCAAAGCAGAGAAAGGGGAGGTAACCTTTCCCCATATGACGACATATAGGGAAGATTCCAGATTGGGCCATCTGAGCTTTCATTTTCTCAAAGGCGAAGTAGGATACCCAGGGCTCATTTTACACCTATCGCCTTTTCTAGCCACTGGGGGACCATAGGCAAGCTAGGGGAACTCATATTAATGTTAAAAAACCTCATAAAGTGAAATGTTCATGCCATGGGACCTTTCTCAGGTTTTCAGTTGAAAAAAGAGGGCAGACGACCATAATTCAAATGGGTATACCTTTAAAATCATCCAAGGTATGACTTTGACTAGGATATCATTTTAAAGCCTATGGTCTCCTCTTTCCCTCAATTTTGAAATGTGGGTCACTGTGACTCATTTTGCTGGATCAGGTCACATATACAACCATACACACACACACACACATATATATAATATATATATGAAAGAAAATTTCTCATTTTAAAACCATTACATTTTGCATTAATTGTTAATAAAATTGGCATTATTTGCATGGCAATAAAGAAAATTTGCCTCCTAATTATTTTTTTTAAATGCAAAAAAAAAAAAAAAAAAAAAATACAGAATTAAAAACTCAAATAATATGTAAATGCTTTGTACTGTCTTTATTTTTACTGTATAAAAATGAATGCAATATAATTAAAAGAAAATGTGTTACACTAATGAGGATCTATTTATCAATAAGTACATAACTTAAGAAATGTTAATGGTCCTAAAATAATGAATTAATTTATTTTATTTTATTTATTTATTATTATTATTAATATTTTAAATTTAGGGGTAAAATATGACCTTTTTGGTAGTTAAAGTAAACCTTGGATTAAAGTTTTATTATGGTGTCCTAATGAAGGACACAGCATGTCACACAACATCACCTCTGAGCTGATCAATCCAGTTTTAATAAAGAACACCAGAGTCAGAGCGTTGTTATATTACACTTAATTTCAAAACAAAAACAAAAGGGTTAGCAAATTGTGTTACTTGCTGCTTTTCAGGGCTACAGTGTAGGCTAATTATCTGATTTACAATGCCCTTGTTACTCAGCTGTTTTTTTGTTTGTTTCTTTGTTTTTTTTATGAGGTTTAAATAGCATTTGCCATAAGTTAAGATTCACAAAAAAAAAAAAAAAAAAAAGCCCAACATTCAAACAACTGTCATGACATCTGATTATGCAGTTAAAGTAATTTAGTGGCTCATATCGATGTCAAAATGAGCTCTGGCTGTGATAAGTGACAGGAAATTTTTATCAGTTGCTTGGTTTCTATTTATGTGGCGTCACACTGTGTAGCCCCACCCATAGTGAAGTCTAATTGGTCTTAATCCCACACATAACTGTCTAATTGACTGTGCTTGTGTTGTATCATGCAACATTTTCGCCTTCGGTGCAGACAGACATGTAAACATGTGATAAGAGCCACCATGTTGTCTAGGGGCATAACATCCCTACATAAAAACTGAAAAATGGCTCTAATGAAGACTTCATGCTGTTTTGAACTTTGTTGGCTGGATGTCAGAAGAATAGCATTTTTTAAACATTTTTTCAGTATAACAATAAAACAATTCTGTCTAGACCTTGAAACAAAAATCTTGTTTTGAACGAATTTCAAGGGACTAAAAAGCTTCATTGTTCTTCACCAACCATTTACTTAGGGGAGATAATTAAACAGTACACTCATGGATTCACATTTATTCCATACGGCAGCTAGATAAAGATAAAAGAGAATAACGTGTGGAATAAAATAATCATGAATAATACTGATTTTGATGTGTACAACATCAATATATGGACATCTTTTACAATAAGTGTTTTACGGAATTTTAAAGACTATGAATTTAATATTCTGTGAAAGTAAAAACTAAACATTTTATGTTTTAGAAGCAGTCCAAACATGTATTAGTATCTATCAAAGAAAAAAAATATCTACACTTTATCTATGAAATCACATTGGGTGATTATCCCGTTCCACTGGGACTTCTATGATTCTAATGTTCAACCCGAATGTTTATTCTCTTGGGCCTTTTTTGGCCCAGGAGAGTAGAAGTAATTATGAAACGCATTAATAGTGCACCATCTGTTTCTTACCTGATCGACATGCGATGTCCACATCTTTCTCAAAGTCTGTCTGTGGAAAAAAAGAGGCAGACAAAGCCATTTTAAAATTAGACATGCATAAGGAGTTTGATCTAGACAATACTAAAACAAAACTAAAGCTTTATTGACAGTTGCAGACATAAAAGCATTTTCTTGTCTAATTGCCCATGTAAAATAAGAATCATACATCAGTTAGGTAATACAGTCCAACATATCAATGCTCATGGGATTATTCTCAAATTGTACGATTTTGCTAGCTTGTGTCTGCAGTCTAACCACGTCCCACAGCCTCACAGAGAAAACAGTCATCTGTCAAACCCATTTATAAATAGAATGAGATTATTCAGGTATCACAATAGAGGAGCCATCGACAGTGGCGAATCAAAGGCAGTCTGCACATTGGAGGCCTCATTATAGTGAAATGCTTCTAGTAAAGAAACTTTAAATCAAAACATAAATGAGAACTGTGATCATTATGTGCCAGTGGTTCTGCATGGGTCACACATCTCTGGAACCATTTTAACAGCAATTACTCCCTCAAGCAAGTGAAGGATGAGAAAGACCGGTATGAAATATGACAAA
This sequence comes from Elopichthys bambusa, assembly GCA_037101425.1. NCBI lineage: Eukaryota > Metazoa > Chordata > Actinopteri > Cypriniformes > Xenocyprididae > Elopichthys > Elopichthys bambusa. The sequence continues at coordinate 10,632,561 of CM074443.1, forward strand.
TGGGTCCCATCTGAGAAAAGCGAAGGCCAGAGGAAAGCCAAAAGATGTGGATAAAAGATTTGCTGTAATTAATTAAGCAAAGACAATTCTCCATTTCTCCATATCCTGTCATAACTGTATAAGCAATAACACTGTATAACAAAGATGATTTATTATATCAAGAGGACTATGAGAGGTCACAGTACATACATCTAATAGCATCAAGCCAGATTCAAATGTTTTTACAGCTAATTTATGAGAAGAGTGTATTTCTGCTGAGTTTGTGACTACTGTGGAAGAATACTAAACTCTCAGGAGTCTTGTTTCTTACCATGATCTGTGCATGCCCGTTGGGGAATGTACCAGTCGCGTCAGCATTAATGGGGTCTTGACAGTTTCTCAGACGACATCTGAAGGCATCTTGAACCTGTGAACCGTCATTTTAGTCACATTGTTGAACCTCAGCATCAACATATACTATCATACTATACAAAACATTTTGGAAAGGCATATTGCTTCAGGGTTTTAAAATGTTTTTGAAAGAAGCCTCTTATGCTCACTGAGGCTGCATTTATTTGATCAGAAATGTAATATTGTGAAATATTGTTACGATTTCAAATAACTTTTTTTTTTTTTTTAGGTTAATCTATTTTAAAATGAAATATTCTGCAATATGCAGTGTTGGGTAAGTTACTCTAAAAAGGTAATTAATTACTAGATATTGTTACATCTTCAACAGTGTAATTAGATTACTATACTAATTACTCTCTCTAAAAAGTATTGCATTACTTAATACTAATTACTTTCTTGAACTGAGGAAAGTATTTAAAGGAAGGTTACAAACATACATTTTAACATTAGACATTAAATTTTGATATTGAATCCACTATTGCTTTATACAGAATTGTTTAATCTATACAGTATTTAATGCAATTACATTAGAAGTAACTGTAATTAAATGACAAAAAAAAAAAGGAAAAAGTAATTAAATTTCAGTAATTACTTACTTAGTAATGAGTTACACCAAACACTGATAATATGACAAACTTCTGAGTAAAATAAGATGTTAATCGAGGAAGAAATTTAGGCATTTGATTTTATCAGGATTTAATTGGACTTGAAAAGTGTACCAGAATGGGCCAGCAGATGTGATCTCTAAATGACAATAAAAGGGCTTGGTGATGTCAGCCCAAAAGGAAAGTTGTTTCAGAGGCAGAGGGATCATCAGAGATTCATTTGGGGATCAGTCAGGACAGATTTTAAGGATGAATATTGCTGGTTTGGCTGGTCTGAAAGTGGTTTGGTGAAATACTAGTACTCGGTCGAGTACACTGTTCAGACCAAGAAGTACAACTGCCTTTCTTTCTTCTACAGAACAGCTTTAATTGTATAGTAAAACTAAATCTTTTTTTGTCTTCCACAGAAGAAAGAAAATCATACAGGTTTGGACATGTTGGTCATTATATGATGACAAAATATTCCTATTTTCGGTGAGCTATTCCTTTAAAGAAAACTAGGCAAGGAGTAAAATTAACTGGACCTGTGAAGGAATTACAAATAATGCTGAAATGCTGAAGGAAAGAGAAGAACTGTAAGGGATTTTACTGGTTCCAGCCCTACCTCTCTTCTGAGGATACAGTGGACCATGACTATGACAAAGCCCTGCAGGGAGTCGAAGACCGCGAAGAGGATCTGGAATAAAATTGAGCGTTTGTCCGTCATGGCCAGCACTGCAGACATCCAGGTGAGAGCTAACAGAGGGAGAACAACACAGGAACTCCACAGGGAGGCCCTGACACAGAAACAGAGATGGTGAAATGAACAACAAAAACGATAGCATTGTGGCATTGGTCCCAAAAATAGTTTTACCCATTAATTTCCTAAATAGTCATTAAAAAAAAAACACAGCTCTAAGCTTCAAACAAACCAGCCACCTTTAAGATAAATCATAACAATAGTCTTTGATTTGAATTAAAAAACAAAGTAAAAAAAAGGAAATTAAATTTGTTTGTGAGGGAATAACTTATCAATGATTAGTCAAGAGTCATTCATAATGCTTTCTGTGATAAGTAAAATATAAAGTATATGATTATTATAATTACATTTTATTGCAATTATAAAATAAATAAAATATTCAAATATACTAGTAATTAACTACAGTTATAAAATAAAATGTTTATTATTTTGTTGCAAAAATATTCAAATATACTAGTAATTGACTAAGTATACAATACAAAGTTTGTTATTATTAAATTTTATTTAAATAATAATTATTAGAATATTTTATATACTAGTTTAAGAGTGTAGGGAGGCTACATCTTTTATAAAAATTACGTTGAACTCAAACTGACTGGCTCCTGACATCGTTTAACATGCTCAGATCTCATGGTTGGTGTGTCTTGAAAGGTGTATATGCCATTGTAAAATATAAATTTTTCTATGGAAAAAAAATATGGGAATTTCTACAGATGTCTTCTGTTGCGCTCTATAGAACATATACAGTGAAGAGAAGATAGATTTTGTTTGCCAGTTTCATACCAGATGAAAGCATGCATGTCCAAAATGTCCTAAATTGCCACCATTATCATCAAGAGCACACAGCAACCAATCCATTGTTCCAATAGAGTGTGTCAACATATTACAGATGGAGAACAAGAGCTAGCTGTTCATTTAACACCTCCACAATCTCCTTCCCCGAGGCAAGGGGAAGGACACACGCACACTCGCGTATGCAGCTTAATCAGCATAATCGATTTTGCTGAGGCATTGCTGAGTACTTACATGGCATTGCTGGCCGTTGTTGCTGATAAAGCAGTAGTTGAGACAACGCCACATTTGGCACATTTTAAAGTTAGTCCTGTATGGGGCTCGCTCATCTGCCTGCAGGACAGCCAAATAACATGGTGATCTGATTATACCAAAACAGTTTCTTTGGAAGTGTGTAATTTCTGCATATTTAGTAGCACCAGAATTTGAATCGGTTTGTTTGAGCAGCCAGACTACGCTGGAAATATCTTTAATGGTGTAAATTTGGATCAGGACTACCTGTTTCTGCAGTTATGTCATGCTCAGATGACACTATAGTTCTGTTCCAAAACCTAATGATGTCTTATAGCCTACCGTCAACATAGGTGACTACCTTTGTTTGTTACCTTTGTATCCCCAAGCACTGTGGAGAACCAACATTTGGCCAATGAGCTGAATACATTTTACTGCAGGTTTGAAAAGCCTGGTCTCACAACCCCACACCCGCTCTGACCGGCTCACCACACAGCCATCAACACCCTCACCCCTCCTGCTTCTCAACCTGCACTTCAGATCAGTGAGGGATGTATGCAGAGTCTTCAGGAAACAGAAGATAAGGAAAGCCAAAGGCCCAGATGGTGTTTCACCAGCCTGTCTCAAAGCCTGTGCTGTCCAGCTGTCATCTATCTTCACACCGATCTTCAACAGATCACTGGAGCTGTGTGAAGTCACCTCCTGCTTCAAATGCTCCAACATCATCCCTGTACCCAAGAAACCGAAAATCACAGGTCTAATGACTACAGACCTGTTGCTTTGGCATCTGTGGTCATGAAGTCATTTGAGAGACTGGTGCTGGCCTACCTGAAGAACATCACTGGACCCCCTGCAGTTTGCTTATCGAGCAAACAGGTCTGTGGATGATGCAGTCAATATGGGACTGCATTATATCCTAAACATCTGGACAAACCAGGAACTTATGCAAGGATCCTGTTTGTGGACTTCAGTTCGGCTTTCAATAACATAATCCCGGATACCCTCCTGAATAAACTGACCCAGCTCTCTGTACCCACCCACCTCTGTCAGTGGATCACCAGCTTCCTGACAGACAGGCAGCAGCTAGTGAGGCTGGGAAAACTCACATCCAGGACCCTCACCATCAGCACTGGAGATCCTCAGGATTGTATGTTCTCCCCACTGCTCTTCTCCCTCTACACAAATGACTGCACTTCTAAAGACCCCTCTGTCAAGCTCCTGATCGCAGACGACACCACAGTCATCGGCCTCATCCGGGACGGAGACGAGTCTGCTTACAGACTGGAGGCTGAACAGCTGGCTGTTTGGTGCGGTCACAATAACCTGGAGCTGAACACACTCAAAACAGTGGAGATGATGGTGGACTTTAGGAGAAACCTCCCTGCACTCCCCCCACTCAGCATCATGAACAGCACTGTGGAGGCAGTGGAGTCATTCAGGTTCCTGGGTACCATCATCTCTCAGGACCTGAAGTGGGACAATCACATTGACTCCACTGCAAAAAAGGCTCAGCAGAGACTGTACTTCCTTCGCCAGCTGAAGAAGGTGAACCTGCAACGTGCTGCTGACACGGTTTTACTCAGCTGTTATTGAGTCAGTTCTGTGCACTTCTATAACTGTTTGGTTTGGGTCAGCCAGCAAATCAGATATAAGAAGACTGATTGTTAGGACAGCTGAAAGAATAATTTGTATGCACCTGCCCAACCTTCAGTACTTGTACAATGCCAGAGTGAAGAAACGGGCAGGTAACATCATCACAGACCCCTCTCACCCTCGACACAACCTGTTTGCACTTCTGCCCTCAGGCAGACGTTACAGATCTCTGTGCACTAGAACATTAGGCATAAGAACAGTTTTTTCCCCAACGCTATCTCCATCTTAAACAGCTAACATAGCAATTACCCCTGTTTTAGTATTCACTTTTAGTACTTGAGAGAGTAAAAATTAGTTTTGTGTGTGTGTGATTATTTATATATATATTCATCCTGCTGTATATACAATACATATCTGTATGTCTTCTGTTCCAGATGTATGCCACATTAGTATTTTTATTTATTTTATTTTACTTATTTATTATTATTTTCTTAGTTTACTTATTTAAATGTTCTTTCTGTTCTCATGTCATATGTATGTGTGTACCAAGAGCTCCTGTAGAAAACCACAACAAATTCCTTGTGCGTTTGTGCACACCTGGCGAATAAAGCTCATTCTGATTCAGATTTTAAGGCTGTCGATTCTGAAACAGTTTGGTATTGCTAAGAAAACAACACAATTCTGTAATAAGCATAAAACATATGTAGCACACAGATGCTACAAAAAGAGTAGTTTTATTAAATTAATAAAACAGGTTTTAAAACTTCTGTAATATTATAAATGTATTTACTGTCACTTTTGACCAATTCTATGTACCCTTGCTGAATATACAGTATCTCAGTTAGTATACCCCTCACATTTTTGTAAATATTTTATTATACCTTTTCATGTGACAACACTGAAGAAATGACACTTTGCTACAATGTAAAGTAGTGAGCGTACAGCTTGTATAACAGTGTAAATTTGCTGTCCCCTCAAAATAACTTGATACACAGCCATTAATATCTGGCCACAAAAGTGAGTACATCCCTAAGTAAAAAATGTCCAAATTGGGCCCAAAGTGTCAATATTTTGTGTGGCCACCATTATTTTCCAGCACTGCCTTAACCCTCTTGGGCATGGAGTTCACCAGAGCTTCACAGGTTGCCACTGGAGTCCTCTTCCACTCCTCCATGACGACATCATGGAGCTGGTGGATGTTAGAGACCTTGCGCTCCTCCACCTTCCGTTTGAGGATGCCCCACAGATGCTCAATAGGATTTAGGTCTGGAGACATTCTGTAGCAAGGCAGTGGTCATCTTGGAGGTGTGTTTGGGGTCGTTATCATGTTGGAAGAATGCCCTGCGGCCCAGTCTCCGAAGGGAGGGGGATCATGCTCTGCTTCAGTATGTCACAGTACATGTTGGCATTCATGGTTCCCTCAATGAACTGTAGCTCCCAGTGCCGGCAGCAGTCATGCAGCCCCAGACCATGACACTCCCACTACCATGCTTGACTGTAGGCAAGACACACTTGTCTTTGTACTAATCACCTGGTTGCCGCCACACACGCTTGACACCATCTGAACCACATAAGTTTATCTTGGTCTCATCAGACCACAGGACATGGTTCCAGTAATCCATGTTCTTAGTCTGCTTGTCTTCAGCAAACTGTTTGCGGGCTATCTTGTGCATCATCTTTAGAAGAGGCTTACTTCTGGGACGACAGCCACGTAGACCAATTTGATGCAATGTGTGGCGTATGGTCTGAGCACTGACAGGCTGACCCCCCACCCCTTCAACCTCTGCAGCAATGCTGTAAGCACTCATACGTCTATTTCCCAAACACATCCTCTGGATATGACGCTGAGCATGTGCACTCAACTTCTTTGGTCGACCATAGCGAGGCCTGTTCTGAGTGGAACCTGTCCTGTTAAACCGCTGTATGGTCTTGGCCACCGTGTTGCAGCTCAGTTTCAGGGCCTTGGCAATCTTCTTATAGCCTACAGCATGTTTATGTAGAGCAGCAATTTTTTTTTCAGATCCTCAGAGAGTTATTTGCCATGAGGTGCAATGTTGAACTTCTAGTGACCAGTATGAAAGAGTGAGAGCGATAACACCAAATTTAACACACCTGCTCCCCATTCACACCTGAGACCTTGTAACACTAACGAGTCACATGACACCGGGGAGAGAAAATGGCTAATTGGGCCCAATTTGGACATTCTTACTTAGGGGTGTACTCATTTTTGTGGCCAGCGGTTTAGACATTAATGGCTGTGTTGACTTATTTTGAGGGGACGGCAAATTTACACTGTTATACAAAGCTGTACACTCACTACTTTACATTGTAGCAAAGTGTCATTTCTTCAGTGTTGTCACATGAAAAGATATATAATAAAATATTTACAAAAATGTGAGGGGTGTACTCACTTCTGTGAGATACTGTATATATACACCAATTAGGCATAACATTATGACCACCTTCCTAATATTGTGTTGGTCCCCCTTTTGCTGCCAAAACCACCCTGACCTGTCGAGGCATGGACTCCACTAGACCCCTGAAGGTGTGCTGTGGTATCTGACACCAAGATGTTAGCAGCAGATCCTTTAAGTCCTGTAATTTGCAAGGTGCAAATGCAGTCCCACAGATGCTCGATTGGATTGAGATCTGGGGAACGGATTGTTCCAACAAACTTGCTGTTGTGCTTCTTAAACCATTCCTGAACCATTTTTGCTTTGTGGCTGAAAGAGGCCACAGCCACCAGGGAATACAGTTTCCATGAAAGGGTGTAGATTGGTCTGCAACAATGCTTAGGTAGATGGTATGTGTCAAAGTAACATCCACATGGATGGCAGGACCCAAGGTTTCCCAGCAGAACATTTTCTAAAGCATTACACTTCCTCCGCCGTCTTGCCTTCTTCCCATAGTACATCCTGGTGCCATGCGTTCCCCAAGTAAGCGATGCACACGCACCCGGCCATCAATGTGATGTAAAAGAAAATGTGATTCATCAGACCAGGCCACCTTCTTCCATTGCTCCGTGGTCCAGTTCTGATGCTCACATCCCCACTGTTGGCGCTTTCGGCAGTGGACAGGGGTCAGCATGGGCACCCTGACTGGTCTGTGGCTATGCAGCCCCATACGCAACAAACTGCGATGCACTGTGTATTCTGACACCTTTTTTATCAGAACCAGCATTAACTTCTAGAGCAATTTGAGCTACAAGCGCTGGTCTATTGGATCGGACCACACGGTCCAGCCTTCGCTACCCACGTGCATCAATGAGCCTTGGCCCATGACCCTGTTGACCCTGTTCCTTCCCTGGACCACAGCTAACTTCTAATTTTTAAAAAAATGGTTTCCTTATTAAAAAGACCATTTTTAGTAAATTGTCAAGACATCTTGTGAACCCGGGAACTAGGTTTTGGAACAGAGCTTATGAGTTTTTTGTATGTATGTGTTTGTACAATGTTGCTAAATTGGCACTTACCCTGCTCTATGTTTTAGTTTCTTATCCAGGATCCCATCTCTTGAAACCAGTTTATTAAACACCAGAATGCCAATCACCATGTTAACCTGTACACACACACAAACAGTAACACTGTCAGGACCTGATCTCATCAAACTGCAAAAGTGTAAAAGTGCAGTAAATTAACCACACATCTTCAGCATTGTTTATAGCACTGACTAAATGCAAACGCTTTCTTTGAATATAAACAAATTATAGTGATTTTCAATGTATTTGAGTATTTTACAACTAGCTTCAAGCTGTACTATAAAAATACAACCATACAGAAATAAATCTGTTTAGTGTTGTGTAGAAGCGTGGTTGTGTGACTCTGTGCCACCAATACATCTTAATTCAGTCTAGAAACAAACTGCTTAATGATGCATATAAATGACGGGGGTCACACAATCTTCATTTCATACTACAATGGAGTGAGGCAATTTTCCATTTCAACAATGGCACGCTAGACTAGTCCAGTAAATGACATAACACATTATAAAGGCACTGGTGTGTGTAGTTAAGACTGGTAAATGACTGTAAATAAACAAAGTGTAAAATTACCAGCACCACTGCAGCAGCAGGTCCCACAAATGCATAGAGAAGACCACCTTCCAGAGATAGCCAACAGCTGCAAAAAAAACCCAAAAACTAAATATCAGCAAATCTTGCATAAAATTTAACATCCGGCATCAACTTAATGGGGCATGGCAGTACACAGTCGTATCGTCCTTGAGTGTCTGGGGATCTGGAGCCATATGCCATGGTTCTACATGAGAGACTTTTAGTGTGGAACAAGAACTCTAAAGAGATCTTAAAACACTGTTTATATCCAGGTATCCTCAGGAGAACTAGGTGGGACTGTTGCAATCTCTTGGCTCTGACTCACTACTTCATGCCACTGTTTTAATTGGAATGATTTTCATGTGCTATGTGTGGGGTCTTTTAAGTTTGGGTAGAGAAACCAAGAAGCAAAAAAAAAGCAAGGTGTCTTACTATTGAGGTGTCCCATATCCTTTTGCTTTTGTGAATCCCATTGAGATAGCGACCACCAAGGCAGGTAATCCTTCAAAAGAGACACAGGAGTGATTAAAGGCCACATACTGGGTAATCCTTCAGAGCAGGAGACATTCAGAGCACATGTACAGCAGCTTCAGTCAGAGGTTAAGTATAAGAAGAAAGTAATGCGAGTGGTGCTTGTCCATGCAAAACCAGCTGCTATGATGCTAAAGTGTTCTGAGTGGATGCTAGAGTATCCCTGTGAACTGAGATATTTTTAGCAGTTTTATAGCTTTGAAAAGTGTTAAATGGCTGACATTTAATAAAATATACATGTTTTTAAACTCTAAAAATATATATATATATTTAAAATAGTAATTCAAAAATAATATTAATAAAATAATATTTTTTAAAAATAACATTATTTTTGGGGAAAACAACTTAGGAATCACAATATTATAACTGTACAGTATGAAAAATATATATTAATCTTGTTATTTGCTAAGGATAACATTTAACATCATTATTAAAGGGATAGTTCACCCAAAAATGAAAATTTGATGTTTACCCCCAGGGGCATCCAAGATGTAGGTGACTTTGTTTCTTCAGTAGAACACAAATGATGATTTTTAACTCCAACCGTTGCGGTCTGTCAGTCGTAAAATGCATTGCAATGGGAACTCCATCTATAAGAGTAAAAAAAAAAACATGCACAGACAAATCCAAATTAAACCCTGCGGCTTGTGACACACATTTGGATTTGTCTGTGCATGTTTTTTTTTTACTCTTATAGATGGAGTTCCCATTGCCATGCATTATACGACTGACAGACCATAACGGTTGGAGTTAAAAATCATCATTTGTGTTCTACTAAAGAAACAAAGTCACCTACATCTTGGATGCCCTGGGGATAAGCAGATAAACATCAAATTTTCATTTTTGGGTGAACTATCCCTTTAAATAATCAGTGTTGTGAAGATCTGCTTTTAATGAGCATATATCCATCTAAAGATAAAATAGGGGAAATTAGCATATATATATAGCCATTGACATTGCTTAGTTAAAAACACTCACTAATACCGGCTGATACCTATGGTATATAAATTCAGAAGTGCGAGATATAAACGCGCAATTGCGTGATATAAAGTCAGAATTGTGACTTTATATCATGCAATTGCGAGTTTATATCTCACAATTCTGTCTTTAACTCGGGATTGTGAGAAAAGTCAGAATTCTGAGATAAAAAGTCGCAATTAGTGACGGAAGCGGGCTTCCATAGATATCCAATATGGTACCAATCATGCATTTCTAATCGTATATGTCTGCAGCACAATCATGTTACATATTTGTTTAATTAATTAACCATTAACATGAGCAACAGTTGCCTTAGCAAACACCGCTGCAGATCTTCAGAAGCACGTCAGGTTTTCAAGTCAGGAACGATATAACTTCTAAGTTGTTTGTGACATGAGAGCAGGTAAACAATAATAATAAGAAGAAGAATCCCTGGAGTTTTACACTAAAAACCAGCATGTGAAATGCAATTACCACAACTGTTTTTGAACAGAGAGGCTGAAACAAATCAAACAGGTCTTGAGCTGAAGTACACTGTCATATCTGCTATCTTCCTAATCCTCTCTCTCCATTTCTTTGTCTCTCATCTTAGCTGGTCTCGAGCAGGACTGCCATTATGAAAGGGCTCTTTCTGCTCCTGCCACTGTCCCGTGATCTGAATATTAACACCATCCCTCTCGCACTGGTGGCTGAATTTATTGATGCAATCGGCTTGTCTGAAGAACCAGCGAGGGGTCTTGTGGGCACCCTCCCCTTTGCTGAGTCTAACCAAAGCTCCACCCCTATCCACCAAGCAGTTTCATCCTCAGCCAATCGGAAAGCGCACTGCAGTGCGCTCAACGCCTCTGTTCCTCTCTCAAAGACATTTAGACTCTGGATGGATGAAAAAAGAGGGAATATCTGAGAAGGATTAATGAATTTGACCTGGAAGCTGTCCATAATGATATTGCTGTTCCCTCACAGATATAAACTATACCTGTGGATTTATAGTTCAGCTGAACAAACACAGCACAGTCTGCCAGATAGTGAGAACGACATGCCTCTTGTGTTCCTATGACCTCAGTAGGGGTCATGCAATTAAACAGACCAGCTGTTGGTTTTCTCATCCTTAACAGATGTTTCAGATTAGTACTTTTACACTAAGACACCATTTAGTTTCAAATGAAATGAAAAGATATTACTGCATGGCTGTTTACTATAGAATTCATTCAGGGGAAAAAAATTAGAGTAGGGCTGGACGATATGACCTAAAATCAAAATCTCGAATAAATGAATGATTTTTTTTTTTTTTTTTTTTTGCCCTCATAGTTCACTGACAAGGTTTGTACTGTAAATATGCTTGACTATTAAAAGTGGGATACCAGTACATTTATTTGAATGCATTAATGAGAGAGCGATTGTGTGTGTGAATTAGTCATACAGTCTCTCTATTAATTGAGAAGCTGTGGGTTATAAATAGTTACTTCAAAAAATATATGCTATAACTACTTGCGTTGACAACGAGTTTCTGCACTCTTCACGTGATGTGCAGCTACTGTCTGTATGAGTGTTTATGTCCTACAATGCAGCTGCGCGAGCACGGTAGCTCAGTATATTAATACACACTGGCTGGTCTAAAATCGCTTGAATGTCCAAACTGGCAAGCCTTTGAAAAACACAAACAATTGACAAACTTTATGAGGACGGAAGCGGAAGTTCTGTGTGTTGACTTGGCGTTTGAGTTTGTCGCCGTGTTGCTTCCATGCCGCTGACTGGATGGGGCGAAGTCACGTGACTACACACGCGGTAGTATGTTTTTAAGGGGAAATTATTAACAGGATTAAAAAACTGAAATAACCGACATGGGAAAATTACGTTGGTTAGAGGTTCTGAATTTCGATTAACTTTTCGATTAATCGTCCAGACCTAGTTTAGACATGGTAAAAATGATCTGCTGAAGTTCAAACTGAGCATCAGAATGGAGAAAAAAACATGATTTAAATGACTTTGAACGTGGCATGTTTGTTGGTGCCAGACAGGCTGGTCTAAAGGCAAAAGGGTACTAGCAAGGTGTACCTAAAAAAGTTGTCCCCCATTTTTGTGTTGTGTCATGCTAGAGGTAGACATTAAAGGATTATTTCACTTCAGAATTAAAATTTCCTGATAATTTACTCACCCCCATGTCATCAAAGATGTTCATGTCTTTCTTTCTTGATTTAAAAAGAAATTAAGGTTTTTGAGGAAAACATTCCAGGATTTTTCTCCATATAGTGGACTTCAACAGGGATCAATGGGTTGAAGGTCCAAACTGCAGTTTCAGTGCAGCTTCAAAGGGATCTACACGATCCCTGACGAGGAATAAGGGTCTTATGTAGCGAAACGATCTGTCACTTTCTATAAAAAAAATAAATGTATACACTTTTTAACCACAAATGCTCATCTTGCACTGCTCTGCGATGAGCCACGCATTACGTAATCACGTTGGAAAGGTCACGTGTGACGTAGGCGGAAGTACAAAGCGAACGCGCAAAGACTAAGTCGAATGGCCTTTACAAAAAAAGGTAAAACAACGATGTCGGACGATTTTGATGTTGGAGGAGAAAATGAGAGTACTTTCGCCTACATCACGTGTGACCTTTCCAATGTGATAACGTAATGCATGCCACAGAGTAGTGCAAGACGAGCATTTGATCGTTTCGCTAGACAAGACCCTTATTCCTCGTCTGTTATCGTGTAGATCCCTTTGAAGCTACACTGAAACTGCAATTTTGACCTTTAACCCGTTGAACCCTGTTGAAGTCCACTTTATGGAGAAAAACCCTGAATGTTTTCCTCAAAAACCTTAATTTCTTTTCGACTGAAGAAAGAAAGACATGAACATCTTGGATGACATGGGGGTGGGTATTAGTCTGGTCGTATTCACTTCTTAGCAACTGTTGGGAATGGAGTCATGGACCGATACAAAAGCAGGAGCAACAAGTTAATTTAATAGTCACTCATCAATTCTTCCACCATTAAGCTCTGAGATACTGAAAACAAACCACTTATGAATGGAGTGTAACACTATGGATCTAAAATGTGAGTCTTGTTTTATACATGCGCTGTGCACTGGTGCGTACAACTAATTCAAGAAACATTTCATGGATACCAATAATTTAATTAATCCACCATCAATGTTTTTCAAAATAGCAAAACTAATAAACGGTTCACATATCTTCTTCTGTCATGTCTTTTTCCTCTGCACACAGCAAAACACTGCAATGATGGAAAGACAGAGCCTTGTTTGTTGCTAGGTAACTGGAGGGATGAGCGTTTGCTCTTCTGTAATCAATTTGATGTGTGCATAAAGTGGTCCTGTATAAGAAACCCTGGGGAGGTATGGAACATACGAGACGATATTTAAAAATTACCCACTCACATTGTCCATATTTGAGAAGTAAACACCAGCTGCATGATGATGATGGAGCAGTACAAATGCACAGTAGTGAAGAGAAAGAGACAGAAAAAGAAAGAGGGAGAGATGTAGAGATACTGTAAGTGTTATGGAGATCCAAGCACTCACCCCATCCTAGACAGAGGAAGCGTTTCCGAATGAGCCTGGTCCGAACTTTCCCTGTCACAGCCATATAGGACTGCCAAGCTTCTGTCAAAACCCAGCAGAAGGATGCCAGGAAAAAGAAGTGCAGAAATGCAGTTGTCATCGTGCATATGCCCTGTCCATTCAACAGAGAGAGAGAGAGGGGGGAGAAACTGATAAAATATTTTGAAACATTCAAGTCAAGTCCAAATGAAGGTTTTTGGACTGCCAATCCAATATCACACTGACTGAGCCAGACTTTGGGTAGAAAGTACTAACATTCACTCATTAAAATGTATTAAAATTACAGGAAATGTGAACTCACTAAAACCAACAAGACTGAAAAAAATAGTAAGGTACAAAAAAATGTATCCTTCAATGCATCTACTCCCTTTGATTTTCACGCAAGGTGTCATGAAAAGCCTGCGATAAAAACAACAAAGTGGCAGAAAGAGAATGTTTTGCTCCAGACTTGTCTAGACCAGGGTTTCCCAAAGTGGGGTTCGCAAGTTGATGACAAGCAATTAATTAAATTATAATTAAATCATTAAAAATCAAACAAATATGCTAAATACTATTCAAATAAAAAAATCGAAATAAAACTTGCTAACAAAAAATATAATTTTATTTCTTTAATCTGCATGTCATGTGACCATTCAGTTACAGAACTGAATGTGTCAGCTCAATTCAGCGTGGGCTGAACGAGAGTCGCAGCACAGATCAGCTGCAGGAGTCAGATTTCACTTCACTTCGCCCATTTCGCCTCACCGTTGACTGATAAGATGATGGAGGAAGATTTGGTTTCAAAGCGAAATGTAAAAGTTTGTCATTGTACTGTTTTGTTGTTGTGTTTTTCATTAAGAATAATAATGAACCCATCATTAAAATGCATTCACGGGAGTTCATAACGGTGTGTGTCCACTGGCGCGGAGCCGTTATGAATGCCCGTGCGACCGTGAGCATTTTACCTTCACTTTTGAATTAGCGATTTAAAAGCCCCCGCCGGTGTTTAACAGGTAGCAAAATTTCCTCACCGTCACATCCCTAGTTCAAATGTGTAATAACAATAGCTTTGTAAAATACTACTGATAAAAAATTTAAACAGGATAAATAATCAGTGTTTTTGAAGTAAACATACAAATGTGCCATTAAATTATTACTTCAAATCTCAGGGGGTACTTCAAGTAAATTATTGGGTCAAAGGGGTTCGGCTGACAAAAAAGTTTGAAAACCCCTGGTCTAGACCATCATTTAGGACTGGGCATGGTATGGACCGTGTTCATAACGAGATCTTGTGGATGATTTGGATTAAAAAAATATATATATAATAATTTTATTTATAGAAAATAATGGGGTCATTAAGCTATTTTTGGAAAGAAATTTATATAGAATATTTTTATTCAGCAAGGATGCATTAAACTGATCAAAAGTGTTCTACATAGTTAAAAAAAAAAATTATACTTCAAATAAATTCTGTTCTTTTATACTTTATATTTCCTCCAAAACATTTATCAGAAAACTGCTTTCAACAATAATAATAATAATAATAAATGCTTCTTAAAGCAGCATATTAGAATGATTTCTGAAGGATTATGTGACACTAAAGACCGAAGTAATGTCATTTAGCACTGTCATCACAGGAATAAACAGTTATATTAATTTGTAATAATATTTCACAAAACTACTGTTTTTACTGTAAATGCAGCCTTCCATCATCTATCCATCCATCCATCCATCTTCTGTGATATGAACTTAAGGAAAAAAAAAGGAGAAAAGAAACAGCACACTGCCACAGTGCTCTCAAGCTCTATTCTAATATTAGTGAACAAACAACGTTTCAACCTATTCGGTCAACGTCAGGTGATATAAATGAGTCAGTATAAGCAAATCAGTATGACCAAGTTTAGGTGATATAAACTTAAACATACTGTGATATTGGTCATATGGCCCACATCCCATGCTTCTGATTCCAAATCTAGAAAACCTTGCTGTAATTAAAACATGCGATCTGGACATTCTCAACACTTTGCCACCAACAGTGAGTAGACAGAGGGTATGAGATGTCTTCAGCACCAAAAGCACATCTTTCTCACCGAATGAGTATCACTGAATTTGGCAGTCAGTGTGTCTCATGCAAATCTTTTAAGACTGGAATGATCAGCATGTGACAAAAACACCTCTCTCCTAATACCGGGGTTCCCACTACATTTGACCAATAAACTTCCATGACATATATATATCCATACAGGGCCTACAATTTTTCATAAATCCTAACAATGCAATGTTGTGAGAACATGAACGTGAATAGCTAAACGTGAACAACACTGAGCCTTGCCAATTTAAATATTCAAGACATGAAAGGGACTATATGCATTTCTATTATATTTATATTGCTTGTAATTTGAATATTTGTTCTTATTTTTTTCTTCTTTAATAATGTTTTACATCTTTATTAGGCTAGTAGTTTTAGCTGTGCTATCTAAATTGGAATAGGGAATCTAAAATGATATATAAAATGTTGGTGTCATTACTGCCCATTTTTGCGAAAACAGTTTCATGGCCTGTAAAAAAATATTTATGGTCAGTAAATTTTCTTAAGTCACTGGCCATTGGCAGGTGTGGCAAAAAGTAAGTTTAGGCCCTATACATACATATATATATATTTATATATGAGATGCACCGATACTAAATTTCCCTGCCAATACCGATAGCCGATTATTCAGAATGATATCGGCCAATATCAATTCAGTTTTTCTGAAGGAAAAAAAAAAAATCTCTCCCAAATAATGTTGCAAACTATACAGGAAAACCTCTCATTTAGTACACTACAATATTAGAGGTTACAATTAACAGCAGAGGTATTATATTCAGCTGCTGTTTTTTTTTTTCAGATATAATAATTACACTCAAATAAAAACTGAAATGTATAAAACTTAGTATCACATAAGGTAGTTTTCATAAGCACTTGTCTTCACTTGTCTATATGTAGATAGCTAAGAAACTGTGAACATTCTTATCAACCAATCAGCACCCACTATCCAATTGATCGGGTGCCGACAAAGTGAACTTTGAGCTTTGGATTCAAGCCTAAATGGTTAAATACACACAAATATGTCAACATGCCCGGTTTTATGAGTATTCGCTATTATTCATGAGTAAACACAGTCTGTTATGTCTTAAGTGGACAAACATTTGGGATGTGTAACAGTATATTGGATCTGTGCATTCGGTCTTAAAATGACAGCAGCCTAATAAACCTGCTGTTTCAATGTTATTCAAAAAACAAAAGACAGGAAAATCACTCGCTGCTCTCTAGTAGATTTAGTAGGATTAATCTATATTTAATTTACACAATAAAGCTTATGCAGTGTTGTTTTACACTTGATTACTTTCTGTTGATTACTTTCTGTTCTGTTGATGTTTTTTATTATTATTTATTTTACAGGAATGCTATATTTGTTAAGCTCTAAACTGTTCCTAATCACCTTTAAGAGAGGGAATGGAATATGTTGCACACGTTGCTTGACAATAAACAGTTGTCAATTCATGATACTTCAAAATAACACCATGGATCTATTTGAAGCATTCTATTTATCATGTAGTAGTATTTATTTCAGTGATCGGTGTCGGCCAATACTGCTTCCAGTGATCGGTAATCAGTGATCGGCCCCAAAAACCCTGATCGGAGCATCTTTAATATATATACACACACACAAGTCAGTGGATGATGATTGGTTGATAATAATGTTGTAAAATTCCCTCTAAAGTCCCTAAAAGCTGATTGGCTGATAGGAAAGACCATCGTGGATGCTGATACAGGAACATGTCTTGGGAAAAGCACATTAAGGGTGGTGAATTTTGAGACAAATCTACCCACCAGCTAGCCGCCGACAAATGAATCTGGTAGAGGGAGAATCTGGATGCTCATGGCACAGAAGAGAGCTGAGAGCACGGCCGACATAAGCCAGAGACAAGCTGGACGGAACGTAACGAAGACCCTGCTTCTACCTGATCCCGGTCCACCTGATGTGGCAAAGACGAATGCTGTGAAAATGGATCAGCTGGCAGCATGTGATGGGACACCTGATGCTGTTGAGCTCTCTCATGCTGTCATAAAACCACAACTCCTCAGTAAACCAGCTTTCATGAGCACATGTACACAACATCCGGGAGATTTAGCTTGAAGTTCACAGCCAGGGTGCATCTAAACTAATGTTTCCTTCCGCATACACCGTTCCTTGACTTACAGAATTAGAAGGACACCATGGTTATATAATTAGTATAATCTCTACAATTAGAATACAACTTCACTATGTCTACAATGTATGTAACTTTTTGGATCTTTTTATCACTTTAGTGACATGTGAAGGCCAAGTATGGTAACCCATACTCAGGATTTGTCCTCTGCATTTAAAGGGTTAGTTCACCCAAAAATGAAATTTCTGTCATTAATTACTCACCCATAAGACCTTTGTTTGACAAATTAGGATATTTTGATAAAATCAGAGGGTCCACTATTTTCATTGCAGAGCTTCAGTGTTTACATCTGAACAGTGGCTCAGTATTGGCCGGCTCACGTGAGCAGCATGACACATGCGTTGATGCTGACGCACAAGCCGGCCAATACGAACCCGCGTTCAGACATAAACACTGAAGCGCTGCAACGAAAATAGCAAAGCAGTATGACAGGGGCAGACGAATTTGTTGAATAAAGTTGTTATTTTTGTTTTGTTTTTGATCAAATAAATGCAGCCTTAGTAGTAGCAGAAGTAGGCCTACATATCTAAGGACTTTTCAGCTAAATTTTTACACTTACTGTTACATAAACACTTAGCGTTGTCTATTCATACTCCACTGCTGGAAGATACTTCAAAACATTTACAACTGGATCTTAGCACCACATTTTTTCAGAGGCATTTCTGGGTGTCAGATGCGTTTCGCTCCATTTTCTGCATAATGCTAGCTGCTTAGCAAACAAGATGGGAGGTGATGTGGCTCATGGCACATGCATGTCACCGCAGGACCTCACAGCCATATGGGCCAGTGCTAATGACTGATGAAGAAACACTTATGCCACACAGAGCATAAACTAGCTATACATGTAGTATTGATTGACATTCTTAACAAGTAGCTTGTGTGACTGTTAATAGGCAAATACACATAGCTAAAAAAACTACAAACAGAAAAGAAACAAAGCATGCTTCCTCAGGTCTCCTATATAGATAACATCACACAGAGCAACAAGGTGCGGTCAGATCACATTTAAAGGTATTTGAAGGCACATAAAAGCTCTTAACCTGAGTGGGAATTTGACTTGTATCTTTAAGTACTAAATATACTATATCTGTATGCGTGTGGGTTTGCCTGAAGAGCTGGGCAGCAGAGGAAGTGGAGGGGGTGGCACACAGCCTCAGCTGAAATCCTGAGTACACACTGCCCTTTACAAAGGCAAATTGCCGGGAGATATTGAGCCCACTGTGTCTGTATCCATGGCAACAGAGGAAGTTCAAGAGAACGGTAAAGAACAACATAGCTGACGTAAAGGAAGGCGTGTGTGTATGTTGAAGGGCTGATGCTGGTGCGCTCTGCTGGGATCCATGTACATGAGCTTGAGGCCAGGGAGGGTTCAAGACATTAACTGTATAAGGTTAGAGAGTTCATTTTCAAACATGAACGATGAGACTCTGGTGTAATGCTAACTTGCTTCAATAAGCTTCCGGACACACAGTTTGAGATTGAAACAAATATGAAAATAAATAATCCTATATAATATGCTTCAATTTAGGAGAAATATTAAATCATGGTAAAACAATGGATGCCTAATGAGATTCATTTATTTATATAGCTGGGTTTTCATTACTGAAATTGCATGTTTGAACTCATTAGAGAACATTATGTTGATTCAATGCCTGTAGACTTCAATAAAATGCTAATACAACTAATATATAATGTAATGAATTGAAAGCAATTCACAAATGAAAAATAGAACAATGATAATCAGATATCCTGAAGCTTTAATTGTGGAATAGCTTATTTTACAAGATGTTTTTAACAGTGTTCTGTTAAAGTTTACAATATTAGTTTTAATCAAAATAAAATAAAATATATCTATGATGTTGAAAACTAGAGTGTTGGAATATATATATATATATATATATATATATATTTAGGTTAGATCATATTATTCAACTTTATTGTCATTCTGCAGAGTGCAAATACAGAGCCGATGAAATGCAGTAGTTATCTGTTATAATTTATAAAATGCATTTTAATCAAAATAAATTAAAAAAAAACTTAACTCCATGTTTTTGAAAACTTGAGATGAACTGCGAATCAACTTGATATATTTTTTGATTAGGTTCAACTTGTCATTGTGAAATGCAGTAGTTCTCTGTTATAGTTTGTAATATGCATCAAAATAAAATTATGAAAACTTGAGATGCACTGCGAATCATCTTGGAGTCAAATCGACTCCATGAATCAAAATCGAATCTTGAGGTGCCTAAATATTCCTGCCCCTAATGCCCCTTTTTTTCCAGTTCTCCCCTAGTGAAAAATAAATATACCAAAATGTATTTGAAATATTTTTATGCTCCCCCAAATACATTTACATATTTATGTACTTAATATAAATACCCTGCAACTGTACTTTTGATATACTAAATCAATATACTTAAATATACGTATGTATATTTGATTGTGCTAAAATGGAACTATTGCAAGTATACTTTAGGTACACTTTAAGGGTGTTTTCACACCTATGGATTGTTTGTTTCGTCCTGTTATTGTTTCCGAAACACGGACTAAATTTGTTACAATGTTGCATTTTCTTCTTGGTTCGGTTCGCTTTCACATGGCAACATTTCAAAGCCTACCAAAATGCGTTTAGGCAAGTCACAAGTGAGTACAACTGTCCTCTTATTGCTCAGAGTTTTCTCTGCGTCATCCATCAAAATAATGATTGACAAGTTCGCTCCATGAGCTTATTGTGGCTTTATTTGTAAATGTCGAGACACACGCAAACACTATATGAATGTAGCCGTCATTCCCGCTGTTAAATTATATACTACATTCATATTAATGCTGCGGCAAATTCAAACGCGCACTCTCTCTCTCTGTCTCTGGATTTCCCAGCGCTGTCTAGTAGGCGAACTGTTGTCAGTGTGTCGAGAGACCATATGAATTTTATAATGATGCAGAGCGGGAATCAAGGCTTCGCCGGGACAGCATTCTCGCACAGAGAAGTGCAATTACACGATTACTTTGGTTTTCAATTATGGTAAATAATTTGCTCACTCACAGAATCAGACACTAATAGCACATTTCCCATTATGAATTATGATATTGTTTGGTTCGTTGGTCCGTTGGGTCGGTTTGCTTTCACATCTCAAGCGAACTGCTCCAGAGTTCGTTTGAAAGCATACCGAGACCACCTCTTCAAGGAGGTCTCGGTACGCTTGTTTAGTCTGCTTTTGGTGCGCACCTGAGTGCGATTGCTGCTTTCACACCTGCCCAAAAGAACCACACCAAAGGGGATAACGAACTATATTGCGATTCAACTAGCTAAATGAGGCAGGTGTGAAAGCACCCTAAATATCTTGCATTTAAAGAATGAAATTATACAGTGATCATACTATCCGTACTAATAGTGATATTAAAACACATTTTGGCTTAATATTAAGAAATGTGCATTTTGCGATAAAGAAGCACTCCAAATGAAGTTAAATTATATTTATATCAATAAGTCTCAAGCGATATGTCAGTAAATATGTTAATAAATTCATACTATACTTAGTATGAAATAAATGTATTTTAGGGTCTGTACGCATTTGTCATCTTACACTTTTCCAAGGGTGATACTTTAAACAGCACTGCTCTCGTTTTTTTTACAGGAATGTGTTTACGTCATTCTATCATAGCACTCACACGTTGCGCAGGGACCAAGCTGTCAAAAGATATCTATAGAATACTGTCTTCCTCACAAAGCTTAACTAAAAGGCAGGAGGAAAAAATACCACCCCAGATAACATCTACAGATGTCAATGTCATAAGTTTGCCAGTGCAGTAGGTCAGTTTGCCCATTAAGCTGTCATTAATTATGTATTACTCAGCTGTTCAAACATGAAAAAGACTGACTCATTTTACCCCAAGGCAAAGTTATAGATAAAACAAATTAGAGCATGTTTTTAGTGAAAGCTATCTCTACAGATCATCAAAGTGGCTGATGTGTCAGAAGCATTGAAATCCTTGACTTTAAGCTTGATAATTTGATATGTGAGTCATCCATTGCGGTTTCTTATCAACAGAGAATCCTTTAATTTCAGACGATTCTTCGAGGGAGCTTCAATATTCTCTCTGAAGATGTGATTAAATGATGCCATGAATAATAATAAAAAAATAATATAGCATAATTGTAGTCATTTAAAAGTAAATATGTGATTGGAATATGTCACTGCATTGTCCTCTGCCAATGAGACTCTACCAAGTGGAATAAACTTCTGATAATTGGAGAGAGCAACTTAACATATTTAAACATATACGTAAATACCAAAGCCATTAATTCAGTACTGACATTCAATTTTGCAACTGAGGAAAATTATGTAAGAAATATGTTTTCATAATGTTACACTGTGCAAGACTTGTTTTCAGAACATCTATCATAACTTAGATATTTTCTGGTAACACTTAAATATGGGGAACAATTCTCCTTTTTAACTAGTTGCTTATTACCTTGCATATTGGCTGTTTATTAGTATTTATAAAGCACATACTAATGCCTTATTCTGCATGAATGTATTCTACATCTCTAAATCCTACCCTATACCTAAACTTAAATGCTACAACAACTACATTACTAACTATTAATAAGCAGTAAATTAAGAGATTATTTAGGCAAAAGTCATAGTTAATAGTATGTGTTCCCCATACCGAAGTGTTACCTATTTTGTAGGGGTGGGCGATATGAGCTAAAATTCATATCACACTATTTTCCACTGTCCAGACGATATCGATATTATATCACGATATGAGAAAAAAAAAAATTGGAATCAATTTTAGTAGACCTCAGTTAAATTACAGGCAAAATATGTATCTTATCTAGGGGTGGGAAATGGAATCTTTAGGCACCTCACGATCCGATTCTAAGAGTTACAATCCGATTCCAAAAGGATTCTTGATACTTTTTTTCTTATTAATTTGTTTTTTAATTATTTTTTTAATCACATATGGAATTATAAGTAGTCTACTTTTTTAAATAATTACAAGTTAAAAAATACATTAATATACATTAATTTTATATTAGGGACATATCCTATTTAAAGTTTCAAAGTCGCCTAGTAAATAATAAAGAGGAACAACGAAACATTAACGATAAACAAAGAGTGCTTTCAGAACATTTTCCATTCAAGAGCTGTGAGTGATTTTTCACTTTTTCAGCTTTATGGTTGTATGATTATTATGATGATATAGCGATCTAATAAGCTGCATCCAGACTAATGCACAGATCTCTTTTAAAATATAAGAAGTTTCTATCCTGTCTGTTTAATACTTTAAGACATAACTGACTGTGTTTATATCAATTTCACGTCATAGAAGCATTTTGAGAAGTACATTTAGGCACTAGTCGCACACAGCCGCAAGCGTGAGCGCTCTTCACAAAGCGCACATGAGAATTTGAAAATCGAAAGCAGCCTTCTGTCAGTGAATTTCATATTTTAATATATAAGCCCACAGCATTCCAAACAACATAAATGATGCCTTCGTAGAGCATTAGTAAGGAAAATAGGCCTACCGGCAGGCAAGACCACAAACTGCAAGCGTAACATCAAGCAAAGCACGCGTTTCTCACAGCTCTCTCATACCATGTGCAATGAATCCAGCGAATGTAATGTGCTTCAGCTTTTCCGAACTTTCCGAGCTTTACGCTCAACTTCAGAAGGAATGAATTGAAAACGCTCGCTGTGCTCCGTGCCAGTGGACACGCACCATGCACACGCAGCATCATCGCGCATCTGCAGTTAAAAACTAAGCTCAGAATCATTGCATCTATGCATCGATTTTTTTCTCTCACCCCTATTGTCTATATTGTTTGCTGCTGTTGTGTTTTAGAGTAGGCGGTTTGTGCTCTATTAATTTGGACTGTTACAATGCTCTCTGTGTTTGATTACTAATGCCTGTGTAGTAAGGCGCTGGACATGGTAGCGGACAAAAAGTTAAACATTCAGCGTCGAATCTGTATCGACATTAGTAGTTTTAAAAGTTGTTAAGAGTACAAAATTAAACAAAACAATATAAATGCAAAAATAGAATTCATGAATAATTAACGGTATCCACGGTATAGCAAAATCTATATCATGGCACAACATAATACCAGTAGTCACTTTCATACCGGTATAGCGCCCACCCCTACTATTTTGTTCTATCAGCTTTTTTTTTTTAAACTAAACCTCACTCAATTTATTATTTAATCTCGGATTTTCTAACAACCATCTCAATGAAGCCTGTTTAACCCCTGTTCAAAAAATAATCTATCAATATTTACTCCTACAGGAGATTTTTACAGAATTATTTAACAGCTCTTTGACAGTGACCAGGTGACATAAGACAAAAACCATAAAAGTAGTCAATTTAAAAAGTATTCAATACTCACTCTATTCCATTCACTATTTTCTGAATCTACATATATGACAGCTTTCTGTGAGCAGCGACTCAAATCTAAGCCAGAGCTGTAGTAGCAGCGGGTGTTTGTAATATTGCAACACTTTCACAGATCAGCACAATGTAAAGTGTTGATATTGTAAGCTGTGGCTAAAAGTCAAACTGACATGATGCTGATATCCAGGCCAATTAAGCCAGACTCATTATGCAACAGAAAATAATACGTTTCAAAATGGTCCTATTCCCCCAGTCTGAATATTTCAGGGACCCTGCCTTTATTACACTCTTGAGCTGTAGCACAATCTCTCAGTTTAACAACTATTTATTCACACTCTGTCAAGATTATTGTTTGAAATGCTTTTCTCCTCGCCAATTAATGTTACATACTCCCCACATCTACCCTGATACAAACAGCACTCTTCAGCTGTTTGAGCAGGGTTGTTTCTGTTTTGACATAAATGCCTTTCCTACATTAATATTTATGACAAATGCTGCTGCTATGCCAAGATATGAAAATGTTGCTTTCTATTATTCAACAAGTGAGGTAAAATAAAAGCACAGACGCTACACTAGTAGCATCTAAACAATTCATAAAGTATGGCTGCACCAATCTCTGCTTAATAGCCGAATATCTAGTATATATACAACAAATAATTATACAGCATTTTCTTCTGTAGTTTTCTTGGCTGCTGCCTGGATTGACTATTACTAGTGTCATCGTTTCTAAAACACAAATTCCACAGGAAAAACCTCAGAGAGGTAAGTAAATTACAAATGCTTTTCATCATGTTCAAATGTTATTCGGATCGGTTCTTTCCAATCAAAATCCTTGATGTTTGTGTTTGGAAAGGTGCCGCGGGCTATCCTCACATCTTAGTACTTGAGAAGATAAACAAGTCAGCAACTGATCAAAAGGAAGTTGCACATAAATACAGACACTAAATTATAGACTCATCTTGAAGGTGAAGATTAGAATCATTTACCTCTGTAAACATGAGGTTTTTGAGGTCTGATGCAAAATGATACTGAGAAATATTCAGGAGAGCTGACCATCAAACAAACAAACGAACAATAGATAGAATGAGCAAATGAACGATAGATAGAATGAACGAATGAATGAATGAACGATAGATAGAACGAACATTAGATAGAATGAATGAATAGAGCGAACAAACAATAGATAGAAAGACAGAATGATAGAACGATAGAATGACAGAATAATAGAACAACAGAATGATAGGTAGAACAACAGATACATAGAACAAATGTTAGAATGAATGAACAATAGAACGAACAAACAAATAATAGATAGAATTAACGAACAAAAGATAGATAGAATGAACGAATGAACACATGAACTAAACATAGAACAAAGGATAGATAGAAAGATAAAACGACAGAACTATAGATAGAATAATAGAACAAGATAGATAGATTATGATAGAATGAATGAATAGATAGAACGAGCGAACAATAAATAGAATGAATTAACAATAGATATAACAAACAAATGAATGATAGATAGAATTAACGAACGAACGATAGATAGAATGAACGATAGAATGAATAAACAATAGAACGAACGACAGATAGAATGAATAAACGATAGAACGATACACAGATAGATAGATAGATATTTTCACCTGAGAAAGAGGCTGTATTTGAGCGTCACTGTGGCCCCCAAACCAATCTTGCTTGATTAAATGACCCAAACACCACTGAGATAATTGGAGGATGATGTAACTTGAAAAGTCTCCTTGAACATCTTTTTTTTTAAGTTAGACCAACTTATACTTTAAATTGAAAGTAAAAGCTCAGAGCCTCGAAGTGAATAAAGTCTGGTTCATATAAATCTGTCGTTTCATTTCTACTGACAGCTAGTACATACTGGCACTTGGATACTTCACAACGCACCACTGGATTAAATAGCACATTTTCTTGCAGCAAGAGATAAGAGAAAGTCTAGGAGCACCATTTAATAATCATACAGCCCCATAAGACAATTTAGGTGCTGCTAATGGAATAAGCGCAAACTCTTCCTCTGTCCGGTTTACTCTTTTAAAAGAACTACAGCACAGAACATACTTCTTTACCTCTCAACTCAACACACACTAGAAGAATACACATAGTAATTTCTCATAGGTCTCATAAAGGGTCTACTGCACACATACACACGCACAAAAAACATATTTGTGCCACATTTCAACTGAAAAATCTTTAATAAGAGCAGGTTTGTACTGAACATCTAAGGTTCCTATTATTTGCAATTTGTTGCATGTCCTCAGTTGCGTGTCTTATTCACTAACCAATATAACCAGGTAAGGGCCTACTTTCATAGCCACCATTTAGACAAACCTTATCAAGGTTGCAGACAACAGAAAAAAGAAAATCACATTTTAAATAACTCACAGGAGACTAAACCGTTGTCAGCAGCCTTAATCATTTCGTGGGAGGGTAGCTGAACCGCTTTACATCTTTGATGCAATAAGGACGTCAACCCTTTGTTCCACTAAATAAATGAATCATTCTATAATACAGCTTTTGCTTATAAATGATTGTTGTTGATGGGTCAACATTTTTTCATTTCCTATTCAAGCAGATTTGCATTCATTTGGGGAAAATGTTGAACCCTCCCTCATGCTAAATGTAAAATGATGTAGTGTGGAATTAAAAAGGAAGATGGCATTGTGTATGATCAGCACTGACAGGCCTTCAGATCAGCTCAACGTTCAGAGAAGCCGCAGGCTGAGTGCTCTCTCTCACATGGCCATCACGTCATATGTGTGACCTCCATCTGGAGGCAAAAACCTGCACCCTCTGTGACACGTATCCATCGTCTTCACCAGTGTGATGAAGCAGGAATTACACTAAATTGCTACTTGACAGCGTGGCAAATGGCTGCAAAAAGAACTGGCAAGACAGTGATACACCAGAGAGTGATACAGCATTTTATTGTCATGGTAACACCGACGCACTGACCATTTAAAATGCTGTACTGATGCCTTAGATGTGGACAGAGTAGAGGTCCAGATGTAATTATGGCCCATTAATGGAGGACTGGACCTGCTGCATTGCTGTCATCAAGACTTACACTGTGTTCTCGTACCTCAACAAACTAAAGCAGATGCATGTCTAATACCAAAAAAAAAAAAAAAAAAAAAACCCTACGTAAATGGCATGTTTAATGGCAAATAACCCATGAAGACACCAAAGCTCTGTTCCAAAACCTTAAGGCATTATAGGCATGCTCCCAAACATAAAAGCTGTTCCAAAACGTAGGCAGCAAAACTATTCTGCCTTCAAAGATATCTCGTTTTGGCTACATTCTGAAGGCAGTATCACATGTAGTGTACACGAATAAGGAACTAACAGAATACACTGCGAGAAGCTTAGTGAAATTATTCATCCAAGATGGTGGATGGATGGAGAGAAAACTGAAAAGCATTAAACAAAATAGTTTCATACATTGACTAGGTTTACATGTACCCTCATAATGCAATTTTGGCAATATTGTGATAAAACTTTACCTCATTTAAACAATATTTCGATCAAACGAATGTGATTAAGCTCATAACTGTAGTAACCACAACTGCATGCGTCGATTTTAATCGCAATAAACCCCAGGTACAGTGGCATTGCTACATTTATTGCAGACCGAATAATATTCAATACATCCATAGAAATGTGTTTTGCTAGTGTATTAAAACACACCTACTGAATGGGAGTTCTTCATTTGTGCTATACATTGGGGTATGTGAAGAATGGCAGTAAAAATAAACACTTCTTAGTGAATAATCAGAATACTGGAAATTGCATGTAAACAGGAACAGTTTTGCTCATGTCATGTAAACATCTTACTGTGATTAAAGTGCATTTTTGTATATATATAGTCAGTGTTGTTGGGTAAGTTTTACTTACTAATTACTAATTAGCAATGTTGTATTTAAAATACTTTTCTAATTACTCTGTCTGAAAAGTAATTCAATTACTCAATAAGTAACTTTTTACTAATTACTTCTTAAAATCCCTATAAACCTTGATTGGATAGACATTAGAAAGGAAACTCTTTTAATAATTTAGTCAAACATGGAATAGTTTAGCCTTTTATAGCTTTTTAAAACATTTTAACTTTATTAAAACATATACTATAATACTTTTATTTACTTTATAATACTAAATGTTTAGTAACAAATCTAGTAGTCGGTACAGATACCACCAAAAGTGTGCAATACTCGATACCACGGTAAAAATATATAAAAATACAAATAAAACAATGCTATTTTTTTTTCCAGGCAGGTCTAATAGAAGTAGGTAAAAATACCACAGAAATTGAATAATCAAATATAAAATAACTCTGCATAGTCATAACTGTATAAATTAAATATTAATTAATCCTTATTAAAGCTTTTCTTTTGTTGTTTGATTATCATTTATAATACAGACAGCCAATAGTAGACAGCAGCATGTTTTAAAGGCTGCTGTCACTAATGGACGGAGACAATATGCTGTTACACATCCATTCTGCAAAACAGCCACTCGCTTCTGCCGACATCTTCAGACAGCGACTACACAGCTAACTGGTTCGAAGTTGCAAACTCACGCACTACTGCACCACAGCTAACGATTTTAAAGAGGCAGCGTTCACTTTTACCTTTAGACGACAAATTTAGATTTTAAATTCAATATTGATTTAAACAGAACTGTTAAACTAATTTACAGTATGTAACGCAAGTACATTACAAGTAACTGTAATTA
This sequence comes from Elopichthys bambusa, assembly GCA_037101425.1. NCBI lineage: Eukaryota > Metazoa > Chordata > Actinopteri > Cypriniformes > Xenocyprididae > Elopichthys > Elopichthys bambusa. Next base: position 10,661,438 of record CM074443.1, read on the forward strand.
AATTACCTAAAAATGAACAGTAAACCTTTACTTTACTTTTTCAGTGGATAAGTAATTTAATTACAGTAACGCGTTAATGGATCTTTAATGGATCTTGCAATGGATCTTTATCTGAAGAAGCATTGCTGTTAAAATACACATGAAGATTTTGGAAACTATGACTATGGTGTATGGGACTGTTTTCTGTACAGATGTCAGTGTCCTACGCACATGCCCGAGGTGGATTTATTGGGTCTATTTAAAAAATATTTTTAAAATTGTCTTTGTTTAAATAGTTCTGCTTAATTTTGAATGTGTTGCTTTAAAAATATTTCATAACATTTCATTTCATTTTATCTTATTACACAATAAATAATTAGAATAATTTCAAGCAATTAAAAAAAAATCCACAAAAAACATTGGTCTTTTAAAGTGTTTTATAGAACAAATAAACTCTTTCTGTTGGTCATAAATGCACGCTTTTATAACCCATACACCCTCAAGGTGCAGTCAGAGGAGCCGCAGTCAAGCATCTCACCAGGTGATGGAACAGAGCTACAGTCAACGTCTTCTTTTGATCAGTTTAATGTAACAGGAAATTCATTTGTTTTAACCTTGGGAATTGACTTCCATCCCAGAACGCTCGTTAGAATTAGAATTGGATAAAGCTCATGCCATGTGCTGCCTGAGAAAAAACTGCACTGAAATGTCTGACTGTGTGACTGAGTAATGTGTTATTCCCGCAACGACGTTGACTCACTCAGAAGCCCTATCTGTGTGGGCAGCGTAGGAATAACGTTCCACTCTGTGTAAACCCTCCTCTGATGATAACCAAAAACCACCAGCTGTGCTAGTCCTGACAAGCTTGTAAGCAGTGAGAAATCAACCTCTTTTATCTTGTTTACTCAAACGAGGGCAAATGAGCATCATTTGTAAGCGTGAGAGTGAATAATTAATCTTTGTTCTTCCGAAGTTCTGCAATTTCCCATATCCAATCATCTCTGATGTTGAATTTGAAATGGTGAATGTGAGAAAATTTGACTCTAGGATCTACTGATCAGGATCTGCTTCTTATAATTACATCTTGAATGACTTATATGCACCATCTTCTCACTGTGAGCAGGAAAAAAGAAATCATTTTGAGGATTGCCATCTAGCTGGGAGCCTATTTAGTCCCATTTAAAACGAATTGCAGACATGTAAAGAGCTTAAAAATGCTTTCACCCTACCTGGATCCTAAAATTTAGGCGTTTACAATGGCACCAAATGTTCAGATTCATGTGGGCTCCGGATATTGCAGAGAGACTGTTATATAACTGAACCATTTGGGCTGTGAACACTAAGGGAGTTTTGCTTCAAGTTTACTGCGATGCATATTTACTAATCATCATCACACACAGGATAAGTTTAAAGGGATAATTCACCCAAAAATTATCCCAAATTTACTTTTGGCAAGTACCTTAAGCCAGTTATTATAGTTTATAAAGTTATAAATATGGATATTTTTCTTACAAAAACGCATCAGTTCACTTCAGAAGGCCTTTATTAACCCCCCAGAGCCATATGGATTACTTTTATGATGGATGGATGCACTTTTTTGGGCTTCAAAAAATGGTGCCATTAACTACCATTATAAACTTCGGAAGAGCCAGGATATATATTTTTTTAATATAACTTTGATTGTGTTTGGCTAAAAGAAGAAAGACATATCCACCTAGGATGGCTTAAGGGTGAGTAAATTATGGGATGATTTTCATTTTTGGGTGAACTATCCCTTTAAGGCTTGCAAGTAATTAAATCTTTTTGCTACTCATATCAGACAATTCTCACTCCCAGCTTCCTTAACTGAACACTGCCAAAAAACTTCACTCAACTATAAAAAAAAATTGTTTGATGATGAAAGACTGTTTAGTCTTTAGGGAAGTCGATCACTTGGAAAGAGGTTAGGATAGTTTAGATTTTGACGTCAAAACTCATCTCAGCGAGAACAATGAAACAACGTCAATAATTTAAAAGTCTAACTTTTTATGTCTCGTATGTGGAATTACAAACTCAGAGCAAAAAAGTACACAGTTACATGTCTATTCTATGGATTACACAGACAATCTTTCTCATCTCGTACCTGTGTCTGTCCATTTTGCATTTGCATTGTATAATTCAGACTGCAGCCAGCTGGATTCTGGCTAATGTATTTAGTGACTCTGAACATAAAGGCATCATCATCATTTCTCCTTGGCATTGGACACAGAGTGATGTACTCATTTGCTAAAAATAACTGCTATGGCTTGCTGAGTACTAATTTAAGTCTCAAATATAATCTAGTATACTGATAAACAATGGTGAGAAGAAGCTCATGCCTGTCTGAACACACAGAGGAAACTAATTATATAGTGCCTTACATAATTCAAATCAGCAATAAAGAAATAAAATCCAACAGCAATAAATCGGGCTTCAAATCACACAAAGTTAGATTAAATTAGAATAATAGAAGAATAAGCACCTGGCTCTTTTAGGTTCAGTTTAAATGAACCTATAACAAAAAGAGATTCATTTACCAGACATTTGCTAAATGAACCTAAACTGTTCCTTTGGGTGAATTTAGGGGTCCAGTGTCTAATCAGCATAAGAGTATAAAATATAAGCATATAAAAATATGTATAGAAATTGCTTACAAGAAGAAAAGAATGCAATTTGTTTATACAAACACAACATAAGCATATAACAGAATATGTAGCTCACTACACAAAGACTTGAACATCTGGATAGGTAGGTAGGCCACTTCAGAAAAAATTAGGGCAGCCAGCTTGAATTTAAGTGAGTCACAATGCCTCAAAATAGAGGAATTAAAACAATCTGGTGGGGTGGTATGATATACAAAACAGCAGACATAACGTTGTTCACTAAACCCGGAAACGTCTAGATCGACATAATATTAGTGCAGAGAAGCTGGCATGCAGGACAAGCCTACAAAATCAGCCCACACACAAGCCGAGAAATAAACATGAGAATCCAGAGTGGACATTTTGTTCAAGTACAAATTAATGTTCAAATTCTCAGTAAATGCTTGGTGGCCTTCATCGCAATTTTTAATCTAATCTTGCAGTATCCAAGTAAAATACATCAGAGACAGATAAAAGTGGCTAAAACTGAAATATTTACCGCATTATGTGTCTGCGTCTGTCCAACTAGTATCAGGATGTTGGAGCAGATGATTGAAAGGCAGAAATTGATCAGAATGATTGATCTCTCCGATCTGATGTACCTGAAAAGAAATGGTTTATCAAAGTTGCATTCCTTCAAAAGTGCCATGGCATTATTTGTAATATCCCTTGTACATCTATGCACTTACCTCCACAGAACAGCATACACCACGGCCAGTGTGATCAAGGCCAGACAGGACAGGCCACAGCCCACTATTAGTGTCACAGATGGAACCCCTGAGTACTCCATAGCCTGTGAATGGCACACAAGAGCTTCAGTGAGCGATTTTCAAACCCTTGTACCGCTAATAAAAGCCCATTTCAGTGCCTTCATTATGGGGAGCTTGCTTGTTGCAGCACAGCCATTAATACTGCACAAATTCAGAGGATTAAAGCGCAAGCTTTTTTTGGTCTGTAATTCATTTTTCCCCATTCAATCTCCCCTTCACATGAATAAAATGTGTTTTGCCCCCATTCAAATGAACAGTGCTCATTATCAACAGGTGGGTGATTAATGTCACAAGGCATAATTAACTAAAATACATAATCTGTTTTAAGCCAAGTCAGTCCACTTTGAGGTCATCTTGGCAGGTATTTCCAGCAATGCAAGTACAGCTTCTTGAATTGGAAAACATGGAAATCTCCAAAACAGAATGTCAGTCTTCAAATCACATGTTGTCACATTAGAACTATGATACATTATGTTTTACATTAAAATATAAAAACACTGGTCCCATTAATTAATTCTTTAGCTCAAAATATACAAAATAGTGGTGTTTTTAGTGGTATTTTTTACATTCAAGAGTGAACAAACAAAAAATATATATAGAGTGCTTAACAAATGTATTAGACCACCTGTCATAGTAAAGAGAAAATCTGTCGAAATATTATCGTCATTTATTAATCAAATGACAAACTGAAAGAATATATATATATATATATATATATATATATATATATATATATATAGTATGGCCTCCATTGGCCTAGATAAGTAATTGTTTTTTATGTACTTTTCTACAGTCTCTGTTGTTATTGACTGCCAAATAGTTTCTAGTTGTTCCCAGAGACTTGCTTTTGATGAAACTTTTGAGCAATCTATCTTTGAATCCATTAAATCCTGACAATAATTATATTTTAGCATTAGAAACACTACTAAAGACTAAAGAGCTTACACATACTGGTGGGGATTAACCATTACAGAAACATAAAAAATGATTTTGGTAATCACCAGTACTGTTAGTTTAAGGCAGCTGTGGCACAGACCTTCCATTGGGTGGAGGTCTAATAAATTTGTTAAGCACTGCATATACAGCGTAAATATATGACCACCTGTCATCTTAGATTGTCGTTTGTATTAGGTTCACAGGCCTTAACTAAGCCCTCGCAGTGCACATCCCAGCTAGTCCATTTATTTATGCCTTTTCCCCCAGAATTCCATCTGACAATCCCCCTCAATCCAGCTCCCAGGAGTCACAAGTCATTGTGACATATCAGCCGTGCATTGCAATGATAGGAGTTATCAAACTTTGCCCCTGCTGCATCACTGAGACGCAGACAACACCATTATTTTCACACGGGAGCCATTTATTCACTGACTGGTCACATGGGCAGAGAAAAAATGGCCGCCTCTTACTCTGTAGGGTAAAACAGCCATGTTTTGCTGTCTACTGAATCTACTAGTAAAGAGACCACAGCTGATGGCATTATATCTGAAATGTGAAGCTTATCCAAATGCTATGAGCAAAGGTAAAAGGTAGATTAATATTATACGGTTACATTAATCTACATCAATAAGACCGGGAACTTTAATAGAGGATGAAGCCATTATTACATGATATGAAAGCCATAATTTATTTGCACAATCCAGGAATATCTGCATAATATCTCACCACTAAGAATTATTTTATTCATATAAATAGCCAATTTAATCTCACTGATGAAGAGGCTACAGCTGATGCCATCTCAAACGTGAACATATCCAAATGGTTTGAGCAACATTTAGGAAAGGCAAAATGGACATTATGTCATTTTTTACCCTCAATTTACATCAATATGTGAAGTGGGAAGCTTTAATAGATTAATTAAAATATGAAACGATTTATTGTTTATTTAAATATGTATGATATGCACTCACATATATGCAGGTATGAGTAATTTAATATTCTAATAATTACTTAAACACAGGAGATTCTGAGCTCTCCGAGCTCTCACACACATGCACAAGCTTTGCACAGTTAGATTACTATCTTAATCAAATATGACATAATTAAAGTCAGTTATTAAATATCACTTTGAAAACCACACACGCACTTTAATCAATACAGCATCTCTTGAGATCCCCCGTAGAAGACAATTCCAATACTTACTATTTCTCTGGGTTGTTGAGCCAAAATGGCGAAGGTAGATACCCGATCACATAAGCATTTGGTGTGGGATGCATCGGTGAGCACAGTTCTGCATCCTTTAGAGCTCCAGCTGCCCCAAGAATCGTTCCTACACAACACAGAGAAGATTAAATCGCTTTAACAAGCTTTTTCCCTGTGAATCCGTCGCTCTGAAGTCTCAACAATGCGCTCTCATCTCACCCACTTCACTTATTACTTAAGCGACAGAAAGTAAAAGCAACGCATTTCAGTGCAGATCGTATTGAGTGCGACTGAAGCGCTGAGGCTCTGTGGTGCTGAACGACTCACTGCTCACAGATACACTCACACCACACAGCAAAATAAACCCGAACCTGTGATTCCTTTGACGCTTTTCCTCACGTTCTGCTTCAGCTTTCTCTTATCTGTCTCTATCGATATGTATTTCCACTCGCTTTTCTAATTAGCGCCCTTTGGACGCTTTCCTGAGGGAAAAATTCAGCCTAGAAACGGCGGACGGCATCAGATTGATACTCTCTTGCCTCCTGCCTCGCGCTACAGCGGAGGGGGGAGATACCTCAGAAATAGTCCCCTGTTCTTGTTCGTTCATCCTGATTACGGCATTTATCCGTAAATATTTGAAGTTTATTCTATTTTACAGCTTTTGTTTTCACAATATCCTTTCCCCGAAGCGTAAACGTCAGGGAAAACCCGAGCGGAAGCGTTAACCACCCCGTGAAAACGGGCTGGATGGTAGCAGCCAATTTCTCCTTCTCTGGCTACCAAAATGATAGAATAGACATCTCACATATTTATTAATGCTTACACATCTTGTCTGATATTGCAGTGGTTACATCTAAAGATCGCAGGCTGATATCTTACTTAACTTAGCTTGATAATAAATAATTTAAAGGGGGAAAAAGCTTATAAACATCATTCGAGTATGTATGTACTTAACTGATCAATGTTTGATTACATTGTGTAAAATATTCATATCTGAACCTCTGATATAACGAAATCAGTTAGTCAACACTGTAGTAGAAGTAGTCTACTATGATTAACCAGTTGATACTGTAACTTGTGTAGTATAAAAGCAACACTGAATTATAGTGCCTCCAAATGATGCATAACAAATACAGCGCTTTTCCGGAGGCTGTATAACATGACACCCTTAGTGACTTTTCCCTGAGGAAGACTATGCAGGATTGTGTCTGCACATCTCCATAATTAAAGCGCAGCAATTGCTCTCTTTTCAAGGTTTAATTAAGCTTTATAACTCACTCTTTTCCATATGCATGGATAGCATGCATAACTTTCATTAAAATTGAGTAACGGTTATTATATAATAGCATATCTGTATTCATATATATTCATATATGAAAATGTATGATTCATTTGAAAATTTCAAGACATTCTAAGTACCTAAAATGTACATGATCTGTAATGATCCAAAAGCATTCCATGCATACAGTACCAAATGACCCTTGGTTTTGGATCATATTTAGCTGCAGATATGTGTACAACACAAATCAGGCTGGATTGATTCTCTCATGGAAGACGAAGTGTGGCCCTGTCCTGTCTAACCGCATCGACAGCAAGCCAATAGCGACGGACTCCAGGCATCTATAGGACATTGTGGAATGGATTGCTGTGGGTTACCATGTCAGCAAACCTATATGATTTGAATTCACTCAATATGCGGTCAATTCATCCAATCATTGACTATATGGCATTATAGAAGCAACATTATGTTATCATAATTATCAAAACAATAGGGCTTTGTTAAGTTTTTATATATATATATATATATATATATATATATATATATATATACACATACATATTTACTTTGGTAATTTCAGTTTACAAAGCATGTTTCTGGAAGTTGAATATATTTTCTACCAGAGAGAAGGCAATTTATTTTCCGTTTAGTTGCATCTGTTCTCTTGTTACTCACTTGGCTCTTCCGGTCTGGGTGGAATTTGAAAGGCACACAGTCTGTGGAGGAGTCTGTGGGTGTATGAATTACGCTAGGCTCAAGATAGACTCGGTTTCTAGGCAATTGTATGAGGAGAAACTAATGACTTTAAATAGCCGAAACGTGGCGCTGTCCATGGTACTGACTCACTACATTTAGGGTAGCAGATAAGAATGTAAACAGATTTGACCACAGTTTTGACATGAGAATTTATTTTGAATAGACACTTTGGCAAAAAACTATATTGTCTCATACTTATGATTATTTAATAATAATCATTTATATTTTATACCAATTGTACTGTTAGGGTGCCAGGTTATTGATGGTAATTCACTTCATAAAGGAAACTGTGTGCTTTGAACTGCTGTAATGTTGAAATCAGGGGTCTATTCATGTCTGTTGTGAGGTTATTTTTGGACTGTTTATTTTATACATAAGCCTCGAATCTAACAATAATTCTTTAAAGGCACTTACACAGAGCAACTCAGCATTACACTTATTTTAATGCTGTATGAAAAAAGTAGTATTGGACACCTGACAAAAATACAACACAATGCCCACCAACCATGTCTTTAGTCCTATACAATACCAAAATCAAGAAAACCGTGTGTGTGTGTGTGTGTTTGTGTGTATATATATATATATATATATATATATATATATATATACATATATGTGTGTGTGTGTGTGTGTATGTACACTGAATAAAATTATAAACGCAACACTTTTGTTTTTGCCCCTATTTTTCATGAGCTGAACTCAAAGATCGAAGACTTTTTCTATGTACACAAAAGGCCTATTTCTCTCAAATATTGTTCACAAATCCGTCTAAATCTGTGTTAGTGAGCACTTCTCCTTTGCCGAGTTAATCCATTCACCTCACAGGCGTGGCATATCAAGATGCTGATTAGACAGCATGATTATTGCACAGGTGTGCCTTAGGCTGGCCACAATAAAAGGCCACTCTAAAATGTGCAGTTTTACTGTATTGGGGGGGGTTCGAAAACCAGTCAGTATCTGGTGTGACCACCATTTGCCTCATGCAGTGCAGCACATCTCCTTCGCATAGAGTTGATCTGGTTGTTGATTGTGGCCTGTGGAATGTTGGTCCACTCCTCTTCAATGGCTGTGCGAAGTTGCTAGATATTAGCAGAAACTGGAACACGTGTCATCCGTAAAGAGAACACCTCTCCAAGACACCAGGCGCCATCGAATGTGAGCATTTGCCCACTCAAGTCAGTTATGACAATGAACTGCAGTCAGGTCGAGACCCCGATGAGGACGACGAGCATGCAGATGAGCTTCCCTGAGACGGTTTCTGACAGTTTGTGCAGAAATTCTTTGGTTATGCAAAACTGATTGTTGCAGCAGCTGTCCGGGTGGCTGGTCTCAGATGATCTTGGAGGTGAAGATGCTGGATGTGGAGGTCCTGGGCTGGAGTGGTTACACGTGGTCTGCGGTTGTAAGACCGGTTGGATGTACTGCCAAATTCTCTGAAACGCCTTTGGAGACGACTTATGGTAGAGAAATGAACATTCAATTCACGGGCAACAGCTCTGGTGGACATTCCTGCAGTCAGCATGCCAGTTGCACGCTCCCTCAAAACTTGCGACATCTGTAGCATTGTGCTGTGTGATAAAACTGCACATTTTAGAGTGGCCTTTCATTGTGGCCAGCCTAAGGCACACCTGTGCCATAATCATGCTGTCTAATCAGCATCTTGATATGCCACACCTGTGAGGTGGATGGATTATCTCGGCAAGTGCTCACTAACACAGATTTAGACAGATTTGTGAACAATATTTAAGAGAAATAGGCCTTTTGTGTACGTAGAAAAAGTCTTAGATCATTGAGTTCAGCTCATAAAAAATGGGGGCAAAATGGGGGAAGAAAGATGACTTAAGTGACTTTGAACATGGCATGGTTGTTGGTGCCAGACGGGCTGGTCTGAGTATTTCAAAAACTGCTGTTCTACTGGGATTTTCAAGCACAACCATCTCTATGGTTTACAGAGAATGGTCCGAAAAAGAGAAAATATCCAGTGAGCTGCAGTTCTGTGGGCAAAAATGCCTTGTTGATGCTAGAGGCCAGAGGAGAATAGACAGACTGGTTTGAGCTCAAATAACCACTCATTACAACCGAGGCCTGCAGAAGAGCATCTCTGAACGCACAACAGCAGCAGAAGACCACACCGGGTGCCACTCCTGTCAGCAAAGAACAGGAAACTGAGGCTACAATTCGCATGGGCTCACCAAAATATTGGATAACAGAAGATTGGAAAAAATGTTGCCTGGTCTGATGAGTCTCAATTTCTGCTGTGACATTCAGAAGGTAGGGTCAGAATTTGGTGTAAACAACATGAAAGCATGGATCCATCCTGCCTTGTATCAATGGTTTAGGCTGCTGGTGGTGATGTAATGGTGTGGGGGATATTTTCTTGGCTCACTTTGGGCCCCTTAATACCAACTGAGCATTGTTTAAACGCCACAGCCTACCTGAGTATTGTTGCTGACCATGTCCATCCTTTTATGACTACAATGTACCCATCTTCTGATAGCTACTTCCAGCTAGATAATGCGCCATATCACAAAGCTCAAATCATCTCAAACTACTGGTCTCTTGAACATGACAGAATTTACTATACTCAAATGGCCTCCACAGTCACCAGATCTCAATCCAAAAGAGCACTTTCGGGATGTGGTGGAATGGGAGATTTGCATCATGGATGTGCAGCCGACAAATCTGCAGCAACTGCGTGATGCTATCATGTCAACATGGGCCAAAATCTCTGAGGAATATTTCCAGCACTTTGTTGAATCTATGCCACTAAGTTCCAACCCAGTACCAGCAAGGTGTATGTAATAAAGTGGTGAGTGAGTGTATATATACACATGAACTGAAATCATGCAATATGTTGCATAGCAATAAACATGCAGTTAATATTTAATAACTCCTCCTGATGCCTGTCAATTTTCTGTAAGATGTGACAGCTGCTTGGAGACAATATCTTCAACAGGTAGAACATAAAAAAGCCATTATATTTGAAGGTAACTACTTCATTACATTAATGTATGAAACGCATTTAAAATAAATGCTTTTAACAAATTTAGGATGCATGAAAACCGACAATTTTCCCAACAATTTTCACCATCTTTCTACATTAATTTTCAAACATCACTACTTAATTTTATACTTTATCCTGTGATGTAATAAATTAATTTTTTAAGTATTCCATGTACTTTCTCAATTCATTTAAGGTCATAAAATGTCATAATTATAAAATAACTTGAAAAAATACTGTTTAAAATGTAGTTTTAATTCGAATACAGCAAACCACATTACAGAACGTGTCACTTGTCATTGCATGTCAGCTACCCATAAACCAACACATGTCAATGCCACATAAGGTCATCAAAATGTATACCACCAGTCTGTGACTCAAGTTCAAGATTACTACTACCTATGCCACTAGCTAGCTAGCTAGATAGATAGATAGATAGATAGATAGATAGATTTGAATATGAAATAAGGAACATAAAGCCATCTCTTAGAAAAAAACAAAAAAACATTACAAGAACTTTGCTATTCCAGTCATCACCTCTATCTCTCCAGAGCAAAATTTTATGAGGGGAAAAATGGATTTATGTCATAGTGTGGCTGTCCTGTGCTTTTTCATACATGCGAAAATTGATAGAGTTGTAAGTATTCAAGTGAGAGTCTGCATGACCGATGCAGAGCTAAGCGAGATTTGGCCTTAGAGAGAAAGATTCCGCCTTTAAATCAAGGTAACTTATCATTTTCAAAATACTGGGACATATACCAAACCTTACTGATAGCTTTGGAGAAACCTCTCATCAGTTGTGCTGAGATGGGGAAGAAATCATTTGAATCTGATTATATACAAACTTTGTCCTGAAGCCATGTTTAGGATAACGTAAACCATTTAAGTGAAAAAGGCTTACAAGCAAACAGGATTGTAATGGTGACTTCAGGTATTCGCAACACATTGTCCTCTGTTTTTTCGTGTTGCTGATTTTGTAAAACAGTGCCTTTGTGCACCTACCAGAGAGGCTCTCTTGCTAAATGAAGAAAATCATTGTTTTTCCACGCAAATACAGTGTTAATGGCAATCAACAACATGTATTTAAGTCTACATGAATGAGGATTCAAATTAGACACTCTTTAACCTCAGTTTGTCCTCAAACTTCATGTTTTTCCAAACCTGTATGACTTTCTTTCTTTTGTGTACACAAAAGAAGAAAAACAATAGATGGTGATGTTCCTGTTTTCCATGCAATTACAATGAAAGAGGAACTAAAGCTAGAAGTAAAGTGGTCCTTAAGAAATGTATGCTATATTTCGAGTTTTTTGAAATCATATTACATCTTTGTGTGAAGAACAGACCAAAATTTAAGTAGTTATTCACTGATAATCTTCATCCCCAGTGAGTTGTTAACCACTGCAACCTGGATCATTCATTCAGTGAGTCAAAATCATGAATCAGATCAGTATGATTCATACCCAAATCATTTAGATCAGCTTTGTGAACTGGATTGAAGTGAAATGATTCACTGAAAAGAACAAATTATTGAAAAGGAACAATTATTCACAGATCACCTAGGATTTAGGGCAGATAAGATTTTTAGTGAATAATGACTTAAATTTTAGTCTGTTTTCCACACAAAGCTATTTTAAAAACATGAAATATAGTGCACGACTGGTATTGATTATTTTTATAATGCTTTCTGAAGCTTCAATTTCAGTCCCCATTCACTGTAAAAGCGAGACCTGCACAAAAATCCTAATTTTCTGTCCACAAAAGGATGAAAATCTTACAGGTTTAGAACAACATGAGAATGAGTAAATGATGACAGTACTGTCATTTTTGTATAAATTATTCCTTTAAAGGTTCCACTCTGCCTGAACCCATGATGTCAGAGGTTAAAAAGATGAGATTTCTCATTCGCACTGAGCTTGTATACGCTAGCGAGTACACATAATGACTTCCAAGAAGAAAGGCACAGAGTTATGATATGAATGTCATCGAAATCAGCAGCTGTTTCCCCACATTGTTTGAGAAAATCTCTTGGGGCTAATTAAAATTGCACCTCAAAATATGCACAATCATGCCAGAGAGAGCTGATAGAGTCGTGCATTTGTGTTCCGTAATTGTTTGCTTGCACAGGCCAATTTTGATTTTGTGCAAAAAGTAAACACGTTAACGAACAAATTTATTAATGAACGTGCGGCCACGTAAATAATCATGCAAACAGATTAGAGACTTAACTCAACAGCAAATTTATACAAATTTATCATGAACAGGCACGGAATCCATATTATTTGAGCCCAATAAGAGCGGCTCTTTTTTTGATAGCAAATATGAAGCCTGTTTATATGCCTGAGCTTTTCAGGGCAGAGACTCCTCCCTCTTTATAAGCCGCCTATAATAATACCACAGGGCTAAAATCCATTCCAGTGGCTCAAATTACACTCAAGGGGGCAGACTCGGGTGGCCCTTCATTCAATGAAAATTGAATTTGGTAAATACGATTTCTCTGTGCTCTTATCGGTCACCGCACAGAGAGGCCTGGCTCATACTCCCTCATATTGCTTCTGAAGCACCGTGTAATTTTCATATTTGAAGATGATTAAGATTAAATAGAAGCCATTTTCAATTTGCAGCATGGACCAGACAGAACTAAATAAGTAAATAATTAAATGACTGGAATTATACAGATATTATATAATCATTGAGAAAGATCATAACAAAACAACCCGAATTAACACGATAAGCATGTCAAAGGGATAGTTCACCTAAAAATGAAAATTCTATCATCATTTGTTCACTCTCATGTCGTTCCAACCCGGTATGACTTACTTCTGTGGAGCACAAAAATTATATTTTGAAATGTGCATACAATGTTGTTTGGACCCCATTTACTTTCATTATAAGGGCAAAAACAGTTGAAAAATTGTTATCTTCTTTTATGTTCCACAGAATAACAAAAGTCATACAGGTTTGGAATAAAATGAGGGTGAGTAAATCATAACCGAATTGTAATTTTTGTGTGAACTATCCCTTTAACTATGGAAGATTGTTTTTTCCACCACTAAATAAAAAAAAATATAAAAATGAAAACTGTGACTTTTTATTATCACAACTTTTTTTTCTTGCAACTCTAAGTTTGCATCTCACAATTCTGACTTTATTTCTCAGAATTGCGAGATTTAAACTTGCATTGCGAATTATAAAGTCAGATCTGCTTGGTATAAAGTCAGAATTATATCTAAAGTCACAATTCTGACTTTTTTCACACAATTGCGAATTTTTTTCACACTTCAAAAATCCAAATTGCGAGTTTATATCTTGTAATTCTGACTTTTTTTTCTCAGAATTGAGTTTATATCTTGCAATTCTGACATCATAACATGCAAGTCTTTTTTCCCCTCACTTTTGCACATTAAAACACAACTGAGTTTATAGCTCACAGTTCTTACTTTATTACTAGCAATTCTGACTTTATATCACGCAATTCTGACTTTTAGTTTGTCAAGAGATTATAAGCACCGTTTTTGAAGAGTGTGCATGTGCGTACTTGATCTAGTCTAGTACGTAAGAACGAGTCTATGATTAAATATGGAAATAAAGCAAAATAACTGAGAAAAATAAGAATTAGTCCTCAGATGCCATGTCTGTAATTTATAGCAAAAAATCTAGTATTAATTAGATCTCAAACGGATTAATTTAAAGAAGTTATTACTCCACCACTGGTGTGACATCATTCACCAACGTGGCTGAACGACAGGTTTACGAAAATACGGTTTCAGGAAACAGTTGCGACTACCTAGTTGATTTGCTCTACGATGCATCGTACTGTGGAGGTAAAGCAAGGAAGTTACGTCGTTGTACTGCCTTTTTGGTATTTCTTTAGTTCTTTTCGGAGCCAAAAAAAGAATGAAATGAAAATGACACCAAAAAAATAACAGCACATGATATGGTACATAAAGCACTAATTACTAATATAAGCAGAACTTGTTAGCGCTACAAATATTTCTGTGTGACCAAACATGACTCTCATTTCTAGAAATCATCCTTTCCATAGAACCTGTCGCCACACAGCCTGGCCGAAAGAAATGCGTGCTTTATTAATTGCACACTGAGGAACAAAGGGGGAAAGGCTGCCAAATCCAAATGGACTCAGATGAAAAGCAAAGACGAGACTCAGTGTCTCTGAAGAGGGTCTCAGAGCTATAGTCACAAGCACAAGTGACAATAGAGAATATTAGATCCTCAAAATCCACCACACAACATTTATTCTAGACAAAGATGTCTCAAGGTACAGACAGAGAAGCTGCTTTGGTGGTAGTTTAGCGGTTAGAGACCTGAACCCAAACACTTTCCTCATAAGGAGCGATCCGTGAACCATCACAACTATTCTTTTGACAAAATAGCTAAATATTCCCTGTTAAAAAACTTACTGTAAGTCACTTCAAATGTCAAAAACAAATGTATAAGAAATGAGCCACCAATATCGTCACAGTCCTCCAGAAAGAACATTTAACTTTTTTTTCACACTGTTTCTACCTTATATCTCATGTATCAAATTATCAACAGGTACACTACCATCCATTTTAATATATTTTTTATATATTTTTTGTAATTTATACCTCTGATGGCAAATCTGAATTTTAAGCATCATTGCTTCAGTCTTCAGTGTCTCACGATCCTTCAAATCTTTATAATATGGATTCAGGCTTAAGAAAGATTTCTATATTATTAATAAATAGCTTAATATTTTTGTGCAAACATTTTTTCAGGATTCTTTGATGAATAGAAAATTCAAAAGAAACAGCATTTATTTGAAATAGAAATCTTTTGTAACATTATAAGTGTTGAAAATGTCACTTTTGATCAGTTTATAATGCATCCTTGCTTAATATCTCTTTCTGGTAACACTTTACTTAAAGGCTTTATACACAGCAAAATCCCCAAAGTTAAATCAACTCTGCTCAGAGTACATATGGTCCCTTTCTATATAGTGTTAAAGTGACACTGAAGCAGAGTTAAAGTTAATGAGATAATTAAGTGATTAATTAAGTGATGATTGAGCATTAATGATGAACACCTGCTGTTAATCACTGAAGAAAAGAGAAAGACAAAAACTACAACTGAATTCAGCCACAGCCTTAGATGAAATCAGCTGAAGACAAAAGAAGACATTAAATCTCTTAACATCTAAAGAACTCTGCTTCAGTGTTACTTTAACACTATTTAGAGAAGGACCAAATGTACTCTGAGCAGAGTTGATTAAACTCTGGGGATTTTGCTGTGTATAACACATTATAAAAGTATTTGTAATGCATTAATTATGCCATGTCATGGTCTCATGAATATTTGTAACCACAGGTATAATACATTATAATACTTATCTATTCATTGTTACACCTTTAGAAAGTATAATGCATTAAAGCACATGACAAACAAACATTTTCAGATGTAACAAGCAATCTGCTAATATTATAATGCATTTTAACTTTGGTTACAATTATTTATGAAAAATGTAATGCATTATAATGTACATTATCAATATCTTTATAATGCATTATACATAAAAGCTTTTGTCACGGTTGGCTGAGGATGAATATAGGCGAGAAGAAGCGGATCTGAAATAGCAACTTAACTTTATTTAACATCCAACAAAGAGTAATCCAAAACAAAGAACGGGCAACATAAAAGTGTGCACGACACACAAACAATACCAGACCATAAGTAACAGAACTGAGGGCACTATATACACGGGAACAAATGAACAAATGAGGAACAGGTGTGAGTAATCAATAAAACAATGAGTAACTATAGCTATGTCTCATTTCGAAGGCTGTGTCCTCTGGAGGTCGCATTTGAAGGCTGCATACATCATCAAGGCGGTATTGTTTAAGAAAGGTAACCGTTAGATTGCAAAGTAAGAAAGAAATTACAGTATTTTACACCTCACAAGGAATAACAGTCAATTGTATTACAGTTACTTTTCTTAAATAAGACATCCTTGAGGATGTATGCAGCCTTCAAATGCAACCTCTGGAGGACGCAGCCTCTGAAATGAGATGCAGCTTATGACAGCAGAACGAAAGTCCTTGAAAATGACACAGAAACACAACAGAATTGTGACTGTTTTTAGTAAAGTGTTACCCAATTTCTTAACAACAACAAAAGTGTTTCCCAATTTCTTAACAACAACAAAAATGACACCAAAATTTTGAACGGTAGTATGTATATATAATACTTCAAAAAGTGGGCAAATACGGATTACACTATCATAACGTATCCTCTCATATAATTTCTTCCAACTATAAAAATGATTGCGACAGGTCCAAAAGTAATGCCTTACCGTGTTTGGGGATCTGTCCGTTTCATTTTTTACTCATTCTTCAGTGACATTGGAGTAATTATTCTCAACAGCCTCTGAAAGGGCACTAGTGGAAATGACAATCTCACACTGCAGTTCTGTTTCCTGTAGAAGCTAAATGTTGTGTCTTTGGTTGAGGTAAGCTGGTCCTTGATCTATTCTGAGAGACAGTATTCTCAGAATAACATCCAGATATGGATTCTTTCTGGCTACTTTAGTGTATTTCTCAGAGTAATACAATGCAATGCTGTTTGCAATCCAATTTACTTTCATAATTAGCTATATTTCCTTGTGGAACAGGAATTCAGAGAGGAAAATTAATGAATCATGAATATCATATAATCAGGATGATTTTACTCATTATACTTAATTTTCTATATATATTTTACACATTTCAATTTACTTGGCTCAGTGGTTGTTTGGATAAAATTGCAATAATGCTGAAAAATATTAAGGAATTTCAACATTTTTAGCTTTATTGCTTTGCCTTAGAAGCAAGTTATTACATTTTGATTTAAGATTCCAAAGACATTTTTTTACTTGAATTGTGCACAATTACACCGATAACGGGCATTCGGGCATAATCAGGTCAGTTCTTATTTCATGTTGACTTTAAAGTGAAAAGATAAGAGGAGCCTGACAGCAATGCAAGTGTTCAAAATATTTCCTATCAAATGGATTCTCAGAGAATAACACGATCAAAATTCTATTACTGCTAATGTCAACCACTGTTTCACCCGGATGGCAGTGGAAACACGTTTCCATGGATACAATGCTCAATATTTCAACAAGCTATTTATTATTGCCCATGAAGTTATTGTATTAAAGTCTAATTTTCACAAATCAGAACACACATACCACTTAAACACACTGATTTCAAGAACTGACTTTCACTTACATAATAGAGCTGTCCCACAGTGCACAGAATGGATTCATTGTTCCCTGCAAGAAAACACACACACACACACTGTGATTGGACAAGCAACATAATCATTAGACATATCACAATACATACCGATAAAGATACATTTTCACTATGATAGCCAGTATCTCAAAACATAAGTTACGTTGTTTAATAGACAAATTAAACAGGAAAGGAAAAAAGGAGAAAAAAGCTCCCATTGTAATCATCTGGGCCATATCTTGATGACACAATGAGGAGAGAAATAACTGGTGATGGCAAATTAATTATCGGACTAATTACTGCTATTTGTCTGTTGATTAATGAGCCTGAAACATATGTCAGAGGTATTGTAGAGCTCCCCTTTGATTGGCTGTAGTGATTTAAAGAGGAACAGAAGACCATATTTCAACCCAAATGCACCCAGATTCTTCTAGTTTCTAGTTTCTCTTTAAAAGACCATTAATGTGCATTAATGTGTTTGCTTTTTACATCAATTATAAAGGAGGATTTGGATCAATTTGATTAGTGTTGAGGATCATAGGTTGCACACCGTACAGCAGGGGCGTGGAGTCCATATAAGCTGTGAATGCTCTGCATACTCAAACCATTTGAGAGAATGAGTTTGTGGACTTGCTAAATAATATTAACACTATAAATGACTATAAATTCCATGTCATTTGAAGTGTAACATAAAGCTTACATAATATAAATTGTTGGTGATATATATTTAACTAGGCATGTGACGGTATTAAATTATCATTGCTGAAGCTTTTATCACGGTATACGGTATTATCACAATATTGAAATAAGTTGCAAAAAAAGTTTTGTCATAGTATAACAGGTTTAAGAACTCTTTTAGTAATAACAAAAAGAACTCTGAATGTATAAATACAATAATACAATACACAAAAATATATAAAGTAAAATTTTCAAACAGATTAAAGTGCAAAAGAATTAGGCTATAAAGAACAACAGGTAAAGCTTTGCAATAAGGTCTCATTATTTAATGCATTAACTAAGATTGAGCAATAGCTACATTTGTTACAGAAAGTATTATTTTTTGTTAATGTTAGTTAAGAAATACAACTGATCATTGTTAGTTTTATCTCAGGTCAGTTATTTTGATTTTAGTAATGTTATTAAACAGTAACTAAGAAATTAACATTAAGAATAATTAATGCTTTATAAGTATTTTTCATTGTCAGTTTGGTAATAATGAATTAACATGTTAACAAATTAAGCCGTATGTCTCTAAGTTTTACTGAACAATAACAAATAATCAGAACATTTTCAGTCATTATAGGGCATGTTGTAGTCCAGATTAAAATATAAAAATGTTTAAGTTTGAAAATAAATAGCGTATTAAGTCTTTAAGTTTTAAGTATTTGGTGCTGTGATGAACAACATTGAGATTACAAAAAAAAAATGAATGGCTGTTTGAAGCTTTTTGAAAACTTCAGTAGCAGCTGCTTTGTTTGCGGGGTTTCCGGGGTAACCGCTGCATTCTGCTGTTCCATCAGCGCCCTCTGCTGTCAGAGAGTGAATGTGCACTTTCATTCAGCGCGTCTCCTTCACTCGTTCTGCCATGTGCTTCTCATGCACGTTTGTTTACATGAGTACACGTGTCCCTTTAACGCAGCATACAGCGGTGTTGTGCATTTTATACGGTTGATGGGGAAAGTATTCTTAAATGCATTATAAAAATTTTAATAACTGGTAATAAATTATTATTTACAGTATTTTGAAGTGCCTACAATAACAATATCATGCTTATTCATTATCGTGATATATCGCATTACCGAATATCGGCACATGTCTATATGTAACTGTCTGTCATTTATTTTTTTGCCAAACGACTGTAGTTTCGGGTAAGCAGATACACAACAGCTTTGGCACCTATGCTCTATTGTTATGTATCAGCAACATTGTCTCACATTCTCATTGGTTTGCTGGCATATGGGGGATTTCATGCGCAAGGAAAAATGTGTTGTTGCTGCCAGATCTCGATCAACGAAAATCGCATCGGATTTGACACAGAACTAACTAGACTAGATAGGGAAATTTTTTACAAAAAAAAAAGACAGATCTACTGTAACAATCTGAGGTTGTTAATCAAAAGTAATATTATTATATAGGCCTAAGTGTTTGTTAAAGTCATCAATTTGCATTATTTCAACTTATTTTTTAAAGAATACTTTTTTAATGTATTATACTTATTGTCATGTATTGTGTGGTAGCAGCACACGCTGAAGATGAAGGAGTTGTCATCTTTGTGTAAACTGCAAAAACGCGAACCTGTGAAAACGGTGACGTCTTGCTAATGCGTATTACGTGTTTAATATATCCACCTTATTTTTCAATGTGAAGGTAAGGGGTTTTCTGTGAATGTGTGAGACTGCCGATTTATTAGCTACTATAAGAAAATAAAAACTGTAAAAATAAGGTTGATAGGCATGCACGAGGCGAGCGCTCTGTAAAAGTGTGCATATGCACAGGCGCGTAATCTTTCTTTACAAAGTGACATCACCAACTACTCGTCTGGCATGCATAATACAGCATTTTTTGTCATTTTCGCGGATCTGTGTGAAGGGGGATAGTTTTGATAATGTTGTCATCCGTACAAAGAAAAAACTTTTCCGTTTTTTAGTACATCGTTGTCATGTAAATGTACCCTAAAAAACAGGGTATAAATACACAGGGCAAACAGGGAGCTAAATGAAAAGCAGGTGAAACTAATCAGTAACTCTGGAAATACACTAGGGCATGATCAGTAACTACAGAAACAAATTAGAATTGGGAACACAGGCAAACAGGAACAGAACAAAACCAAACTACGGGGCTGTTTACATGACATTAAATTACAATGGTTTTTAACTAAAAAAACAGAAACCTTTTTATGCGTTTTGGCCATTTATTTACACAACAACGATGTTTTGGGGGTCTGAAAATGCAAACTTTTAAAAACGGGATTCAAAGTGCAGGGTTTTTTTTAAAAAAAAAAACCTTTATCGTCTCCATGTAAACAAAAACAAAAATGCAAATTTGTGAAAGCTGTGACATCATGCGCATATGTGTTACATTGAGTCTATAGGCGCGTAGTGTTTTTTTTACAAAGTGACATCGCCAACTACTGGCCTGGCATGAATAATAAAGCCTCATTTTTGTGGATCCATGTGAATGGGGAGCGTGTGGATAACGTTGTTGTCTGTACACGAAAAACGCGAATGAAAAACGTTTCCATTTTCAGTACATCCTTGTCGTGTAAACGTACCTTAAAACACAAACTAACTAAACATAAACCTGACGCTTATATCTTTTATAATTAATTATATTTTACTTCTATTTTATTTATAACAGGCTACTTATGTTTATATTTATTACATTATACTTCTATTTTATTTATAATACTTATGTTTATTATATTATACTTCTTTTTCAATTCTTTATTAACAAAAATTCTTTAAACTACTCTGTTTGGTTACGTTACGGAGAAAAATGGAGGTAGATGCACCTCTGCTGTATGGTATATATATATATATATATATATATATATATATATATATATATTAATATGTTTTGTAAATGAATATGTTTTTTTTTTATTAAGGCGTATGAAGCAAATAATAGACACAACCAGTATTGTGACATAAATTCATGTTAAATAAATCACAGTATCCACAGTTGTTTATCTCTATAAGAAAAATTGAAGAAATTTGGGAACCTATAGACAGAAAAAAAATGTAAAAGTTGTGTGGTTTTTTTGCACTTTAAATAAAGAAAAAATCCAAAACTGTATTGGCTAGAAGTAAGATGAGGGATGGGGTCATTGTTATCTCTCAATGTCATTCTTCACCTAGCCTATTTAAAGGATTTCTATGAATGGAGGGTTTTTGGGATATAAAGGCTGTAGATCATTTCCTTGTTTGAAAAATGGATTAATGCATTAATGGTATATTAACATGCTCCTTTGAACCAACAGACCAATAAAACAGTAAAAGAGTCAAAGGAGGTTTTAGAATGTTTGTGACCTCCATGTCGGCATCAATTAGCCTCTCTGGATTGTGTTTGTGAAGTGTGTTGAGATCTGACTGGTGCTTACATTAGCTAGATGAGCTAATTCAATCTCCAGCTGGGCTTCTGTAACCCTGGGTTCTGGTCGGACAGTCACAGCAATCACTTTTGAGTTCACAGCAGTGTTATTCCTGTGGGTCAGATCACAACCAAACACAACAGTCAGTTCAAGCTTGAATGAGAAACGCTAATTTCATTCATTTCAATACTTCCATTATCATCAGAATTGATATTTGTTTAAACTCTCCATTCTGCACATTTTAATGGAAAAGGCTCATTTAGCACAGAAGTATCTTTCCAGGTTGGACTCTGTTTAGAAAAGTGGTATTCGTAATTACTGGTATTTCACTTACCAGTAATATACTGTCTGCTAGCAGAGACTGGAAATGTTGATATGTTTGACTACTTTGATTTTGGGAGGTAAATAAATAAATAAATACTATTCAATATCCAACTTTAAAGATGAACAATGATACAGTATATTAAACACAACAAATTGAAATCTGTTTTTCCTTAAGGATTTTTTTTTTTTTTTGATTAACTCGATTAATGATTGCCTCTGGGTAAAATGATCACATACAGATGAAAAGCAGTCATTTGTCATCACTAGACTCAGAAAGTTACTTCAAACACTTTTATGTAATGTTTTACTTTTTGATTTTATGATCAAAACCAATATTTGTTGGCTATGTATGTATTTTAAACATCAAGTTCAAGTGCTTTCATTTTAAGCACAGTACAAAATCATTTTGATATTAAGCTTCAAGTAGACTTAGAACTCAAAATGTCTCTCTTTCCTTGCATGATTTCCTCCTCCTCTAACTAAACCAATTTTGCTTGTGAAACATTTGTCAACTTGAACTGTTTAGGGCATGATTTCATGGTCCATTTAAAAAGAAGCAAAGACAGAAAATGGATGCCCAACAAGTAGCTATACTCAAGAGTCTGCAGTGAGAAATGAATGTCTGAAAGTAACATCGGCAGTCTGTCACACTCTTTGTTTTCGATTATCATAGTCAGAACGCACATGTATTGACTTGAAGAAGAGAACTCAGTGGACTTAGTCATGGGGGGGGGGGGGGGGGGTCTTTGTGTTAGTAGATCATCCTAAAGGCAAAAATTAATCCTTTTGAAATGAATGTATAAATTAGATCAAAGACATTATCCGTGCATGGTTAACCAGCCTTTTGGTTTGATTTAATCAAGCAGAAGTGGACTTGTATGGTGTCGTGAATCTCCACACAGCCCGAAAGGCATGAAATAACAGTCTTAAAGAGATAGTTCATCCAAAATTAAAATTCTGTCATTATGTATTCAATCATCACTTTCCAAACCTGTACGACTTACTTTCTTTCAAGGATCACAAAAGTTGAGTTTTAACAGACTTTTACATTTTTGTTAAAATTATTTAACTAATCATTTATCATTTAAATAAATGGTGACCAGGCTCCAAAAGGATTAAAAAAGCATCATTAAAATGGTCTGTATGATTAATAGAACTTATTTTGTACTACACAAACTTGGTAATTACAATTTAATTGAAATTGAATAAACAAACTCATTATCTTTATGGTTACGTGTTAGTTAGCAATAGCTCACTAGCATGTGCTAATGTGAGCCTAATAAGAGCCTATCGCTATACTGTATACTTGCATGAACTGTTAATCAGCATGCCGTATATACAGCCTTGAGTTTTGCAGCCCATTCTTGACCTAACCGCAGGCACTACTCTTCACCATGATAGTAATCCTACAAAACCTCAACATAGCTGTAACACCTTTAAATAATAACAGAACATTAAAAATAACAGCACATCTCACCCTATATTAATCTTGTGCAAAAACACACAAAAAACATATTTATAAATATTACTTAATTTCAACATTTTTTCTCCTTACGCAGTATGACGCAAAGCATGCTGGGAACTAGATATCTGCTGCAACTCAGTCAGTTTAAGTTCTGCTTACTAATATCAGATTTTGAGTTCACATAACTTTTCTATATTAAGTACAATGAGCTTTCAGTAGTATTTGAGTGAAACATACTCATTTCATTTAATTAGTTTAAAACTTTACAGTGAAGCTATACAACTGACTGAAACTTGAAAATCTTAACTGAAAGCCATAGTCACCATTTACTTTTTACATTTTAAATTTTATATTTACTTTCATTATATGGAAAAGAACAGCTTGGACACTTTGGTATAAATTGTATAGAACTCCTTTCATGTGAGTAGACAGATTTTAATTTTTTTGGTGAACTTTAAAATTACATTTCCTGTAACTGTTTGCCTCTAAATCACCAAAAAACAAGGATCCATACATTTTAACCGTTAACACTCATCATCACAGTATTTTGTCTTGCGATTAAATGTTCAACAATGTGACCCGTCATTACAAATCCCTTAGCTATGTTGCACTGTTTGTTTGTTTTTTTAACACTTTTCTTTTGTTATCTTCCACTGTTTGTACTGGTCTCCATCTCCCTACTGGCTTCAGAGAATCCAACAGAGCTCAAGAACAGAGGAACGCCCTTTTTCTCTGTTCGTCCATGAACTCTCTCCCTGTCAGTGGGAATTCCATGGAGGAATCATACTCAGGTTTACTGAGATTTGATTGACAGCTCAGAGCCACACCAGGAAAGGTCTGTTCTGTCCTGTATGTGTCTCTGGAGGTTTGAACAGAAGTCCTCAAATGAAACAGGAGGTTTTGATCCAGAGCTTCAAGACGGACTCCGAGGATAACCAAGAATTTTCATTCTGACATACAGTCTTGGAAAGAAAACACTAAAGGAAAATCAGAAGGAATTTGAAGGAACAGCTCTCCTAAAACACATTTGTGTGTGTATGTGTACAGTATTGACCACAAGGCTTT